>JAEIHA010001067.1:0-52521 GCA_018904595.1 Zaprionus indianus
AGCTAGGCACAGGCTTGGCACAGGCTAAGAGGCTAGACACAGGCTAGGCACAGGCACTGGCTAGACACAGGCTAGGACTGGACAGGCTAGGCACAGGCTAGACACAGGCTAGACACATGCTAGGCACCAGGCACAGGCTAGGCACAGGCTAGGCACAGGCTAGGCACAGGCTCGGCACAGGCTAGACACAGGCTATACACTGGCTGGGCACAGGCTAGCACAATGGCTAGGCACAGGTACAGGCTACGCACAGGCTTGGCATAGGCTAGGCACAGGCTAGGCACAGGCTAGGGACGGGCTAGGCACAGGCTAGGCACAGGCTAGGCACTGGCTAGGTACACTGGTTAGGTACAGTCTAGGCACTGGCTAGGTACAGGCTAGACACAGGCTAGACACAGGCTAGACTCAGGCTAGACACAGGCTAGACAGGGAGAGGTAGACAATGGCTAGGCACATGCTACACAGTGGCTAGGTACAGGCTAGGCACTGGCTAGGTACAGTCTAGGCACTGGCTAGGTACAGTCTAGGCACTGGCTAGGTACAGTCTAGGCACCGGCTAGGTACAGGCTAGGCACTGGATAGGTACAGGCTAGACTCTAGCTATGCACAGGGTAGACAAAGGCTAGACACTGGCTAGGCAAAGGCTAGACACTGGCTAGGCACAGGCTAGGCACTGGCTAGACACTGGCTCGGAACACGCTATGCACATGCCAGTCTCAGGCAAGGCACAGGCTTGACACAGGCTAGACACAGGCACAGACTAGACACTGGTTAAGCACAGGCTAGACACAGGCTAGAAACTGGCTAGGTACAGGCTAGACACTGGCTAGGCACAGGCTAGACACTGGCTAGGCACAGGCTAGACACAGGCTAGACACTGGCTCGATACACGTTAGACACTGGCTAGGCACTGGCTAGGTACAGGCTAGGCACAGGCTAGGCAGAGGCTAGGCACATGCTAGACACAGGCTAGACACAGGCAAGACAAAGGCTAGACACAGGCTAGACACAGGATAGACACAGGCTAGACACAGGCTAGACACAGGCTAGAAACTGGCTAGGTACAGGTTAGACACTGGCTAGGCACAGGCTAGACACAGGCTAGACACAGGCTAGACACAGGCTAGACACAGGCTAGACACAGGCTAGACACAGGCTAAACACAGGCTAGACACAAGCTAGACACAGGCTAGACGCAGGCTAGACACAGGCTAGACACAGGCTAGACACAGGCTTAACACAGGCTAGAGACTGGCTAGACACAGGCTAGGCACAGATTGGGGACAGGCTAGCCACAGGCTAGCCACAAGCTAGGCACAGGCTACGCACAGGTTAGGCACAGGCTAGGCACAGGCTAGAGACAGGCTAGACGCAGCCAGGCTAGACACAGGCTAGACACAGGCTAGACACAGGCTAGACACAGGCTAGACACAGGCTAGACACAGGCTAGACACAGGCTAGACACAGGCTAGACACTGGCTGGGCACAGGCTAGACAATGGCTAGGCACAGGCTAGACACTGGCTAGGTACAGGCTAGGCACTGACTAGGTACAGTCTAGGCACTGGCTAGGTACAGGCTAGACACAGGCTAGACACAGGCTAGACACAGGCTAGACACAGGCTAGACACAGGCTAGACACAGGCTAGACACAGGCTAAACACAGGCTAGACACAGGCTAGACAGAGGCTAGACACAGGCTAGACACAGGCTAGACACAGGCTAGGCACAGGCTAGGCACAGGCTAGGCAAAGGCTAGACACAGGCTAGGCACAGGCAAGGCACAGGCTAGGCACAGGCTAGGCACAGGCTAGACACAGGCTAGACACAGGCTAGACACAGGCTAGACACAGGCTAGACACAGGCTAGGCACAGGTTGGGCACAGGCTGGGCCACAGGCTAGCCACAAGCTAGGCACAGGCTACGCACAGGCTAGGCACAGGCTAGACACAGGCTAGGCACAGGCTAGGCACAGGCTAGGCACGAGCTAGAAACAGGCTTGACACAGGCTAGACACAGGCTAGACACAGGCTAGACACAGGCTAGACACAGGCTAGACACAGGCTAGACACAGGCTAGACACAGGCTAGACACAGGCTAGACACAGGCTAGACACATGCTAGACACAGGCTAGACACAGGCTAGACACAGGCTAAACACAGGCTAGCCACAGGCTAAACACAGGCTAGCCACAAGCTAGGCACAGGCTAGGCACAGGCTAGGCACAGGCTAGGCACAGGCTAGGCACAGGCTAGGCACAGGCTAGGCACAGGCTAGGTACAGGCTAGGCACAGGCTAGGCACAGGCTAGGCACAGGCTAGGCACAGGCTAGGCACAGGCTAGGCACAGGCTAGGCACAGGCTAGGCTGGGCTAGGCTGGGCTAGGCACAGGCTAGGCACAGGCTAGGCACAGGCTAGGCACAGGCTAGGCACAGGCTAGGCACAGGCTAGGCACAGGCTAGGCACAGGCTAGGCACAGGCTAGGCACAGGCTAGGCACAGGCTAGGCACAGGCTAGGCACAGGCTAGGCACAGGCTAGGCACAGACTAGGCACAGGCTAGGCACAGGCTAGGCACAGGCTAGACACAGGCTAGACACAGGCTAGGCACAGGCTAGGCACAGGCTAGGCACAGGCTAGGCACAGGCTAGGCACAGGCTAGGCACAGACTAGGCACAGGCTAGACACAGGCTAGACACAGGCTAGACACAAGCTAGGCACAGGCTAGACACAGGCTAGACACAGGCTAGACACAGGCTAAACACAGGCTAGACACAGGCTAGACACAGGCTAGACACAGGCTAGACACAGACTACACACAGGCTAGGCACAGGATAGGCACAGGCTAGACACAAGCTAGGCACAGGTTGGGCACAGGCTAGCCACAAGCTAGGCACAGGCTACGCACAGGCTTGGCATAGGCTAGGCACAGGCTAGGCACAGGCTAGGCACAGGCTAGGCACAGGCTAGGCACAGGCTAGGGACAGGCTAGGCACAGGCTAGGCACAGGCTAGACACAGGCTAGACACAGGCTAGATACTGGCTGGGCACAGGCTAGACAATGGCTAGGCACAGGCTAGGCACTGGCTAGGTACAGGCTAGGCACTGGTAAGGTACAGTCTAGGCACTGGCTAGGTACAGGCTAGGAACTGGATAGGTACATGCTAGACTCCAGCTATGCACAGGGTAGACAAAGGCTAGACACTGGCTAGACAAAGGCTAGACACTGGCTAGGCACAGGTTAGGCACTGGCTAGACATGGGCTCGGAACACGCTATGCACATGCCAGTCTCAGGCAAGGCACAGGCTTGACACAGGCTAGACACAGGCACAGACTAGACACTGGTTAAGAACAGGCTAGACACAGGCTAGAAACTGGCAAGGTACAGGCTAGACACTGGCTAGACACAGGCTAGACACAGGCTAGGCACAGGTTGGGCACAAGTTAGGCACAGGCTAGCTACAGGCTAGCCACATGCTAGCCATATGCTAGGCACAGGCTAGGCACAGGCTAGACACAGGCTAGACACAGGCTAGACACAGGCTAGGCACAGGTTGGGCACAAGTTAGGCACAGGCTAGCTACAGGCTAGCCACATGCTAGCCATATGCTAGGCACAGGCTAGGCACAGGCTAGGCACAGGCTAGGCACAGGCTAGGCACAGGCTAGGCACAGGCTTGGCACAGGCTAGGCACAGGCTAGACACAGGCTATACACTGGCTGTGCACAGGCTAGACAATGGCTAGGCACATGCTAGACACTGGCTAGGTACAGGCTAGGCACTGGCTAGGTACAGTCTAGGCACTGGCTAGGTACAGGCTAGGAACTGGATAGGTACATGCTAGACTCCAGCTATGCACAGGGTAGACAAAGGCTAGACACTGGCTAGACAAAGGCTAGACACTGGCTAGGCACAGGTTAGGCACTGGCTAGACATGGGCTCGGAACACGCTATGCACATGCCAGTCTCAGGCAAGGCACAGGCTTGACACAGGCTAGACACAGGCACAGACTAGACACTGGTTAAGAACAGGCTAGACACAGGCTAGAAACTGGCAAGGTACAGGCTAGACACTGGCTAGGCACAGGCTAGACACTGCCTAGGCACAGGCTAGACAAAGGCTAGACACTGGCTCGATACAGGTTAGACACTGGCTAGGCACTGGCTAGGTACAGGCTAGGCACAGGCTAGGCAGAGGCTAGGCACATGCTAGACACAGGCTAGACACAGGCAAGACAAAGGCTAGACACAGGCTAGACACAGGCTAGACACAGGATAGACACAGGCTAGACACAGGCTAGACACAGGCTAAAAACTGGCTAGGTACAGGTTAGACACTGGCTAGGCACAGGCTAGACACTGACTAAACACTGACTAGGCACAGGCTAGACACAGGCTAGGCACAGGCTAGACACAGGCTTGACACAGGCTAGACACAGGCTAGACATAGGCTAGACACAGGCTAGACATAGGCTAGACACAGGCTAGACACAAGATAGACGCAGGCTAGACACAGGCTAGACAAAGGCTAGACACAGGCTAGACACAGGCCAGACACAGGCTAGACACAGGCTAAACACAGGCTAGACACAGGCTAGACACAGGCTAGACACAGGCTAGGCACAGATTGGGTACGGGCTAGCCACAGGCTAGCCACAATCTAGGCACAGGCTACGCACAGGTTAGGCACAGGCTAGGCACAGGCTAGGCACAGGCTAGGCACAGGCTAGACACATGCTAGACACAGGCTAGACACTGGCTAGACACAGGCTAGACACAGGCTAAACATAGGCTAGACACAGGCTAGACACAGGCTCGACACAGGCTAGACACTGGCTAGGTACAGTCTAGGCACTGGCTAGGTAGAGGCTAGACACAGGCTAGACACAGGCTAGACACAGGCTAGACACAGGCAAGACACATGCTAGACACAGGCCAGACACAGGCCAGACACAGGCTAGACACAGGCTAGACACAGGCTAGACACAGGCTAAACATAGGCTAGACACAGGCTAGACACAGGCTCGACACAGGCTAGACACAGGCTAGACACAGGCTAGACACAGGCTAGACACAGGCTAGACACAGGCTAGACACAGGCTAGACACAGGCTAGACACAGGCTAGACACAGGCTAGACACAGGCTAGACACAGGCTAGACACAGGCTAGACACAAGCTAGACACAGGCTAGACACAGGCTAGGCATAGGCTAGGCACAGGCTAGCCACAGGCTAGCTACAAGCTAGGCTAGGCACAGGCTAGGCACAGGCTAGGCACAGGGTAGGCACAGGCTAGGCACAGGCTAGGCACAGGCTAGGCACAGGCTAGGCACAGGCTAGGCACAGGCTAGGCACAGGCTAGGCACAGGCTAGGCACAGGCTAGGCACAGGCTAGGCACAGGCTAGGCACAGGCTAGGCACAGGCTAGGCACAGGCTAGGCACAGGCTAGGCACAGGCTAGGCACAGGCTAGGCACAGGCTAGGTACAGTCTAGGCACTGGCTAGGTACAGGCTGGGCACTGGCTAGGTAAAGGCTAGACTCTAGCTATGCACAGGGTAGACACAGGCTAGACACAGGCTAGACACAGGCTAGAAACAGGCTAGAAACAGGCTAGACACCGGCTAGACACAGGCTAGACACTGGCTAGACACAGACTAGACACAGGCTAGACACAGGCTAGACACAGGCTAGACACAGGCTAGACACAGGCTAGACACAGGCTGGACACAGGCTAGACACAGGCTAGACACAGGTTAGACACAGGCTAGACACAGGCTAGACACAGGCTAGACACAGGCTAGACACAGGCTGGGCAGGCTAGACAATGGCTAGGCACAGGCTAGACACTGGCTAGGTACAGGCTCGACACAGGCTGGGTACAGGCTAGACACAGGCCAGACATAGGCTAGACACAGGCTAGACACAGGCTAGAAACTGGCTAGGAACAGGTTAGACACTGGCTAGGCACAGGCTAGACACTGGCTAGGCACAGGCCAGATACAGGCTAGACACCGGCTAGACGCATGCTAGACACTGGCTAGACACAGAGTAGACACAGGCTAGACACAGGCTAGACACAGGCTAGACACAGGCTGGGCACAGGATAGACAATGGCTAGGCACAGGCTAGACACAGGCTAGACACGGGCTAGACACAGGCTAGACACAGGCTTGACACAGGCTAGACACAGGCTAGACACAGGCTAGACACAGGCTAGACATAGGCTAGACACAGGCTAGACACAAGCTAGACGCAGGCTAGACACAGGCTAGACAAAAGGCTAGACACAGGCCAGACACAGGCCAGACACAGGCTAGACACAGGCCAGGCACAGATTGGGCACGGGCTAGCCACAGGCTAGCCACAATCTAGGCACAGGCTACGCACAGGTTAGGCACAGGCTAGGCACAGGCTAGGCACAGGCTAGGCACAGGCTAGGCACAGGCTAGGCACAGGCTAGACACATGCTAGACAGAGGCTAGACACTGGCTGGGCACAGGCTAGACAATGGCTAGGTACAGGCTAGGCACTGGCTAGGTACAGTCTAGGCACTGGCTAGGTACAGGCTAGACACAGGCTAGACACAGGCTAGACACAGGCTAGACACAGGCTAGACACAGGCTAGACACAGGCTAGACACAGGCCAGACACAGGCCAGACACAGGCTAGACACAGGCTAGACACAGGCTAAACATAGGCTAGACACAGGCTAGACACAGGCTCGACACAGGCTAGACACAGGCTAGACACAGGCTAGACACAGGCTAGACAAAGGCTAGACACAGGCTAGACACAGGCTAGACACAGGCTAGGCACAGGTTGGGCACAGGCCAGCCACAGGCTAGCTACAAGCTAGGCACAGGCTACGCACAGGCTAGGCACAGGCTAGGCACAGGCTAGGCACAGGCTAGGCACAGGCTAGGCACAGGCTAGGCTGGCACAGGCTAGGCACTGGGCTAGGCACAGGCTAGGCACAGGCTAGGCACAGGCTAGGCACTAGGCTAGGCACAGGCTAGGCACAGGCTAGGCACACAGGCTAGGCACAGGCTAGGCACAGGCTAGGCACAGGCTAGGCACAGGCTAGGCACAGGCTAGGCACAGGCTAGGCACAGGCTAGGCACAGGCTAGGCACAGGCTAGGCACAGGCTAGGCACAGGCTAGGCACAGGCTAGGCACAGGCTAGGCACAGGCTAGGCACAGGCTAGGCACAGGCTGGGCACAGGCACAGGCTAGACACAGGCTAGACACTTGCTGGGCTCAGGCTAGACAATGGCTAGGCACAGGCTAGACACTGGCCTAGGTACAGGCTAGGCACTGGCTAGATACAGTCTAGGTACAGGCTAGACTCTAGCTATGCACAGGGTAGACAAAGGCTAGACACTGGCTAGACAAAGGCTAGACACTGGCTAGGCACATGCTAGGCACTGGCTAGGCACAGGCTAGGCACAGGCTAGACACTGGCTCGGAACACGCTATGCACATGCCAGTCTCAGGCAAGGCACAGGCTTGACACAGGCTAGACACAGGCACAGACTAGACACTGGTTAAGCACAGGCTAGACACAGGCTAGAAACTGGCTAGGTACAGGCTAGACACTGGCTAGGCACAGGCTAGACACTGGCTAGGCACAGGCTAGACACAGGCTAGACACTGGCTCGATACAGGTTAGACACTGGCTAGGCACTGGCTAGACAAAGGCTAGACACAGGCTGGGCACAGGCTAAACACAGGCTAGACACAGGCTAGACACAGGCTAGACACAGGCTGGGCACAGGCTAGACAATGGCTAGGCACAGGCAAGACACTGGCTAGGTACAGGCTAGACACTGGCTAGGTACAGGCTAGACACTGGCTAGGTACAGGCTAGGCACTGGCTAGGTACAGTCTAGGCACTGGCTAGGTACAGGCTGGGCACTGGCTAGGTACAGGCTAGACTCTAGCTATGCACAGGGTAGACACAGGCTAGAAACAGGCTAGAAACAGGCTAGACACAGGCTTGACACAGGCTAGACACAGGCTAGACACAGGCCAGATACAGGCTAGACACCGGCTAGACACAGGCTAGACACAGGCTAGACACTGGCTAGACACAGGCTAGACACAGGCTAGACACAGGCTAGACACAGGTTAGACACAGGCTAGACACAGGCTAGACACAGGCTAGGCACAGGCTAGGCACAGGCTAGGCACAGGCTAGGCACAGGCTAAGCAAGGCTAGGCTGGGCTAGGGCTAGAGCACAGGCTAGGCACAGGCTAGGCACAGGCACAGGCACAGGCTAGGCACAGGCTAGGCACAGGCTAGGCACAGGCTAGGCACAGGCTAGGCACAGGCTAGGCACAGGCTAGGCTGGGCAACAGGCCAGGCACAGGCTAAGGCAGGCACAGGCTAGGCACAGGCTAGGCCTAGGCTAGGCACAGGCTAGGCACAGGCTAGGCACAGGCTAGGCACAGGCACAGGCACAGGCACAGGCTGGGCACAGGCTAGGCACAGGCTAGGCACAGGCTAGGCACAGGCTAGGCACAGGCTAGGCACAGGCTAGGCACAGGCTAGGCACAGGCTAGGCACAGGCTAGACACAGGCTAGACACTTGCTGGGCTCAGGCTAGACAATGGCTAGGCACAGGCTAGACACTGGCTAGGTACAGGCTAGGCACTGGCTAGATACAGTCTAGGTACAGGCTATGCACAGGGTAGACAAAGGCTAGACACTGGCTAGACAAAGGCTAGACACTGGCTAGGCACATGCTAGGCACTGGCTAGGCACAGGCTAGGCACTGGCTAGACACTGGCTCGGAACACGCTATGCACATGCCAGTCTCAGGCAAGGCACAGGCTTGACACAGGCTAGACACAGGCACAGACTAGACACTGGTTAAGCACAGGCTAG
This sequence comes from Zaprionus indianus, assembly GCA_018904595.1. NCBI lineage: Eukaryota > Metazoa > Arthropoda > Insecta > Diptera > Drosophilidae > Zaprionus > Zaprionus indianus. Next base: position 8,887 of record JAEIHA010001067.1, read on the forward strand.
ACACAGGCTAGAAACTGGCTAGGTACAGGCTGGACACTGGCTAGGCACAGGCTAGACACTGGCTAGGCACAGGCTAGACACTGGCTAGGCACAGGCTAGACACAGGCTAGACACTGGCTCGATACAGGTTAGACACTGGCTAGGCACTGGCTAGACAAAGGCTAGACACAGGCTGGGCACAGGCTAGACACAGGCTAGACACAGGCTAGACACAGGCTAGACACAGGCTGGGCACAGGCTAGACAATGGCTAGGCACAGGCTAGACACTGGCTAGGTACAGGCTAGACACTGGCTAGGTACAGGCTAGACACTGGCTAGTTACAGGCTAGGCACTGGCTAGGTACAGTCTAGGCACTGGCTAGGTACAGTCTAGGCACTGGCTAGGTACAGGCTGGGCACTGGCTAGGTACAGGCTAGACTCTAGCTATGCACAGGGTAGACACAGGCTAGACACAAGCTAGACACAGGCTAGAAACAGGCTAGAAACAGGCTAGACACAGGCTTGACACAGGCTAGACACAGGCTAGACACAGGCCAGATACAGGCTAGACACTGGCTAGACACAGGCTAGACACAGGCTAGACACAGGCTAGACACAGGTTAGACACAGGCTAGACACAGGCTAGACACAGGATAGACACAGGCTAGACACAGGCTGGGCACAGGCTAGACAATGGCTAGGCACAGGCTAGACACTGGCTAGGTACAGGCTCGACACAAGCTGGGTACAGGCTAGACACAGGCCAGACATAGGCTAGACACAGGCTAGACACAGGCTAGAAACTGGCTAGGAACAGGTTAGACACTGGCTAGGCACAGGCTAGACACTGGCTAGGCACAGGCCAGGTACAGGCTAGACACCGGCTAGACACATGCTAGACACTGGCTAGACACAGAGTAGACACAGGCTAGACACAGGCTAGATACAGGCTAGACACAGGCTAGACACAGGCTAGACACAGGCTAGACACAGGCTAGACACAGGCTAGACACAGGCTAGACACAGGCTAGACACAGGCTAGACACAGGCTAGACACAGGCTGGGCACAGGCTAGACAATGGCTAGGCACAGGCTAGACACTGGCTAGGTACAGGCTCGACACTGGCTAGGTACAGGCTAGGCACTGGCTAGGTACAGTCTAGGCACCGGGTAGGTACAGGCTGGGCACTGGCTAGACACAGGCTAGACACAGGCTAGACACAGGCTAGACACAGGCTAGACACAGGCTGGGCACAGGCTAGACAATGGCTAGGCACAGGCTAGACACTGGCTAGGTACAGGCTCGACACTGGCTAGGTACTGGCTAGGCACTGGCTAGGTACAGGCTAGACTCTAGCTATGCACAGGGTAGACAAAGGCTAGACACTGGCTAGACTCTGGCTATGCACAAGCAAGACAAAGGCTAGACACTGGCTAGGCACTGGCTAGACACTGGCTAGGCACTGGCTATGCACTGGCTAGGCACACGCTATCCACATGCCAGTTTTAGGCAAGGCACAGGCTAGACACAGGCTAGACATAGGCTAGGTACAGGCTAGACACTGGCTAGGTACAGTCTAGGCACTGGCTAGGTACAGGCTAGGCACGGCCTAGGTACAGGCTAGACTCTAGCTATGCACAGGGTAGACAAAGGCTAGGCACAGGCAAGGCACAGGCTAGGCACAGGCTAGGCACAGGCTAGACACAGGCTAGACACAGGCTAGACAAGGGCTAGGCACAGGTTGGGCACAGGCTAGCCACAGGCTAGCCACAAGCTAGGCACAGGCTACGCACAGGCTATGCACAGGCTAGACACAGGCTAGGCACAGGCTAGGCACAGGCTAGGCACGAGCTAGACACAGGCTAGACACAGGCTAGAAACAGGCTTGACACAGGCTAGACACAGGCTAGACACAGGCTAGACACAGGCTAGACACAGGCTAGACACAGGCTAGACACAGGCTAAACACAGGCTAGCCACAAGCTAGGCACAGGCTAGGCACAGGCTAGGCACAGGCTAGGCACAGGCTAGGCACAAGCTAGGCACAGGCTAGGCACAGGCTAGGCACAGGCTAGGCACAGACTAGTCTGGGCTAGACACAGGCTAGACACAGGCTAGACACAGGCTAGACACAGGCTAGACACAGGCTAGACACAGGCTAGGCACAGGCTAGGCACAGGCTAGGCACAGGCTAGGCACAGGCTAGGCACAGGCTAGGCACAGGCTAGGCACAGGCTGGGCACAGACTAGGCACAGGCTAGACACAGGCTAGACACAGGCTAGACACAGGCTAGGCACAGGCTGGGCACAGGCTAGGCACAGGCTAGGCACAGGCTAGGCACAGGCTAGGCACAGGCTAGGCACAGGCTAGGCACAGGCTAGGCACAGGCTAGGCACAGGCTAGGCACAGGCTAGGCACAGGCTAGGCACAGACTAGGCAGAGGCTAGACATAGGCTAGACACAGGCTAGACACAAGCTAAGCACAGGCTAGGCACAGGCTAGACACAGGCTAGACACTGGCTGGGCATAGGCTAGACAATGGCTAGGTACAGTCTAGGCACTGGCTAGGTACAGGCTAGACACAGGCTAGACACAGGCTAGACACAGGCTAGACACAGGCTAGACACAGGCTAGACACAGGCTAGACACAGGCTAGACACAGGCTAGACACAGGCTAGACACAGGCTAGACACAGGCTAGACACAGGCTAGACACAGGCTAGACACAGGCTAGACACAGGCTAGACACAGGCTAGACACAGGCTAGACACAGGCTAGACACAGGCTAGGTACAGGCTAGACACAAGCTAGGCACAGGTTGGGCACAGGCTAGCCACAGGCTAGCCACAAGCTAGGCACAGGCTACGCACAGGCTTGGCATAAGCTAGGCACAGGCTAGGCACAGGCTAGGGACAGGCTAGGCACAGGCTAGGCACAGGCTAGACACAGGCTAGACACAGGCTAGATACTGGCTGGGCACAGGCTAGACAATGGCTAGGCACAGGCTAGGCACTGGCTAGCTACAGGCTAGGCACTGGTAAGGTACAGTCTAGGCACTGGCTAGGTACAGGCTAGACACAGGCTAGACACAGGCTAGACACAGGCTAGACTCAGGCTAGACACAGGCTAGACACAGGCTAGACACAGGCTAGACACAGGCTAGACACAGGCTAGACACAGGCTAGGCACAGGTTGGGCACAAGTTAGGCACAGGCTAGCTACAGGCTAGCCACATGCTAGCCACATGCTAGGCACAGGCTAGGCACAGGCTAGGCACAGGCTAGGCACAGGCTAGGCACAGGCTTGGCACAGGCTAGACACAGGCTAGACACAGGCTATACACTGGCTGTGCACAGGCTAGACAATGGCTAGGCACATGCTAGACACTGGCTAGTTACAGGCTAGGCACTAGCTAGGTACAGTCTAGGCACTGGCTAGGTACAGGCTAGGCACAGGCTAGACACAGGCAAGACAAAGGCTAGACACAGGCTAGACACAGGCTAGACACAGGCTAGACACAGGCTAGACACAGGCTAGACACAGGCTAGACACAGGATAGACACTGGCTAGACACAGGATAGACACTGGTTAAGCACAGGCTAGACACAGGCTAGAAACTGGCTAGGTACAGGCTAGACACTGGCTAGGCACAGGCTAGACACTGCCTAGGCACAGGCTAGACAAAGGCTAGACACTGGCTCGATACAGGTTAGACACTGGCTAGGCACTGGCTAGGTACAGGCTAAGCACAGGCTAGGCAGAGGCTAGGCACATGCTAGACACAGGCTAGACACAGGCAAGACAAAGGCTAGACACAGGCTAGACACAGGCTAGACACAGGCTAGACACAGGCTAGACACAGGCTAGACACAGGCTAGACACAGGATAGACACAGGCTAGACACAGGCTAGACACAGGCTAAAAACTGGCTAGGTACAGGTTAGACACTGGCTAGGCACAGGCTAGACACTGGCTAAACACTGACTAGGCACAGGCTAGACACAGGCTAGACACAGGCTAGACACAGGCTAGACACAGGCTAGACACAGGCTAGAAACAGGCTTGACACAGGCTAGACACAGGCTAGACACGGGCTAGACACAGGCTAGACACAGGCTTGACAAAGGCTAGACACAGGCTAGACACAGGCTAGACACAGGCTAGACACAGGCTAGACACAGGATAGACACTGGTTAAGCACAGGCTAGACACAGGCTAGAAACTGGCTAGGTACAGGCTAGACACTGGCTAGGCACAGGCTAGACACTGCCTAGGCACAGGCTAGACAAAGGCTAGACACTGGCTCGATACAGGTTAGACACTGGCTAGGCACTGGCTAGGTACAGGCTAGGCACAGGCTAGGCAGAGGCTAGGCACATGCTAGACACAGGCTAGACACAGGCAAGACAAAGGCTAGACACAGGCTAGACACAGGCTAGACACAGGCTAGACACAGGCTAGACACAGGCTAGACACAGGCTAGACACATGATATACACAGGCTAGACACAGGCTAAAAACTGGCTAGGCACAGGTTAGACACTGGCTAGGCACAGGCTAGACACTGACTAAACACTGACTAGGCACAGGCTAGACACAGGCTAGACACAGGCTAGACACAGGCTAGACAAAGGCCAGACACAGGCTAGACACAGGCTAGAAACAGGCTTGACACAGGCTAGACACAGGCTAGACACGGGCTAGACACAGGCTAGACACAGGCTTGACAAAGGCTAGACACAGGCTAGACACACGCTAGACACAGGCTAGACATAGGCTAGACACAGGCTAGACACAAGCTAGACGCAGGCTAGACACAGGCTAGACACAGGCTAGACACAGGCTAGACACAGGCCAGACACAGGCTAGACACAGGCTAAACACAGGCTAGACACAGGCTAGACACAGGCTAGACACAGGCTAGGCACAGATTGGGCACGGGCTAGCCACAGGCTAGCCACAATCTAGGCACAGGCTACGCACAGGTTAGGCACAGGCTAGGCACAGGCTAGGCACAGGCTAGGCACAGGCTAGGCACAGGCTAGATACATGCTAGACACAGGCTAGACACTGGCTGAGCACAGGCTAGACAATGGCTAGGCACAGGCTAGACACTGGCTAGGTACAGGCTAGGCACTGGCTAGGTACAGTCTAGGCACTGGCTAGGTAGAGGCTAGACACAGGCTAGACACAGGCTAGACACAGGCTAGACACAGGCTAGACACAGGCCAGACACAGGCCAGACACAGGCTAGACACAGGCTAGACACAGGCTAGCTACAAGCTAGGCACAGGCTACGCACAGGCTAGGCACAGGCTAGACACAGGCTAGGCACAGGCTAGGCACAAGCTAGGCACAGGCTAGGCACAGGCTAGGCAAAGGCTAGGCACAGGCTAGGCAAAGGCTAGGCACAGGCTAGGCACAGGCTAGGCACAGGCTAGGCATAGGCTAGGCACAGGCTAGGCACAGGCTAGGCACAGGCTAGACACAGGCTAGACACAGGCTAGACACAGGCTAGACACAGGCTAGACACAGGCTAGACACAGGCTAGGCACAGGTTGGGCACAGGCTAGCCACAAGCTAGGCACAGGCTGCGCACAGGCTAGGCACAGGCTAGGCACAGGCTAGGCACAGGCTAGGCACAGGCTAGGCACAGGCTAGGCACAGGCTAGGCACAGGCTAGGCAAGGCTAGGCACAGGCTAGGCACAGGCTAGGCACAGGCTAGGCACAGGCTAGGCACAGGCTAGGCACAGGCTAGGCACAGGCCAGGCAGGCTAGGCACAGGCTAGGCACAGGCTAGGCACAGGCTAGGCACAGGCTAGGCACAGGCTAGGCACAGGCTGGGCATAGGCTAGGCACAGGCTAGGCACAGGCTAGGCACAGGCTGGGCACAGGCTAGGCACAGGCTAGGCACAGGCTAGGCACAGGCTAGGCACAGGCTGGGCACAGGCTGCAGGCTAGGCGGGCAGGCTAGGCACAGGCTAGGCACAGGCTAGGCACAGGCTAGGCACAGGCTAGGCACAGGCTAGGCACAGGCTAGGCACAGGCTAGGCACAGGCTAGGCAAAGTCTAGGCACAGGCTAGGCACAGGCTAGGCACAGGCTAGACACAGGCTAGACACTGGCTGGGCACAGGCTAGACAATGGCTAGGTACAGGCTAGACACTGGCTAGGTACAGTCTAGGTACAGGCTAGACTCTAGCTATGCACAGGGTAGACAAAGGCTAGACACTGGCTAGACAAAGGCTAGACACTGGCTAGGCACAGGCTAGGCACTGGCTAGGCACAGGCTAGGCACTGGCTAGACACTGGCTCGGAACACGCTATGCACATGCCAGTCTCAGGCAAGGCACAGGCTTGACACAGGCTAGACACAGGCACAGACTAGACACTGGTTAAGCACAGGCTAGACACAGGCTAGAAACTGGCTAGGTACAGGCTAGACACTGGCTAGGCACAGGCTAGACACTGGCAAGGCACAGGCTAGACACAGGCTAGACACTGGCTCGATACAGGTTAGACACTGGCTAGGCACTGGCTAGGCACTGGCTAGACACAGGCTAGACATAGGCTAGACACAGGCTAGACACAAGCTAGACACAGGCTAGACACAGGCTAGACACAGGCTAGACACAGGCTAGACACAGGCTGGGCACAGGCTAGACAATGGCTAGGCACAGGCTAGACACTGGCTAGGTACAGGCTAGACACTGGCTAGGCACAGGCTAGGCACTGGCTAGGTACAGTCTAGGCACTGGCTAGGTACAGGCTGGGCACTGGCTAGGTACAGGCTAGACTCTAGCTATGCACAGGGTAGACACAGGCTAGACACAGGCTAGACACAGGCTAGACACAGGCTAGAAACAGGCTAGAAACAGGCTAGACACAGGCTTGACACAGGCTAGACACAGGCTAGGCACAGGCCAGATACAGGCTAGACACCGGCTAGACACAGGCTAGACACTGGCTAGACACAGACTAGACACAGGCTAGACACAGGCTAGACACAGGCTAAACACAGGCTAGACACAGGCTAGACACAGGTTAGACACAGGCTAGACACAGGCTAGAAACAGGCTAGACACAGGTTAGACACAGGCTGGGCACAGGCTAGACAATGGCTAGGCACAGGCTAGACACTGGCTAGGTACAGGCTCGACACAGGCTGGGTACAGGCTAGACACAGGCTAGACATAGGCTAGACACAGGCTAGACAGAGGCTAGAAACTGGCTAGGAACAGGTTAGACACTGGCTAGGCACTGGCTAGGTACAGGCTAGGCACGGTCTAGGTACAGGCTAGACTCTAGCTATGCACAGGCTAGACACTGGCTAGGTACAGTCTAGGCACTGGCTAGGTACAGGCTGGGCACTGGCTAGACACAGGCTAGACACAGACTGGGCACAGGCTAGACAATGGCTAGGCACAGGCTAGACACTGGCTAGGTAGAGGCTCGACACTGGCTAGAAACAGGCTAGGCACTTGCTAGGTACAGTCTAGGCACTGGCTAGGTACAGGCTGGGCACTGGCTAGGTACAGGCTAGACTCTAGCTATGCACTGGCTATGCACTGGCTAGGCACACGCTATCCACATGCCAGTTTTAGGCAAGGCACAGGCTGGGCACTGGCTAGACACAGGCTAGACACAGGCTAGACACAGGTTGGGCACAGGCTAGACAATGGCTAGGCACAGGCTAGACACTGGCTAGGTACAGTCTCGATAAAGGCTGGGTACAGGCTAGACACAGGCCAGACATAGGCTAGACACAGGCTAGACACAGGCTAGAAACTGGCTAGGAACAGGTTAGACACTGGCTAGGCACAGGCTAGACACTGGCTAGGCACAGGCCAGATACAGGCTAGACACCGGCTAGACGGATGCTAGACACTGGCTAGACACAGAGTAGACACAGGCTAGACACAGGCTAGACACAGGCTAGACACAGGCTAGACACAGGCTAGACACAGGCTGGGCACAGGCTAGACAATGGCTAGGCACAGGCTAGACACTGGCTAGGTACAGGCTCGACACTGGCTAGGTACAGGCTAGGCACTGGCTAGGTACAGTCTAGGCACCGGGTAGGTACAGGCTGGGCACTGGCTAGACACAGGCTAGACACAGGCTAGACACAGGCTAGACACAGGCTGGGCACAGGCTAGACAATGGCTAGGCACAGGCTAGACACTGGCTAGGTACAGGCTCGACACTGGCTAGGTACTGGCTACGCACTGGCTAGACACTGGCTAGGCACTGGCTAGGTACAGGCTAGGCACACGCTATCCACATGCCAGTTTTAGGCAAGGCACAGGCTAGACACAGGCTAGACACAGGCTAGGTACAGGCTAGACACTGGCTAGGTACAGTCTAGGCACTGGCTAGGTACAGGCTAGGCATGGCCTAGGTACAGGCTAGACTCTAGCTATGCACAGGCTAGACACTGGCTAGGTACAGTCTAGGCACTGGCTAGGTACAGGCTGGGCACTGGCTAGACACAGGCTAGATACAGGCTAGACACAGGCTGGGCACAGGCTCGACACTGGCTAGGTACAGGCTAGGCACTGGCTAGGTACAGTCTAGGCACTGGCTAGGTACAGTCTGGGCACTGGCTAGGTACAGGCTAGACTCTAGCTATGCACAGGGTAGACAAAGGCTAGACACTGGCTAGGCACTGGCTAGACCCTGGCTAAGCACTGGCTATGCACTGGCTAGGCACACGCTATCCACATCCCAGTTTTAGGCAAGGCACAGGCTAGACACAGGCTAGGTACAGGCTTGACACTGGCTAGGTACAGTCTAGGCACTGGCTAGGTACAGGCTAGGCACGGCCTAGGTACAGGCTAGACTCTAGCTATGCACAGGCTAGACACTGGCTAGGTACAGTCTAGGCACTGGCTAGGTACAGGCTGGGCACTGGCTAGACACAGGCTAAACACAGGCTGGGCACAGGCTAGACAATGGCTAGGCACAGGCTAGACACTGGCTAGGTACAGGCTAGGCACTGGCTAGGTACAGTCTAGGCACTGGCTAGGTACAGGCTAGACTCTAGCTATGCACAGGGTAGACAAAGGCTAGGCACAGGCTAGGCACAGGCAAGGCACAGGCTAGGCACAGGCTAGGCACAGGCTAGACACAGGCTAGACACAGGCTAGACACAGGCTAGACACAGGCTAGGCACAGGTTGGGCACAGGCTAGCCACAGGCTAGCCACAAGCTAGGCACAGGCTACGCACAGGCTATGCACAGGCTAGACACAGGCTAGGCACAGGCTAGGCACAGGCTAGGCACGAGCTAGACACAGGCTAGACACAGGCTAGACACAGGCTAGACACAGGCTAGACACAGGCTAGACACAGGCTAGACACAGGCTAGACACAGGCTAAACACAGGCTAGCGACAAGCTAGGCACAGGCTAGGCATAGGCTAGGCACAGGCTAGGCACAGGCTAGGCACAGGCTAGGCACAGGCTAGGCACAGGCTAGGCACAGGCTAGGCACAGGCTAGGCACAGGCTAGGCACAGGCTAGGCCCAGGCTAGGCACAGGCTAGGCACAGACTAGGCACAGGCTAGACACAGGCTAGACACAGGCTAGACACATGCTAGGCACAGGCTAGGCACAGGCTAGGCACAGGCTAGGCACAGGCTAGGCACAGGCTAGGCACAGGCTAGGCACAGACTAGGCACAGGCTAGACACAGGCAAGACACAGGCTAGGCACAGGCTAGGCACAGGCTAGGCACAGGCTAGGCCAGGCTAGGCACAGGCTAGGCACAGGCTAGGCACAGGCTAGGCACAGGCTAGGCACAGGCTAGGCACAGGCTAGGCACAGGCTGGGCACAGACTAGGCACAGGCTAGACACAGGCTAGACACAGGCTAGACACAAGCTAGGCACAGGCTAGGCACAGGCTAGACACAGGCTAGACACAGGCTAGACACAGGCGAAACACAGGCTAGACACAGGCTAGACACAGGCTAGACACAGGCTAGACACAGGCTAGACACAGGCTAGACACAGGCTAGACACAGGCTAGACACAGGCTAGACACAGGCTAGACACAGGCTAAAAACTGGCTAGGTACAGGTTAGACACTGGCTAGGCACAGGCTAGACACTGACTAAACACTGACTAGGCACAGGCTAGACACAGGCTAGGCACAGGCTAGGCACAGGCTAGGCACAGGCTAGGCACAGGCTAGGCACAGGCTAGGCACAGGCTAGGCACAGGCTAGGCACAGGCTAGGCACAGGCTAGGCACAGGCTAGGCACAGGCTAGGCACAGGCTAGGCACAGGCTAGGCACAGGCTAGGCACAGGCTAGGCACAGGCTAGGCACAGGCTAGGCACAGGCTAGGCACAGGCTAGGCACAGGCTGGGCACAGACTAGGCACAGGCTAGACACAGGCTAGACACAGGCTAGACACAAGCTAGGCACAGGCTAGGCACAGGCTAGACACAGGCTGGACACTGGCTGGGCATAGGCTAGACAATGGCTAGGTACAGTCTAGGCACTGGCTAGGTTCAGGCTAGACACAGGCTGGACACAGGCTAGACACAGGCTAGACACAGGCTAGACACAGGCTAGACACAGGCTAGACACAGGCGAAACACAGGCTAGACACAGGCTAGACACAGGCTAGACACAGGCTAGACACAGGCTAGACACAGGCTAGACACAGGCTAGACACAGGCTAGACACAGGCTAGACACAGGCTAGACACAGGCTAGACACAGGCTAGGCAAAGGCTAGACACAAGCTAGGCACAGGTTGGGCACAGGCTAGGCACAGGCTAGGCACAGGCTAGACACAGGCTAGACACAGGCTAGATACTGGCTGGGCACAGGCTAGACAATGGCTAGGCACAGGCTAGGCACTGGCTAGCTACAGGCTAGTCACTGGTAAGGTACAGTCTAGGCACTGGCTAGGTACAGGCTAGACACAGGCTAGACACAGGCTAGACACAGGCTAGACTCAGGCTAGACACAGGCTAGACACAGGCTAGACACAGGCTAGACACAGGCTAGACACAGGCTAGGCACAGGTTGGGCACAAGTTAGGCACAGGCTAGCTACAGGCTAGCCACATGCTAGCCACATGCTAGGCACAGGCTAGGCACAGGCTAGGCACAGGCAAGGCACAGGCTAGGCACAGGCTAGGCACAGGCTTGGCACAGGCTAGGCACAGGCTAGACACAGGCTATACACTGGCTGTGCACAGGCTAGACAATGGCTAGGCACATGCTAGACACTGGCTAGTTACAGGCTAGGCACTGGCTAGGTACAGTCTAGGCACTGGCTAGGTACAGGCTAGGCACTGGATAGGTACATGCTAGACTCTAGCTATGCACAGGGTAGACAAAGGCTAGACACTGGCTAGACAAAGTCTAGACATTGGCTAGGCACAGGTTAGGCACTGGCTAGACATGGGCTCGGAACACGCTATGCACATGCAAGTCTCAGGCAAGGCACAGGCTTGACACAGGCTAGACACAGGCACAGACTAGACACTGGTTTAGCACAGGCTAGACACAGGCTAGACACAGGCTAGACACAGGATAGACACAGGCTAGACACAGGCTAGACACAGGCTAAAAACTGGCTAGACACAGGCTAGACACAGGCTAAAAACTGGCTAGGTACAGGTTAGACACTGGCTAGGCACAGGCTAGACACTGACTAAACACTGACTAGGCACAGGCTAGACACAGGATAGACACAGGCTAGACACAGGCTAGACACAGGCTAGACACAGGCTAGACACAGGCTAGACACAGGCTAGAAACAGGCTTGACACAGGCTAGACACAGGCTAGACACGGGCTAGACACAGGCTAGACACAGGCTTGACAAAGGCTAGACACAGGCTAGACACACGCTAGACACAGGCTAGACATAGGCTAGACACAGGCTAGACACAAGCTAGACGCAGGCTAGACACAGGGTAGACAAAGGCTAGACACAGGCTAGACACAGGCCAGACACAGGCTAGACACAGGCTAAACACAGGCTAGACACAGGCTAGACACAGGCTAGACACAGGCTAGGCACAGATTGGGCACGGGCCAGCCACAGGCTAGCCACAATCTAGGCACAGGCTACGCACAGGTTAGGCACAGGCTAGGCACAGGCTAGGCACAGGCTAGGCAGAGGCTAGGCACAGGCTAGACACATGCTAGACACAGGGTAGACACTGGCTGAGCACAGGCTAGACAATGGCTAGGCACAGGCTAGACACTGGCTAGGTACAGGCTAGGCACTGGCTAGGTACAGTCTAGGCACTGGCTAGGTAGAGGCTAGACACAGGCTAGACACACGCTAGACACAGGCTAGACACAGGCTAGACACAGGCTAGACACAGGCCAGACACAGGCCAGACACAGGCTAGACACAGGCTAGACACAGGCTCGACACAGGCTAGACACAGGCTAGACACAGGCTAGACACAGGCTAGACACAGGCTAGGCACAGGTTGGGCACAGGCTAGACACAGGCTAGCTACAAGCTAGGCACAGGCTACGCACAGGCTAGGCACAGGCTAGACACAGGCTAGGCACAGGCTAGGCACAGGCTAGGCACAGGCTAGGCACAGGCTAGGCACAGGCTAGGCACAGGCTAGGCACAGGCTAGGCACAGGCTAGGCAAAGGCTAGGTACAGGCTAGGCACAGGCTAGGCACAGGCTAGGCACAGGCTAGGCACAGGCTAGGCACAGGCTAGGCACAGGCTAGGCACAGGCTAGGCACAGGCTAGGCACAGGCTAGGCACAGGCTGAGACACAGGCTAGACACAGGCTAGACACAGGCTAGACACAGGCTAGACACAGGCTAGACACAGGCTAGACACAGGCTAGACACAGGCTAGACACAGGCTAGACACAGGCTAGACACAGGCTAGGCACAGGCTGGGCACAGGCTAGCCACAAGCTAGGCACAGGCTACGCACAGGCTAGGCACAGGCTAGGCACAGGCTAGGCACAGGCTAGGCACAGGCTAGGCACAGGCTAGGCACAGGCTAGGCACAGGCTAGGCACAGGCAAGGCACAGGCTAGGCACAGGCTAGGCAAAGGCTAGGCACAGGCTAGGGCACAGGCTAGGCACAGGCTAGGCACAGGCTAGGCACAGGCTAGGCACAGGCTAGGCACATGCTAGGCACAGGCTAGGCACAGGCTAGGCACAGGCTAGGCAAAGCCTAGGCACAGGCTAGGCACAGGCTAGGCACAGGCTAGACACAGGCTAGACACTGGCTGGGCACAGGCTAGACAATGGCTAGGCACAGGCTAGACACTGGCTAGGTACAGTCTAGGTACAGGCTAGACTCTAGCTATGCACAGGGTAGACAAAGGCTAGACACTGGCTAGACAAAGGCTAGACACTGGCTAGGCAGAGGCTAGGCACTGGCTAGGCACAGGCTAGGCACTGGCTAGACACTGGCTCGGAACACGCTATGCACATGCCAGTCTCAGGCAAGGCACAGGCTTGACACAGGCTAGACACAGGCACAGACTAGACACTGGTTAAGCACAGGCTAGACACAGGCTAGAAACTGGCTAGGTACAGGCTAGACACTGGCTAGGCACAGGCTAGACACTGGCAAGGCACAGGCTAGACACAGGCTAGACACTGGCTCGATACAGGTTAGACACTGGCTAGGCACTGGCTAGGCACTGGCTAGACACAGGCTAGACACAGGCTAGACACAGGCTAAACACAGGCTAGACACAGGCTAGACACAGGCTAGACACGGGCTAGACACAGGCTAGACACAGGCTAGACACAGGCTAGACACAGGCTGGGCACAGGCTAGACAATGGCTAGGCACAGGCTAGACACTGGCTAGGTACAGGCTAGACACTGGCTAGGTACAGGCTAGGCACTGGCTAGGTACAGTCTAGGCACTGGCTAGGTACAGGCTGGGCACTGGCTAGGTACAGGCTAGACTCTAGCTATGCACAGGGTAGACACAGGCTAGACACAGGCTAGAAACAGGCTAGAAACAGGCTAGACACAGGCTTGACACAGGCTAGACACAGGCTAGACACAGGCCAGATACAGGCTAGACACCGGCTAGACACAGGCTAGACACTGGCTAGACACAGACTAGACACAGGCTAGACACAGGCTAGACACAGGCTAGACACAGGCTAGACACAGGCTAGGCCCAGGTTGGGCACAGGCTAGACACAGGCTAGCTACAAGCTAGGCACAGGCTACGCACAGGCTAGGCACAGGCTAGACACAGGCACAGGCTAGGCACAGGCTAGGCACAGGCTAGGCACAGGCTAGGCACAGGCTAGGCACAGGCTAGGCACAGGCTAGGCACAGGCTAGGCACAGGCTAGGCAGAGGCTAGGCACAGGCTAGGCACAGGCTAGGCACAGGCTAGGCACAGGCTAGGCACAGGCTAGGCACAGGCTAGACACAGGCTAGACACAGGCTAGACACAGGCTAGACACAGGCTAGACACAGGCTAGGCACAGGTTGGGCACAGGCTAGCCACAAGCTAGGCACAGGCTAGGCACAGGCTAGGCACAGGCTAGGCACAGGCTAGGCACAGGCTAGGCACAGGCTAGGCAAAGGCTAGGCACAGGCTAGGCACAGGCTATGCACAGGCTAGACACAGGCTAGGTACAGGCTAGGCACAGGCTAGTAACAGGCTAGGCACATGCTAGGCACAGGCTAGGCACAGGCTAGGCACAGGCTAGGCAAAGTCTAGGCACAGGCTAGGCACAGGCTAGGCACAGGCTAGACACTGGCTGGGCACAGGCTAGACAATGGCTAGGCACAGGCTAGACACTGGCTAGGTACAGTCTAGGTACAGGCTAGACTCTAGCTATGCACAGGGTAGACAAAGGCTAGACACTGGCTAGACAAAGGCTAGACACTGGCTAGGCACAGGCTAGGCACTGGCTAGGCACAGGCTAGGCACTGGCTAGACACTGGCTCGGAACACGCTATGCACATGCCAGTCTCAGGCAAGGCACAGGCTTGACACAGGCTAGACACAGGCACAGACTAGACACTGGTTAAGCACAGGCTAGACACAGGCTAGAAACTGGCTAGGTACAGGCTAGACACTGGCTAGGCACAGGCTAGAAACTGGCAAGGCACAGGCTAGACACAGGCTAGACACTGGCTCGATACAGGTTAGACACTGGCTAGGCACTGGCTAGGCACTGGCTAGACACAGGCTAGGCACAGGCTAGACACAGGCTAGGCACAGGCTAGGCACATGCTAGGCACAGGCTAGGCACAGGCTAGGCACAGGCTAGGCAAAGCCTAGGCACAGGCTAGGCACAGGCTAGGCACAGGCTAGACACAGGCTAGACACTGGCTGGGCACAGGCTAGACAATGGCTAGGCACAGGCTAGACACTGGCTAGGTACAGTCTAGGTACAGGCTAGACTCTAGCTATGCACAGGGTAGACAAAGGCTAGACACTGGCTAGACAAAGGCTAGACACTGGCTAGGCACAGGCTAGGCACTGGCTAGACACTGGCTCGGAACACGCTATGCACATGCCAGTCTCAGGCAAGGCACAGGCTTGACACAGGCTAGACACAGGCACAGACTAGACACTGGTTAAGCACAGGCTAGACACAGGCTAGAAACTGGCTAGGTACAGGCTAGACACTGGCTAGGAACAGGCTAGACACTGGCAAGGCACAGGCTAGACACAGGCTAGACACTGGCTCGATACAGGTTAGACACTGGCTAGGCACTGGCTAGGCACTGGCTAGGCACTGGCTAGGCACTGGCTAGACACAGGCTAGACACAGGCTAGACACAGGCTAGACACAGGCTAGACACAGGCTAGACACAGGCTAGACACAGGCTAGACACAGGCTAGACACAGGCTGGGCACAGGCTAGACAATGGCTAGGCACAGGCTAGACACTGGCTAGGTACAGGCTAGACACTGGCTAGGTACAGGCTAGGCACTGGCTAGGTACAGGCTAGGCACTGGCTAGGTACAGTCTAGGCACTGGCTAGGTACAGTCTAGGCACTGGCCTAGGTACAGGCTGGGCACTGGCTAGGTACAGGCCTAGACTCTAGCTATGCACAGGGTAGACACAGGCTAGACACAGGCTAGACACAGGCTAGAAACAGGCTAGAAACAGGCTAGACACAGGCTTGACACAGGCTAGACACAGGCTAGACACAGGCCAGATACAGGCTAGACACTGGCTAGACACAGACTAGCCACAGGCTAGACACAGGCTAGACACAGGCTAGGCACAGGTTGGGCACAGGCTAGACACAGGCTAGCTACAAGCTAGGCACAGGCTACGCACAGGCTAGGCACAGGCTAGGCACAGGCTAGGCACAGGCTGAGGCACAGGCTAGGCACAGGCTAGGCACAGGCTAGGCAAAGGCTAGACACAGGCTAGGCACAGGCTAGGCACAGGCTAGGCACAGGCTAGGCACAGGCTAGACACAGGCTAGAGACAGGCTAGACACAGGCTAGACACATGCTAGACACAGGCTAGGCACAGGCTAGACACAGGCTAGACACAGGCTAGACACAGGCTAGACACAGGCTAGACACATGCTAGACACAGGCTAGGCACAGGTTGGGCACAGGCTAGCCACAAGCTAGGCACAGGCTACGCACAGGCTACGCACAGGCTACGCACAGGCTACGCACAGGCTAGGCACAGGCTAGGCACAGGCTAGGCACAGGCTAGGCACAGGCTAGGCACAGGCTAGGCACAGGCTAGGCACAGGCTCGATACAGGTTAGACACTGGCTAGGCACTGGCTAGGCACTGGCTAGACACAGGCTAGACACAGGCTAGACACAGGCTAGACACAGGCTAGACACAGGCTAGACACAGGCTAGACACAGGCTAGACACAGGCTAGACACAGGCTGGGCACAGGCTAGACAATGGCTAGGCACAGGCTAGACACTGGCTAGGTACAGGCTAGACACTGGCTAGGTACAGGCTAGGCACTGGCTAGGTACAGGCTAGGCACTGGCTAGGTACAGTCTAGGCACTGGCTAGGTACAGTCTAGGCACTGGCTAGGTACAGGCTGGGCACTGGCTAGGTACAGGCCAGACTCTAGCTATGCACAGGGTAGACACAGGCTAGACACAGGCTAGACACAGGCTAGAAACAGGCTAGAAACAGGCTAGACACAGGCTTGACACAGGCTAGACACAGGCTAGACACAGGCCAGATACAGGCTAGACACTGGCTAGACACAGACTAGCCACAGGCTAGACACAGGCTAGACACAGGCTAGGCACAGGTTGGGCACAGGCTAGACACAGGCTAGCTACAAGCTAGGCACAGGCTACGCACAGGCTAGGCACAGGCTAGGCACAGGCTAGGCACAGGCTAGGCACAGGCTAGGCACAGGCTAGGCACAGGCTAGGCACAGGCTAGGCACAGGCTAGGCACAGGCTAGGCACAGGCTAGGCACAGGCTAGGCAAAGGCTAGACACAGGCTAGGCACAGGCTAGGCACAGGCTAGGCACAGGCTAGGCACAGGCTAGACACAGGCTAGAGACAGGCTAGACACAGGCTAGACACAGGCTAGACACAGGCTAGACACAGGCTAGACACAGGCTAGACACAGGCTAGACACAGGCTAGACACAGGCTAGACACAGGCTAGGCACAGGTTGGGCACAGGCTAGCCACAAGCTAGGCACAGGCTAGGCACAGGCTACGCACAGGCTAGGCACAGGCTAGGCACAGGCTAGGCACAGGCTAGGCACAGGCTAGGCACAGGCTAGGCACAGGCTAGGCACAGGCTAGGCACAGGCTAGGCAAAGGCTAGGCACAGGCTAGGCACAGGCTAGACACAGGCTAGGCACAGGCTAGGCACAGGCTAGGCACAGGCTAGGCACAGGCTAGGCACAGGCTAGGCACAGGCTAGGCACAGGCTAGGCAAAGGCTAGGCACAGGCTAGGCACAGGCTAGGCACAGGCTAGACACAGGCTAGACACTGGCTGGGCACAGGCTAGACAATGGCTAGGCACAGGCTAGACACTGGCTAGGTACAGTCTAGGTACAGGCTAGACTCTAGCTATGCACAGGGTAGACAAAGGCTAGACACTGGCTAGACAAAGGCTAGACACTGGCTAGGCACAGGCTAGGCACTGGCTAGGCACAGGCTAGGCACTGGCTAGACACTGGCTCGGAACACGCTATGCACATGCCAGTCTCAGGCAAGGCACAGGCTTGACACAGGCTAGACACAGGCACAGACTAGACACTGGTTTAGCACAGGCTAGACACAGGCTAGAAACTGGCTAGGTACAGGCTAGACACTGGCTAGGCACAGGCTAGACACTGGCTAGGAACAGGCTAGACACTGGCTAGGCACAGGCTAGACACTGGCTAGGCACAGGCTAGACACAGGCTAGACACAGGCTAGACACTGGCTCGATACAGGTTAGACACTGGCTAGGCACTGGCTAGAAACAGGCTACAGGCTAGACACAGGCTAGTTACAGGCTAGACACAGGCAAGACACAGGCTAGACACAGGCTAGACACAGGCTAGACACAGGCTAGACACGGGCTAGACACAGGCTAGACACAGGCTAGACAAAGGCTAGAAACAGGCTAGAAACAGGCTAGACACAGGCTTGACAGAGGCTAGACACAGGCTAGACACAGGCCAGATACAGGCTAGACACAGGCTAGACACAGGCTAGACACTGGCAAGACACAGACTAGAAACAGGCTAGAAACAGGCTAGACACAGGCTTGACAGAGGCTAGACACAGGCTAGACACAGGCCAGATACAGGCTAGACACAGGCTAGACACAGGCTAGACACTGGCAAGACACAGACTAGACACAGGCTAGACACAGGCTAGACACATGCTAGACACAGGCTAGGCACAGGCTAGACACTGGCTAGGTACAGGCTCGACACTGGCTAAGTACAGGCTAGGCACTGGCTAGGTACAGTCTAGGCACTGGCTAGGTACAGGCTAGGCACTGGCTAGGTACAGGCTAGACTCTAGCTATGCACAGGGTAGACAAAGGCTAGACACTGGCTAGGCACTGGCTAGACTCTGGCTATGCACAAGCTAGACAAAGGCTAGACACTGGCTAGGCACTGGCTAGACACTGGCTAGGCACTGGCTAGACACTGGCTAGGCACTGGCTAGGCACTGGCTAGGCACTGGCTAGGCACTGGCTTGGCACACGCTATCCACATGCCAGTTTTAGGCAAGGCACAGGCTAGACACAGGCTAAACACAGGCTAGACACAGGCTAGACACAGGCTAGACACAGTTTGGGCACAGGCTAGCCACAGGCTAGCCACAAGCTAGGCACAGGCTATGAACAGGCTAGGCACAGGCTAGGCACAGGCTAGGCACAGGCTAGGCACAGGCTAGGCACAGGCTAGACACAGGCTAGACACTGGCTGGGCACAGGATAGACAATGGCTAGGCACAGGCTAGACACTGGCTAGGTACAGGCTAGACACTGGCTAGGTACAGGCTAGGCACTGGCTAGGTACAGTCTAGGCACTGGCTAGGTACAGGCTAGGCACTGGCTAGGTACAGGCTAGACTCTAGCTATGCACGGGGTAGACAAAGGCTAGACACTGGCTGGGCACTGGCTAGACTCTGGCTATGCACAAGCTAGACAAAGGCTAGACACTGACTAGGCACTGGCTAGACACTTGCTAGGCACTGGCTAGGCACTGGCTAGGCACACGCTATCCACATGCCAGTTTTAGGCAAGGCCCGGCTAGACACAGGCTAGACACAGGCTAGACACAGGCTAGACACAGGCTAGACACAGGCTAGACACAGGCTAGACACAGGCTAGAAACAGGCTAGACACAGGCTAGAAACAGGCTAGACACAGGCTAGACACAGGCTAGGGACAGGCTAGGCACAGGCTAGACACATGCTTGACACTGGCTGGGCACAGGCTAGACAACGGCTAGACAAAGGCTAGACACTGGCTAGTCACAGGCTAGGCACTGGCTAGACACTGGCTCGGAACAATCTATGCACATGCCAGTTTCAGGCAAGGCACAGGCTTGAAACAGGCTAGACGCTGGCTAGGCACAGGCTATGCACATGCCAGTCACAGGCAAGGTACTGGCTAGGCACAGGCTATACACTGGCTGTGCACAGGCTAGACACTGGCTAGGCACAGGCTAGACACTGGCTGGGCACAGACTAGACACTGGCTGGGCACAGGCTAGACACTGGCTGGGCACAGGCTAGACACTGGCTAGGCACAGGCTGGACACTGCCTTAGCCCAGGCTAGACACTTGCTAGGTACAGGCTAGACACTGACTAGGCACAGGCTAGACACTTTCTATGCATAAGCTAGACACTGGATAGGTACACGCTAGACACTGGCTAGGCACAGGCTAGACACTGACTCTGCGCGGGCTAGACACTTTCTATGCATAAGCAAGACACTGGATAGGTACAGGCTAGACACTGGCTAGGCACAGGCTAGGCACAGGCTAGACACAGGCTAGACACAGGCTAGTCACTGGCTGGGTACAGGCTAGACACTGGCTAGACACAGGCTTGAGACTGGCTAGACACAGGCTTGAGACTGGCTAGGTACAGGCTAGCCACAAGCTAGGCACAGGCAAGGCACAGGCTAGGCACAGGCTAGGCACAGGCTAGGCACAGGCTAGGCACAGGCTAGGCACAGGCTAGGCACAGGCTAGGCACAGGCTAGGCACAGGCTAGGCACAGGCTAGCCACACGCTAGGCACAGGCTAGGCACAGGCTAGGCACAGGCTAGGCACAGGCTAGACACAGGCTAGACAAAGGCTAGACACAGGCTAGGCACAGGCTAGACACAGACTAGGTACAGGCTAGGCACTGGCTAAGTACAGGCTAGGCTAGGTACAGGCTAGACTCTAGCTATGCACAGGGTAGACAAAGGCTAGTTACTGGCTAGGCACTGGCTAGACTCTGGCTATGCACAAGCTAGACAAGGGCTAGACACTGGCTAGGCACTGGCTAGGCACTGGCTAGACACTGGCTAGGCACTGGCTAGGCACTGGCTAGGCTCACGCGAGTTTTAGGCAAGGCAAAGGCTAGACACAGGCTAGACACAGGCTAGACAAAGGATAGACACAGGCTAGACACAGGCTAGAAACAGGCTAGACACAGGCTAGACACAGGCTAGACACAGGCTAGACACAGGCTAGACACAGGCAAGACACAGGCTAGACACAGGCTAGACACAGGCTTGACACAGGCTAGACACAGGCTTGACACAGGCTAGAAACAGGCTAGACACAGGCTAGAAACATCTAGACACAGGCTAGACACA
The DNA here is from genome assembly GCA_018904595.1 of Zaprionus indianus. Lineage (NCBI taxonomy): Eukaryota > Metazoa > Arthropoda > Insecta > Diptera > Drosophilidae > Zaprionus > Zaprionus indianus. The sequence goes on from JAEIHA010001067.1 coordinate 30,139, forward strand.
GGCTAGGCACAGGCTAGGCACAAGCTAGGCACAGGCTAGACACATGCTAGACACTGGCTGGGCACAGGCTAGACAATGGCTAGACAAAGGCTAGACACTGGCTAGTCACAGGCTAGGCACTGGCTAGACACTGGCTCGGAACACTCTATGCACATGCCAGTCTCAGGCAAGGCACAGGCTTGACACAGGCTAGACGCTGGCTAGGCACATGCCAGTCACAGGCAAGGTACTGGCTAGGCACAGGCTATACACTGGCTGTGCACAGGCTAGACACTGGCTAGGCACAGGCTAGACACTGCCTTAGCCCAGGCTAGACACTTGCTAGGCACAGGCTAGACACTGGCTGGGCACAGGCTAGACAATGACTAGGCACAGGCTAGACACTGGCTAGGTACAGGCTAGCCACTGGCTAGGTACAGTTTAGGCACTGGCTAGGTACAGTCTAGGCACTGGCTAGGTACAGGCTAGGCACTGGCTAGGTACAGGCTAGACTCTAGCTATGCACAGGGTAGACAAAGGCTAGACACTGGCTAGACAAAGGCTAGACACTGGCTAGACAAAGGCTAGACACTGGCTAGGCACAGGCTAGGCACTGGCTAGACACTGGCTAGGCACTGGCTAGACACTGGCTCGGAACACGCTATGCACATGCCAGTCTCAGGCAAGGCACAGGCTTGACACAGGCTAGACACTGGCTAGGCACAGGCTATGCACATTCCAGTCACAGGCAAGGCACAGGCTATACACAGGCTAGACTCTGGCTAGGCACAGGCTAGACACTGGCTTGGCACAGACTAGACACTGGCTAAGCAAAGGATAGACACAGGCTAAAAACTGGCTAGGTACAGGCTAGACACTGGCTAGGCACAGGGTAGACACTGGCTAGGCACTGGCTAGACACTGGCTACACACTGGCTAGGCACAGGCTAGACACTGGCTAGGCACAGGCTAGACACAGGCTAGACACAGGCTGGACACAGGCTAGACACAGGCTAGACACAGGCTAGACACAGGCTAGACACAGGCTAGACACAGGCTAGACACAGGCTAGACACAGGCTAGACACAGGCTAGACACAGGCTAGACACAGGCTAGACACAGGCTAGGCACAGGCTAGGCACAGGCTAGGCACAGGCTAGGCACAGGCTAGACACTGGCTGGGCACAGGCTAGACAATGGCTAGGCACAGGCTAGACACTAGCTAGGTACAGGCTAGACACAGGCTAGACACAGGCTAGAAACAGGCTAGACACAGGCTAGACACAGGCTTGACACAGGCTAAACACAGGCTAGACACAGGCTAGACACAGGTTGGGCACAGGCTAGCCACAAGCTAGGCACAGGCTAGGCACTGGATAGGCACAGGCTAGGCACAGGCTAGGCACAGGCTAGGCACAGGCTAGGCACAGGCTAGGCACAGGCTAGGCACAGGCTAGGCACAGGCTAGGCACAGGCTAGACACAGGCTAGACACTGGCTGGGCACAGGCTAGACACTGGCTGGGCACAGGCTAGACAATGGCTAGGCACAGGCTAGACACTGGCTAGGTACATTTTAGGCACTGGCTAGGTACAGGCTAGGCTAGGTACAGGCTAGACTCTAGCTATGCACAGGGTAGACAAAGGCTAGACACTGGCTAGGCACTAGCTAGACTCCAGCTATGCACAAGCTAGACAAAGGCTAGACCTTGGCTAGGCACAGGCTAGGTACTGGCTAGACACAGGCTAGACACAGGCTAGACACAGGCTAGACACAGGCTAGGCACAGGCTAGGCACAGGCTAGGCACAGGCTAGTCACATGCTAGGCACAGGCTACACACATGCAAGACACTGGCTGGGCACAGGCTAGACAATGGCTAGACAAAGGCTAGACACTGGCTAGGCACAGGCTAGGCACTGGCTAGACACTGGCTCGGAACACGCTATACACATGCCAGTCTCAGGCAAGGCACAGGCTTTACACAGGCTAGACGCTGATTAGGCATAGACTATGCACATGCCAGTCACAGGCAAGGCACAGGCTATGCACAGGCTAGACACAGGCTAGACACAGGCTAGACAAAGGCTAGACACAGGCTAGACACAGGCTAGACACAGGCTAGACACAGGCTAGACACAGGCTAGACACAGGCTAGACACAGGCTAGACACAGGCTAGACACAGGCTAGACACAGGCTAGACACAGGCTAGACACAGGCTAGACACAGGCTAGACACAGGCTAGACACAGGCTAAACATAGGCTAGATACAGGCTAGACACAGGCTAGACACAGGCTAGACACAGGCTAGCCACAAGCTAGACACAGGCTAGACACAGGCTAGACACAGGCTAGACACAGGCTAGACACAGGCTAGACACAGGCTAGACACAGGCTAGCCACAAGCTAAGCACAGGCTAGGCACAGGCTAGGCACAGGCTAGGCACAGGCTAGGCACAGGCTAGGCACAGGCTAGACACAGGCTAGACACTGGCTAGACACTGGCTGGGCACAGGCTAGACACTGGCTGGGCACTGGCTGGGCACAGGCTAGACAATGGCTAGGCACAGGCCAGACACTGGCTAGGTACATGCTAGGCTCTGGCTAGGTACAGTCTAGGCACTGGCTAGGTACAGGCTAGACTCTAGCTATGCACAGGGTAGACAAAGGCTAGACACTGGCTAGGCACTGGCTAGACTCTGGCTATGCACAGGCTAGACAAAGGCTAGACACTGGTTAGGCACAGGCTAGGAACTGGCTAAACACTGGCTAGGCACACGCTATCCACATGCCAGTCTCATGCAAGGCACAGGCTAGGCACAGGCTAGACACAGGTTAGACACAAGCTAGACACAGGCTAGACACAGGCAAGACACAGGCTAGACACAGGCTAGACACAGGGTAGACACAGGTTAGACACAGGCTAGACACAGGCCAGACACAGGCCAGACACAGGCTAGACACAGGCTAGACACAGGCAAGACACAGGCTAGACACAGGCTAGACACAGGCTAGACACAGGCTAGGCACAGGCTAGGCAGAGGCTAGGCACAGGCTAGGCACAGGCTAGGCACAGGCTAGGTACAGGCTAGGTACAGGCTAGGCACAGGCTAGACACAGGCTAGACACTGGCTGGGCACAGGCTAGACACTGGCTGGGCACAGGCTAGACACTGGCTGGGCACAGGCTAGACAATGGCTAGACAAAGGCTAGACACTGGCTAGGCACAGGCTAGGCACTGGCTAGACACTGGCTCGGAACACGCTATGCACATGCCAGTCTCAGGCAAGGCACAGGCTTGACACAGGCTAGACACTGGCTAGGCACAGGCTATGCAATTTTCCAGTCACAGGCAAGGCACAGGCTATACACAGACTAGACACTGGCTAGACACTGGCTAGGCACAGGCTAGACACTGGCTTGGCACAGACTAGACACTGGCTAAGCAAAGGCTAGACACAGGCTAGACACTGGCTAGGCACAGGCTAGACACTGGCTAGGCACAGGCTAGACACTGGCTAGGCACAGGCTAGACACTGGCTAGGCACTGGCTAGACACTGGCTAGACACTGGCTAGACACAGGCTAGACACAGGCTAGACACAGGCTAGACACAGGCTAGACACAGGCTAGACACAGGCTAGACACAAGCTAGACACAGGCTAGACACAGGCTAGACGCAGGCAAGACACAGGCTAGACACAGGCTAGAAACAGGCTAGACACAGGCTAGACACAGGCTAGACACAGGCTAGACAAAGGCTAGACACAGGCTAGACACAGGCTAGACACAGGCTAGACACAGGCTAGGCACAGGCTAGGCACAGGCTTGGCACAGGCTAGGCACAGGCTAGGCACAGGCTAGGCACAGGCTAGGCACAGGCTAGGCACAGGCTAGGCACAGGCTAGACACAGGCTAGACACAGGCTAGACACAGGCTAGACACAGGCTAGACACAGGCTAGACACAGGCTAGACACAGGCTAGACACTGGCTGGGCACTGGCTGGGCACAGGCTAGACAATGGCTAGGCACAGGCTAGGGACAGGCTAGACACTGGCTAGGCACAGACTAGACACTAGCTAGGCACTAGCTAGGCACAGGCTAGACACTGGCTAGACACCGGCTAGGCACAGGCTAGACACTGGCTAGGCACAGGCTAGACACTGGCTAGGCACAGGCTAGACACTGGCTAGGCACAGGCTAGACACTGGCTAGGCACAGGCTAGACACAGGCTAGACACAGGCTAGACACAGGCTAAACACAGGCTAGACACAGGCTAGACACAGGCTAGACACAGGCTAGACACAGGCTAGACACAGGCTAGACACAGGCTAGACACAGGCTTGGCACAGGCTAGACACAGGCTAGACACAGGCTAGACACAGGCTAGGCACAGGCTAGACACAGGCTAGACGCAGGCAAGACACAGGCTAGACACAGGCTAGAAATAGGCTAGACACAGGCTAGACACATGCTAGACACAGGTTGGGAACAGGCTAGCCACAAGCTAGGCACAGGCTAGGCACAGGCTAGGCACAGGCTAGACACTGGCTAGGCACAGGCTAGGCACAGGCTAGGCACAGGCTAGGCACAGGCTAGGCACAGGCTAGGCACAGGCTAGGCACAGGCTAGGCACAGGCTAGGCACAGGCTAGGCACAGGCTAGACAATGGCTAGGCACAGGCTAGACACTGGCTAGGTACAGGCTAGGCACTGGCTAGGTACAGGCTAGGCACTGGCTAGGTACAGTCTAGGCACTGGCTAGGTACAGGCTAGGCACTGGCTAGGTACAGGCTAGACTCTAGCTATGCACAGGGTAGAGAAAGGCTAGACACTGGCTAGACTCCAGCTATGCACAAGCTAGACAAAGGCTAGACACTGGCTAGGCACAGGCTAAGCACTGGCTAGACACTGGCTAGGCACACGCTTTACACATGCCCGTCTCAGGCAAGGCGGGGGCTAGACACAGGCTAGACACAGGCTAGACACAGGCTAGACACAGGCTAGACACAGGCTAGACACAGGCTAGACACAGGCTAGGCACAGGCTAGGCACAGGCTAGGCACAGGCTAGACACATGCTAGACACTGGCTGGGCACAGGCTAGACAATGGCTAGACAAAGGCTAGACACAGGCTAGACACAGGCTAGACACAGGCTAGACACAGGCTAGGCACAGGCTAGGCACAGGCTAGGCACAGGCTAGACACATGCTAGACACTGGCTGGGCACAGGCTAGGCACAGGCTAGACACATGCTAGACACTGGCTGGGCACAGGCTAGACAATGGCTAGACAAAGGCTAGACACTGGCTAGGCACAGGCTAGGCACTGGCTAGACACTGGCTCGGAACACGCTATGCACATGCCAGTCTCAGGCAAGGCACAGGCTTGACACAGGCTAGACGCTGGCTAGGCACAGGCTATGCACATGCCAGTCACAGGCAAGGCACAGGCAAGGCACAGGCTATACACAGGCTAGACAAAGGCTAGACACAGGCTAGACACAGGCTAGACAAAGGCTAGGCACAGGCTAGGCACAGGCTAGAAACAGGCGAGACACTGGCTGGGCACAGGCGAGACACTGGCTGGGCACAGGCTAGACAATGGCTGGGCACAGGCTAGGCACAGGCTAGACACTGGCTAGGTACAGGCTAGACACAGGCTAGACACAGGCTAGAAACAGGCTAGACACAGGCTAGACACAGGCTAGACACAGGCTAGACACAGGCTAGACACAGACTAGACACAGGCTAGACACAGGCTAGAAACTGGCTAGACACAGGCTAGACAAAGGCTAGACACAGGCTAGACACAGGCTAGACACAGGCTAGACACAGGCTAGACACAGGCTACACACTGGCTGGGCACAGGCGAGACACTGGCTGGGCACAGGCTAGACAATGGCTGGGCACAGGCTAGGCACAGGCTAGACACTGGCTAGGTACAGGCTAGACACAGGCTAGACACAGGCTAGAAACAGGCTAGACACAGGCTAGACAAAGGCTAGACACAGGCTAGACACAGGCTAGACACAGGCTAGACACAGGCTAGACACAGGCTAGACACAGGCTAGACACAGGCTAGACACAGACTAGACACAGGCTAGACACAGGCTAGAAACAGGCTAGACAAAGGCTAGACAAAGGCTAGACACAGGCTAGACACAGGCTAGACACAGGCTAGACACAGGCTAGACACAGGCTAGACACAGGCTAGACAGGCTAGACACAGGCTAGACACAGGCTAGACATAGGCTAGACACAGGCTAGACACAGGCTAGAACACAGGCTAGGCACAGGCTAGACACAGGCTAGACACAGGCTAGACACAGGCTAGACACAGGCTAGACACAGGCTAGACACAGGCTAGACACAGGCTAGACACAGGCTAGGCACAGGCTAGGCACAGGCTAGGCACAGGATAGACACATGCTAGACTCTGGCTGGGCACAGGCTAGGCACAGGCTAGGCACAGGCTAGACACATGCTAGACACTGGCTGGGCACAGGCTAGACAATGGCTAGACAAAGGCTAGACACTGGCTAGGCACAGGCTAGGCACTGGCTAGACACTGGCTCGGAACACGCTATGCACATGCCAGTCTCAGGCAAGGCACAGGCTTGACACAGGCTAGACGCTGGCTAGGCACAGGCTATGCACATGCCAGTCACAGGCAAGGCACATGCAAGGCACAGGCTATACACAGGCTAGACAAAGGCTAGATACAGGCTAGACACAGGCTAGACAAAGGCTAGGCACAGGCTAGGCACAGGCTAGAAACAGGCGAGACACTGGCTGGGCACAGGCGAGACACTGGCTGGGCACAGGCTAGACAATGGCTAGGCACAGGCTAGGCACAGGCTAGGCACAGGCTAGACACTGGCTAGGTACAGGCTAGACACAGGCTAGAAACAGGCTAGACACAGGCTAGACAAAGGCTAGACACAGGCTAGACACAGGCTAGACACAGGCTAGACACAGGCTAGACACAGGCTGGACACAGGCTAGACACAGGCTAGACACAGGCTAGAAACAGGCTAGACACAGGCTAGACACAGGCTAGACACAGTCTAGACACAGTCTAGACACAGGCTAGACACAGGCTAGACACAGGCTAGCCACAAGCTAGACACAGGCTAGACACAGGCTAGACACAGGCTAGACACAGGCTAGCCACAAGCTAAGCATAGGCTAGGCACAGGCTAGGCACAGGCTAGGCACAGGCTAGGCACAGGCTAGGCACAGGCTAGGCACAGGCTAGGCACAGGCTAGGCACAGGCTAGGCACAGGCTAGGCACAGGCTAGGCACAGGCTAGACACAGGCTAGACACTGGCTAGACACTGGCTGGGCACAGGCTAGACAATAGCTAGGCACAGGCCAGACACTGGCTAGGTACAGGCTAGGCTCTGGCTAGGTACAGTCTAGGCACTGACTAGGTACAGTCTAGGCACTGGTTAGGTACAGGCTAGACTCTAGCTATGCACAGGGTAGACAAAGGCTAGACACTGGCTAGGCACTGGCTAGACTCTGGCTATGCAGAGGCTGGACAAAGGCTAGACACTGGTTAGGCACAGGCTAGGAACTGGCTAAACACTGGCTAGGCGCACGCTATCCACATGCCAGTCTCAGGCAAGGCACAGGCTAGACACAGGCTAGACACAGGTTAGACACAAGCTAGACACAGGCTAGACACAGGCTAGACACAGGCTAGACACAGGGTAGACACAGGTTAGACACAGGCTAGACACAGGCCAGACACAGGCCAGACACAGGCCAGACACAGGCTAGACACAGGCTAGACACAGGCAAGACACAGGCTAGACACAGGCTAGACTCAGGCTAGGCACAGGCTAGGCGGAGGCTAGGCACAGGCTAGGCACAGGCTAGGCACAGGCTAGGCACAGGCTAGGCACAGGCTAGGTACAGGCTAGGCACAGGCTAGACACAGGCTAGACACTGGCTGGGCACAGGCTAGACACTGGATGGGCACAGGCTAGACCATGGCTAGACAAAGGCTAGACACTGGCTAGGCACAGGCTAGGCACTGGCTAGACATTGGCTCGGAACACGCTATGCACATGCCAGTCTCAGGCAAGGCACAGGCTTGACACAGGCTAGACACTGGCTAGGCACAGGCTATGCACATTCCAGTCACAGGCAAGGCACAGGCTATACACAGGCTAGACACTGGCTATGCACAGGCTAGACACTGGCTAGACTCCAGCTATGCACAAGCTAGACAAAGGCTAGACACTGGCTAGACACAGGCTAAGCACTGGCTAGACACTGGCTAGGCACACGCTTTACACATGCCCGTTTCAGGCAAGGCGGGGGCTAGACACAGGCTAGACACAGGCTAGACACAGGCTAGACACAGGCTAGACACAGGCTAGACACAGGCTAGACATAGGCTAGACACAGGCTAGACACAGGCTAGGCACAGGCTAGACACAGGCTAGACACAGGCTAGACGCAGGCTAGACACAGGCTAGACACAGGCTAGACACAGGCTAGACACAGGCTAGGCACAGGCTAGGCACAGGCTAGGCACAGGCTAGACACATGCTAGACACTGGCTGGGCACAGGCTAGACAATGGCTAGACAAAGGCTAGACACTGGCTAGGCACAGGCTAGGCACTGGCTAGACACTGGCTCGGAACACGCTATGCACATGCCAGTCTCAGGCAAGGCACAGGCTTGACACAGGCTAGACGCTGGCTAGGCACAGGCTATGCACATGCCAGTCACAGGCAAGGCACAGGCAAGGCACAGGCTATACACAGGCTAGACAAAGGCTAGACACAGGCTAGACACAGGCTAGACAAAGGCTAGGCACAGGCTAGGCACAGGCTAGGCACAGGCTAGAAACAGGCGAGACACTGGCTGGGCACAGGCGAGACACTGGCTGGGCACAGGCTAGACAATGGCTGGGCACAGGCTAGGCACAGGCTAGACACTGGCTAGGTACAGGCTAGACACAGGCTAGACACAGGCTAGAAACAGGCTAGACACATGCTAGACAAAGGCTAGACACAGGCTAGACACAGGCTAGACACAGGCTAGACACAGGCTAGACACAGGCTAGACACAGACTAGACACAGGCTAGACACAGGCTAGAAACTGGCTAGACACAGGCTAGACAAAGGCTAGACACAGGCTAGACACAGGCTAGACACAGGCTAGACACAGGCTAGACACAGGCTAGACACAGGCTAGACACAGGCTAGACATAGGCTAGACACAGGCTAGACACAGGCTAGAAACAGGCTAGATAAAGGCTAGACAAAGGCTAGACACAGGCTAGACACAGGCTAGACACAGGCTAGACACAGGCTAGACACAGGCTAGACAGGCTAGACACAGGCTAGACACAGGCTAGACATAGGCTAGACACAGGCTAGACACAGGCTAGACACAGGCTAGGCACAGGCTAGACACAGGCTAGACACAGGCTAGACACAGGCTAGACACAGGCTAGACACAGGCTAGACACAGGCTAGGCACAGGCTAGGCACAGGCTAGGCACAGGCTAGGCACAGGATAGACACATGCTAGACTCTGGCTGGGCACAGGCTAGGCACAGGCTAGGCACAGGCTAGACACATGCTAGACACTGGCTGGACACAGGCTAGACAATGGCTAGACAAAGGCTAGACACTGGCTAGGCACAGGCTAGGCACTGGCTAGACACTGGCTCGGAACACGCTATGCACATGCCAGTCTCAGGCAAGGCACAGGCTTGACACAGGCTAGACGCTGGCTAGGCACAGGCTATGCACATGCCAGTCACAGGCTAGACAAAGGCTAGATACAGGCTAGACACAGGCTAGACAAAGGCTAGGCACAGGCTAGGCACAGGCTAGGCACAGGCTAGAAACAGGCGAGACACTGGCTGGGCACAGGCGAGACACTGGCTGGGCACAGGCTAGACAATGGCTAGGCACAGGCTAGGCACAGGCGAGACACTGGCTGGGCACAGGCTAGACAATGGCTAGGCACAGGCTAGGCACAGGCTAGACACTGGCTAGGTACAGGCTAGACACAGGCTAGACACAGGCTAGAAACAGGCTAGACACAGGCAAGACAAAGGCTAGACACAGGCTAGACACAGGCTAGACACAGGCTAGACACAGGCTAGACACAGGCTAGACACAGGCTAGACACAGGCTAGACACAGGCTAGACACAGGCTAGACACAGTCTAGACACAGGCTAGACACAGTCTAGACACAGGCTAGATACAGGCTAGACACAGGCTAGACACAGGCTAGCCACAAGCTAAGCACAGGCTAGGCACAGGCTAGGCACAGGCTAGGCACAGGCTAGGCACAGGCTAGGCACAGGCTAGGCACAGGCTAGGCACAGGCTAGGCACAGGCTAGGCACAGGCTAGGCACAGGCTAGGCACAGGCTAGACACAGGCTAGACACTGGCTAGACACTGGCTGGGCACAGGCTAGACAATAGCTAGGCACAGGCCAGACACTGGCTAGGTACAGGCTAGGCTCTGGCTAGGTACAGTCTAGGCACTGGCTAGGTACAGTCTAGGCACTGGCTAGGTACAGGCTAGACTCTAGCTATGCACAGGGTAGACAAAGGCTAGACACTGGCTAGGCACTGGCTAGACTCTGGCTATGCAGAGGCTGGACAAAGGCTAGACACTGGTTAGGCACAGGCTAGGAACTGGCTAAACACTGGCTAGGCGCACGCTATCCACATGCCAGTCTCAGGCAAGTCACAGGCTAGACACAGGCTAGACACAGGTTAGACACAAGCTAGACACAGGCTAGACACAGGCTAGACACAGGCTAGACACAGGGTAGACACAGGTTAGACACAGGCTAGACACAGGCCAGACACAGGCCAGACACAGGCTAGACACAGGCTAGACACAGGCAAGACACAGGCTAGACACAGGCTAGACTCAGGCTAGGCACAGGCTAGGCAGAGGCTAGGCACAGGCTAGGCACAGGCTAGGCACAGGCTAGGCACAGGCTAGGCACAGGCTAGGCACAGGCTAGGCACAGGCTAGGTACAGGCTAGACACAGGCTAGACACAGGCTAGACACTGGCTGGGCACAGGCTAGACACTGGATGGGCACAGGCTAGACCATGGCTAGACAAAGGCTAGACACTGGCTAGGCACAGGCTAGGCACTGGCTAGACATTGGCTCGGAACACGCTATGCACATGCCAGTCTCAGGCAAGGCACAGGCTTGACACAGGCTAGACACTGGCTAGGCACAGGCTATGCACATTCCAGTCACAGGCAAGGCACAGGCTATACACAGGCTAGACACTGGCTAGGCACAGGCTAGACACTGGCTTGGCACAGACTAGACACTGGCTAGGCACAGGCTAGACACTGGCTAGGCACTGGCTAGACACTGGCTAGACACTGGCTAGACACTGGCTAGGCACAGGCTAGACACTGGCTAGGAACAGGCTAGACACTGGCTAGACACTGGCTAGGCACTGGCTAGACACAGGATAGACACAGGCTAGACACTGGCTAGGCACAGGCTAGACACTGGCTAGGCACTGACTAGACACTGGCTAGACACTGGCTAGGCACTGGCTAGACACTGGCTAGGCACAGGCTAGACACTGGCTAGGAACAGGCTAGACACTGGCTAGGAACAGGCTAGACACTGGCTAGGAACAGGCTAGACACTGGCTAGGCACAGGCTAGACACAGGCTAGACACAGGATAGACACAGGCGAGACACAGGCCAGACACAGGCTAGACTCAGGCTAGACACAGGCTAGACACAGGCTAGACACAGGCTAGACACAGGCTAGACACAAGCTAGACACAGGCTAGACACAGGCTAGACGCAGGCAAGGCACAGGCTAGACACAGGCTAGAAACAGGCTAGACACAGGCTAGACACAGGCTAGACACAGGTTGGGCACAGGCTAGCCACAAGCTAGGCACAGGCTAGACACAGGCTAGGCACAGGCTAGGCACAGGCTAGGCACAGGCTAGGCACAGGCTAGGCACAGGCTAGGCACTGGCTAGGCACAGGCTAGGCACAGGCTAGGCACAGGCTAGGCACAGGCTAGGCACAGGCTAGGCACAGGCTAGGCACAGGCTAGGCACAGGCTAGGCACAGGCTAGGCACAGGCTAGGCACAGGCTAGGCACAGGCTAGGCACAGGCTAGGCACAGGCTAGGCACAGGCTAGGCACAGGCTAGGCACAGGCTAGGCACAGGCTAGGCACAGGCTAGGCACAGGCTAGGCACAGGCTAGACACAGGCAAGTCGGGGGCTAGACACAGGCTAGACACAGGCTAGACACAGGCTAGGCACAGGCTAGGCACAGGCTAGGCACAGGCTAGGCACAGGCTAGGCACAGGCTAGGCACAGGCTAGGCACAGGCTAGGCACAGGCTGCAACAGGCTAGGCACAGGCTAGGCACAGGCTAGACACTGGCTAGGCACAGGCTAGGCACAGGCTAGGCACAGGCTAGGCACAGGCTAGGCACAGGCTAGGCACAGGCTAGGCACAGGCTAGACACAGGTTAGACACAGGCTAGACGCAGGCTAGGCACTGGCTGGGCACAGGCTAGACAATGGCTAGGCACAGGCTAGACACTGGCTAGGTACAGGCTAGGCACTGGCTAGGTACAGTCTAGGCACTGGCTAGGTACAGGCTAGGCACTGGCTAGGTACAGGCTAGACTCTAGCTATGCACAGGGTAGACAAAGGTTAGACACTGGCTAGACTCCAGCTATGCACAAGCTAGACAAAGGCTAGACACTGGCTAGGCACAGGCTAAGCACTGGCTAGACACTGGCTAGGCACACGCTATACACATGCCCGTCTCAGGCAAGGCGGGGGCTAGACACAGGCCAGACACAGGCCAGACACAGGCTAGACACAGGCTAGACACAGGCAAGACACAGGCTAGACACAGGCTAGACTCAGGCTAGGCACAGGCTAGGCAGAGGCTAGGCACAGGCTAGGCACAGGCTAGGCACAGGCTAGGCACAGGCTAGGCACAGGCTAGGTACAGGCTAGGCACAGGCTAGACACAGGCTAGACACAGGTTGGGCACAGGCTAGACAATGGCTAGACAAAGGCTAGACACTGGCTAGGCACAGGCTAGGCACAGGCTAGGCACTGGCTAGACACTGGCTCGGAACACGCTATGCACATGCCAGTCTCAGGCAAGGCACAGGCTTGACACAGGCTAGACGCTGGCTAGGCACAGGCTATGCACATGCCAGTCACAGGCAAGGCACAGGCAAGGCACAGGCTATACACAGGCTAGACAAAGGCTAGACACAGGCTAGACACAGGCTAGAAAAAGGCTAGGCACAGGCTAGGCACAGGCTAGGCACAGGCTAGAAACAGGCGAGACACTGGCTGGGCACAGGCGAGACACTGGCTGGGCACAGGCTAGACAATGGCTGGGCACAGGCTAGGCACAGGCTAGACACTGGCTAGGTACAGGCTAGACACAGGCTAGACACAGGCTAGAAACAGGCTAGACACAGGCTAGACACAGGCTAGACACAGGCTAGACACAGGCTAGACACAGGCTAGACACAGGCTAGACACAGGCTAGACACAGGCTAGACACAGGCCTAGACACAGGCTAGACACAGGCCAGACACAGGCTAGACACAGGCTAGACACAGGCTAGAAACAGGCTAGACACAGGCTAGACAAAGGCTAGACACAGGCTAGACACAGGCTAGACACTGGCTGGGAGCCGAGACACTGGCTGGGCACAGGCTAGACAATGGCTGGGCACAGGCTAGGCACAGGCTAGACACTGGCTAGGTACAGGCTAGACACAGGCTAGACACAGGCTAGAAACAGGCTAGACACAGGCTAGACACAGGCTAGACACAGGCTAGACACAGGCTAGACACAGGCTAGACACAGGCTAGACACAGGCTAGACACAGGCTAGACACAGACACAGGCTAGACACAGGCTAGAAACAGGCTAGACACAGGCTAGACAAAGGCTAGACACAGGCTAGACACAGGCTAGACACAGGCTAGACAGGCTAGACACAGTCTAGACACAGGCTAGACATAGGCTAGACACAGGCTAGACACAGGCTAGACACAGGCTAGGCACAGGCTAGGCACAGGCTAGACACAGGCTAGACACAGGCTAGACACAGGCTAGACACAGGCTAGGCACAGGCTAGGCACAGGCTAGGCACAGGCTAGGCACAGGATAGACACATGCTAGACTCTGGCTGGGCACAGGCTAGGCACAGGCTAGGCACAGGCTAGACACATGCTAGACACTGGCTGGGCACAGGCTAGACAATGGAACAAAGGCTGGACACTGGCTAGGCACAGGCTAGGCACTGGCTAGACACTGGCTCGGAACACGCTATGCACATGCCAGTCTCAGGCAAGGCACAGGCTTGACACAGGCTAGACGCTGGCTAGGCACAGGCTATGCACATGCCAGTCACAGGCAAGGCACAGGCAGACAGAGGCTATACACAGGCTAGACAAAGGCTAGATACAGGCTAGACACAGGCTAGACAAAGGCTAAGCACAGGCACAGGCTAGGCACAGGCTAGAAACAGGCGAGACACTGGCTGGGCACAGGCGAGACACTGGCTGGGCACAGGCTAGACAATGGCTAGGCACAGGCTAGGCACAGGCTAGACACTGGCCAGGGCACAGGCTAGACACAGGCTAGACACAGGCTAGACACAGGCTAGACACAGGCTAGACACAGGCTAGACACAGGCTAGACACAGGCTTAGACACAGGCTAGACACAGGCTAGACACAGGCTAGACACAGGCTAGACACAGGCTGAGACACAGGCTAGACACAGGCTAGCCACAGGCTAAGACACAGGCTAGACACAGGCCAGACACAGGCTAGCCAGACACAGGCTAGACAAGGCTAGGCACAGGCTAGACACAGGCAGCACAGGCACAGGCTAGGCACAGGCTAGGCACAGGCTAGGCACAGGCTAGGCACAGGCTAGGCACAGGCTAGGCACAGGCTAGACACAGGCTAGGCACAGGCTAGGCACAGGCTAGACACTGGCTAGACACTGGCTGGGCACAGGCCAGACAATAGCTAGGCACAGGCCAGACACTGGCTAGGCACAGGCTAGGCTCTGGCTAGGTACAGTCTAGGCACTGGCTAGGTACAGTCTAGGCACTGGCTAGGTACAGGCTAGACTCTAGGCTGGCACAGGGCAGACAAAGGCTAGACACTTGCTAGGCACTGGCTAGACTCTGGCTATGCAGAGGCTGGACAAAGGCTAGACACTGGTTAGGCACAGGCTAGGAACTGGCTAAACACTGGCTAGGCGCACGCTATCCACATGCCAGTCTCAGGCAAGGCACAGGCTAGACACAGGCTAGACACAGGTTAGACACAAGCTAGACACAGGCTAGACACAGGCTAGACACAGGCCAGACACAGGCCAGACACAGGCTAGACACAGGCTAGACACAGGCAAGACATAGGCTAGACACAGGCTAGACTCAGGCTAGGCACAGGCTAGGCACAGGCTAGGCACAGGCTAGGCACAGGCTAGGCACAGGCTAGGCACAGGCTAGGCACAGGCTAGGCACAGGCTAGGCACAGGCTAGACACAGGCTAGGACACAGGCTAGACACAGGCTAGGCACAGGCTAGACACAGGCTAGGCACAGGCTAGGCACAGGCTAGGCACAGGCTAGGCACAGGCTAGGCACAGGCTAGGCACAGGCTAGGCACAGGCTAGGGCACAGGCTAGGCACAGGCTAGGCACAGGCTAGACACAGGCAAGTCGGGGCTAGACACAGGCTAGACATAGGCTAGACACAGGCTAGACACAGGCCAGACAGGCTAGGCACAGGCTAGGCACAGGCTAGACACAGGCTAGACACAGGCTAGACACAGGCTAGGCACAGGCTAGACAATGGCTAGGCACAGGCCAGACACTGGCTAGGCACAGGCTAGACACTGGCTAGGCACAGGCTAGACACTGGCTAGGCACAGGCTCTAGGCACTGGCTAGGCACAGGCTAGACTCTAGCTAGGCACAGGGTAGACAAAGGCTAGACACTGGCTAGGCACTGGCTAGACTCTGGCCATGCACAGGCTAGACAAAGGCTAGACACTGGTTAGGCACAGGCTAGGAACTGGCTAAACACTGGCTAGGCATCCACATGCCAATCTCAGGCAAGGCACAGGCTAGACACAGGCTAGACACAGGCTAGACACAGGTTAGACACAGGCTAGACACAGGCTAGACACAGGCTAGACACAGGCTAGACACAGGCTAGACACAGGCTAGACACAGGTTAGGCACAGGCTAGACACAGGCTAGACACAGGCTAGACACAGGCTAGACACAGGCTAGACACAGGCTAGACACAGGCTAGACACAGGCTAGACACAGGCTCAGGCACAGGCTAGGCACCAGGCAGAGGCTAGGCACAGGCTAGGCACAGGCTAGGCACAGGCTAGGCACAGGCTAGACACAGGCTAGTCACAGGCTAGACACAGGCTAGGCACAGGCTAGACACAGGCTAGACACTGGCTGGGCACAGGCTAGACAATGGCTAGACAAAGGCTAGACACAGGCTAGGCACAGGCTAGGCACAGGCTAGGACATTGGCTAGGAACAGGCCAGACACATGCCAGTCTCAGGCAAGGCACTGGGCTTGACACAGGCTAGACACTGGCTAGGCACAGGCTAGGCACAGGCTAGACACAGGCTAGACACTGGCTAGGCACAGGCTAGACACAGGCTAGACACAGGCTAGGCACAGGCTAGGCACAGGCTAGACACTGGCTAGGCACAGGCTAGACACAGGCTAGACACTGGCTAGGCACAGGCTAGACACTGGCTAGGCACAGGCTAGACACTGGCTAGGCACAGGCTAGACACTGGCTAGACACAGGCTAGGCACAGGCTAGACACTGGCTAGGCACAGGCTAGACACTGGCTAGGCACTGGCTATAGACACAGGCTAGACACAGGCTAGACACTGGCTAGGCACAGGCTAGACACTGGCTAGGCACAGGCTAGACACTGGCTAGGCACAGGCTAGACACTGGCTAGACACAGGCTAGGCACAGGCTAGACACTGGCTAGGAACAGGCTAGACACTGGCTAGGCACAGGCTAGACACAGGCTAGGCACAGGCTAGACACAGGCCGCAAACACAGGATAGACACAGGCTAGACACAGGCCAGGCACAGGCTAGACTCAGGCTAGACCACAGGCTAGACACAGGCTAGACACAGGCTAGGCACAGGCTAGACACAGGCTAGGCACAGGCTAGACACAGGCTAGACACTGGCTGGGCACAGGCTAGACACTGGCATAGGCACAGGCTAGACACATGGCTAGACAAAGGCTAGACACTGGCTAGGCACAGGCTAGGCACTGGCTAGACATTGGCTAGGCACACGCTATGCACATGCCAGTCTCAGGCAAGGCACAGGCTAGACACAGGCTAGACACTGGCTAGGCACAGGCTATGCACATGCCAGTCACAGGCCAGGCACAGGCTATACACAGGCTAGACACTGGCTAGGCACAGGCTAGACACACTGCACAGGCACAGGCTAGACACTGGCTAGGCACAGGCTAGGCACAGGCTAGACACTGGCTAGGCACACTGGCTGAACACAGGCTAGACACAGGCTAGACACAGGCTAGACACAGGCTAGACACAGGCTAGACACAGGCTAGACACTGGACACAGGCTAGACACAGGACACAGGCCAGACACAGGCTAGGCACAGGCTAGACACAGGCTAGGACACAGGCACTGGCTAGACACAGGCTAGACACTGGCTAGGCACAGGCTAGACAGCTGGCTAGGCACAGGCAGGCCAGACACAGGCTAGACACAGGCTAGGGCACAGGCCAGACACAGGCCAGACACAGGCCAGACACAGGCCAGACACAGGCAAGACACAGGCTAGACACAGGCTAGACACAGGCTAGACACAGGCTATGCACACAGGCACAGGACACAGGCTAGGCACAGGCTAGACACAGGCTAGACACAGGCTAGACACAGGCTAGACACAGGCTAGGACACAGGCTAGACACAGGCTAGGCACAGGCTAGGCACAGGCCAGTCACAGGCTAGACACAGGCTAGGCACAGGCTAGACACAGGCTAGGCACAGGCTGGGCATGGCTAGACACAGGCTAGGCACAGGCTAGACACAGGCTAGGCACAGGCTAGGCACAGGCTAGGCACAGGCTAGGCACTGGCTAGACACAGGCCAGGCACAGGCTAGGCACAGGCTAGGCACAGGCAGGCTAGGCACAGGCTAGGACACAGGCCAGGACACAGGCTAGACACAGGCACAGGCTAGACACAGGCTAGACACAGGCTAGGCACAGGCTAGGCACAGAGGCACAGGCTAGACACAGGCTAGGCACAGGCTAGACACAGGCCAGACACAGGCTAGACACAGGCTAGGCACAGGCTAGACAACAGGCTAGGCACAGGCCAGGCACAGGCCAGGACACAGGCAGGGCACAGGCTAGGCACAGGCTAGGCACAGGCTAGGCCAGCACTGCTAGGCACAGGCCAGACACAGGCTAGGCACAGGCTGTAGACACAGGCTAGGCACAGGCTAGGCACAGGCTAGGCACAGGTAACTAGACACAGGCTAGGCACATGCCAGGGCACAGGCTAGGCACAGGCTAACAGGGCACAGGCACAGACACTGGCCAGGCACAGGCTAGACACAGGCTAGACACAGGCTAGGCACAGGCTAGGCACACAGGCACTGGCTAGGACACAGGCTAGACACAGGCCAGGCACACAGGCACAGGGACACAGGCTAGGACACAGGCTAGGCACAGGCTAGACACAGGCCAGGCACAGGCAAGGCACTAGGCTAGACACAGGCCAGACACAGGCTAGACACAGGCCAGACACAGGCTAGGCACAGGCTAGACACAGGCTAGACACAGGCTAAGGCACAGGCTAGGCACAGGCAGAGACACAGGCACAGGCACAGGCTAGACACAGGCTAGGCACAGGCTAGGCACAGGCTAGGCACAGGCTAGACACTGGCTAGGCACAGGCAGCACATGGCAGACACAGGCTAGGCACAGGCTAGACACAGGCTAGGCACAGGCTAGACACAGGCCAGGCACAGGCTAGGCACAGGCTAGACACAGGCTAGACACAGGCTAGACACAGGCTAGGCACAGGCTAGGCACAGGCTAGACACAGGCTAGGACACAGGCTAGACACAGGCCAGGCACAGGCAAGGCACAGGCTAGACACAGGCTAGACACAGGCTAGGCACAGGCAGCACAGGCCAGACACAGGCTAGGCACAGGCTAGACACAGGCTAGACACTGGCTAGGACACAGGCTAGGCACAGGCTAGAGGCACAGGCACAGGCTAGACACAGGCTAGGCACAGGCTAGGCACAGGCTAGGCACAGGCTAGGCACAGGCCAGGCAGGCACAGGCTAGGCACAGGCCAGACACAGGCTAGACACAGGCTAGGCACAGGCTAGACACAGGCTAGGCACAGGCTAGGCACAGGCTAGGCACAGGCTAGACACTGGCAGGCATGGCACAGGCTAGACACAGGCTAGGCACAGGCCAGACACAGGCTAGACACAGGCCAGACACAGGCTAGGCACATGCCAGTCACAGGCTAGGCACAGGCTAGACACAGGCTAGACACTGGCTAGGCACAGGCTAGGCACAGGCCAGACACAGGCTAGACACAGGCCAGGACACAGGCTAGACACAGGCTAGGACACAGGCCAGGCACAGGCTAGGCACAGGCTAGACACAGGCTAGGCACAGGCTAGGCACAGGCCAGACACAGGCTAGACACAGGCTAGGCACAGGCTAGACACAGGCTAGGCACAGGCTAGACACAGGCTAGGCACAGGCTAGGCACAGGCTAGGCACAGGCTAGGCACAGGCTAGGCACAGGCTAGGCACAGGCTAGGCACAGGCTAGGCACAGGCTAGGCACAGGCTAGGCACAGGCTAGGCACAGGCCTAGGCACAGGCTAGCACTGGCCAGGCACAGGCTAGGCACAGGCCAGACACAGGCCAGACACAGGCCAGGCACACAGGCACAGGCTAGGCACAGGCTAGGCACAGGCTAGGCACAGGCTAGGCACAGGCTAGGCACAGGCTAGGCACAGGCTAGGCACAGGCTAGGCACAGGCCAGGCACAGGCCAGGCACAGGCTAGGCACAGGCAAGGCACAGGCTAGGCACAGGCCAGGCACAGGCTAGGCACAGGCTAGACACAGGCTAGACACAGGCCAGCACAGGCCAGACACAGGCCAGACACAGGCTAGGCACAGGCTATGCACATAGGCCAGACACAGGCTAGGCACAGGCTAGACACAGGCTAGGCACAGGCTAGGCACAGGCTAGGCACAGGCCAGACAGGCTAGGCACAGGCTAGGCACAGGCTAGGCACAGGCTAGGCACAGGCTAGGC
The DNA here is from genome assembly GCA_018904595.1 of Zaprionus indianus. Taxonomy (NCBI): domain Eukaryota; kingdom Metazoa; phylum Arthropoda; class Insecta; order Diptera; family Drosophilidae; genus Zaprionus; species Zaprionus indianus. The sequence continues at coordinate 50,550 of JAEIHA010001067.1, forward strand.
ACAGGCTAGGCACAGGCTAGGCACAGGCTAGGCACAGGCTAGGCACAGGCTAGGCACAGGCTAGGCACAGGCTAGGCACAGGCTAGACACAGGCTAGACACAGGCTAGACACAGGGCACAGGCTAGCACAGGCTAGACACAGGCCAGGCACAGGCTAGACACAGGCTAGCACAGGCTAGACACAGGCTAGACACAGGCCAGGCACAGGCACAGGCTAGACACAGGCTAGACACACAGGCTAGGCACAGGCTAGACACAGGCTAGACACAGGCTAGACACAGGCTAGACACAGGCTAGGCACAGGCTAGGCACAGGCTAGACACAGGCTAGGACACAGGCTAGGCACAGGCTAGGCACAGGCCAGACACAGGCTAGGCACAGGCTAGGCACACAGGCTAGACACAGGCTAGGCAACAGGCTAGGCACAGGCTAGACACTGGCTAGGCACAGGCTAGGCACAGGCTAGGCACAGGCTAGGCACAGGCTAGGCACAGGCTAGGCACAGGCTAGACACAGGCTAGGCACAGGCTCAGGCACAGGCCAGACACAGGCTAGACACAGGCTAGACACACTAGACACAGGCTAGGCACAGGCTAGACACAGGCTAGGCACAGGCTAGACACAGGCTAGACACAGGCTAGGCACAGGCTAGGCACAGGCCAGACACAGGCAAGACACAGGCTAGGCACAGGCTAGACACAGGCTAGGCACAGGCTAGGCACAGGCTAGGCACAGGCTAGACACAGGCTAGGCACAGGCTAGACACTGGCTAGGCACAGGCCAGACACAGGCTAGACACTGGCTAGGCACAGGCTAGGCACAGGCCAGGCACAGGCTAGGCACAGGCCAGACACAGGCTAGACACAGGCTAGACACAGGCTAGACACAGGCTAGACACAGGCTAGGCACAGGCTAGACACAGGCCAGACACAGGCTAGACACAGGCTAGACACAGGCTAGGACACAGGCTAGGCACAGGCTAGACACAGGCCAGGCACAGGCTAGGCACAGGCTAGGCACAGGCTAGGCACAGGCTAGACACAGGCTAGGCACAGGCTAGGCACAGGCTAGGCACAGGCTAGACACAGGCTAGGCACAGGCTAGGCACAGGCTAGGCACAGGCCAGGCACAGGCCAGTCACAGGCTAGACACAGGCTAGACACAGGCTAGACACAGGCTAGACACAGGCTAGACACAGGCTAGGCACAGGCTAGGCACAGGCTAGGCACAGGCTAGACACAGGCCAGGCACAGGCTAGGCACAGGCTAGACACAGGCTAGGCACAGGCTAGACACAGGCTAGACCACACAGGCTAGGACACAGGCTAGACACAGGCTAGGACACAGGCTAGACACAGGCTAGACACAGGCTAGACACAGGCTAGGCACAGGCTAGACACAGGCCAGGGCACAGGCTAGACACAGGCTAGACACAGGCTAGACACAGGCTAGAACACAGGCTAGACACAGGCTAGGCACAGGCTAGGCACAGGCCCAGGCACAGGCTAGACACAGGCTAGACACAGGCTAGGCACACAGACACAGGCTAGACACAGGCCAGGCACAGGCTAGGCACAGGCCAGGCACAGGCTAGACACAGGCTAGACACAGGCTAGGCACAGGCTAGGCAACAGGCTAGACACAGGCTAGGCACAGGCTAGACACAGGCTAGGCACACAGGCTAGGCACAGGCTACATGCAAGCAGGCTCACAGGCTAGACACAGGCTAGGCACAGGCTGAACATACGGCTAGGCACAGGCTAGACACTGGCTAGACACAGGCTAGGCACAGGCTAGTTAAGGCTAGACACAGGCCGGTCACAGGCTAGGCACAGGCCTAAACGCCAAGCTAGACACACGCTAGGCCCAGGCTAGACACAGGCTAGACACAGGCTGTAGACACAGGCACGGCTAGACACAGGCTAGAAACAGGCTAGACACAGGTTAGACTGTATGACACAGGCTAGGCACAG
>JAEIHA010001068.1:600000-840662 GCA_018904595.1 Zaprionus indianus
TTTGTCCCATTATAAGGACACTAGCTTCTTAAATGGACAAATTGCGTCTAGCAATAATGAGATTGAGCAATAACAGGTCTGTGATGCCCTTAGATGTCCTGGGCTGCACGCGCGCTACAATGAAAGTATCAACGTGTGACAGTGACTAGCCTATGCATAGCCAGTGTCTAGCCTGTGCCTAGCAAGTCTCTAGCCTGTGCACAGCCAGTGTCTAGCCTGTGCCTAGCCTGTGACTAGCCTATGCATAGCCAGTGTCTAGCCTGTGCCTAGTCAGATTCTAGCCTGTGCCTAGAATGTGCCTAGCCTGTGTCTAGCCTGTGCCTAGCCTGTGCCTAGCCAGTGTCTAGCCTGTGCACAGCCAGTGTTTAGCCTCTGCTAGCCTGTGGCTAGCCTATGCATAGCCAGTGTCTAGCCTGTGTCTAGCCTTTGCCTAGTCAGAGTCTAGCCTGTGCCTAGCCAGTGTCTAGCCTGTGCCTAGAAAGTTTTTAGCCTGTGCCTAGCCAGTGTCTAGCCTGTGCCTAGCCAGTGACTAGCCTATGCATAGCCAGTGTCTAGCCTGTGCCTAGCAAGTGACTAGGCTATGCCACTGCATAGCCAGTGCCTAGCCAGTGCCTAGCCAGTGTCTAGCCTGGGCCTAGCCAGTGTCTAGCGTGTGCCTAGCCAGTGTCTAGCCAGTGTCTAGCCTGTGTCTAGACAGTGTCTGGCCAGTGCACAGCCAGTGTCTAGCCTGTGCCTAGCCAGTGTCTAGCCTGGGCCTAGCCAGTGTCTAGCGTGTGCCTAGCCAGTGTCTAGCCAGTGTCTAGCCTGTGTCTAGACAGTGTTAAGCCTGTGCCTAGCCTGTGTCTAGCCAGTGTTTAGCCTGTGCCTAGCTAGTGTCTAGCCTGGGCCTAGCTAGTGTCTAGCCTGGGCCTAGCCAGTGTCTAGCCAGTGCCTAGCCAGTGTCTAGCCAGTGCCTACCCAGTGTCTAGCCAGTGTCTAGCCTGTGTCTAGCCAGTGTCTAGCCAGTGTCAAGCCAGTGTCTAGCCAGTGTCTAGCCTTTGCCTAGCTAGTGTCTAGCCTGGGCCTAGCCAGTGTCTAGCCTGTGCCTAGCCAGTGGTTAGCCTGTGCCTAGCCAGTTTTTAGCCTGTGGCTAGCTAGAGTCTTGCCTGGGCCTAGCCAGTGTCTAGCCTGTGCCTAGCCAGTGATTAGCCTATGCATAGCCAGTGTCTAGCCTGTGCCTAGCAAGTCTCTAGCCTGTGCACAGCCAGTGCCTAGCCAGTGCCTAGCCAGTGCCTAGCCAGTGCCTAGCCAGTGCCTAGCCAGTGCCTAGCCAGTGCCTAGCCAGTGCCTAGCCAGTGCCTATCCAGTGCCTAGCCAGTGCCTAGCCAGTGCCTAGCCAGTGCCTAGCCAGTGCCTAGCCAGTGCCTAGCCAGTGCCTAGCCAGTGCCTAGCCAGTGCCTAGCCAGTGCCTAGCCTGTGCCTAGCCTGTGCCTAGCTTGTGCCTAGCCTGTGCCTAGCCTGTGCCTAGCCTGTGCCTAGCCTGTGCCTAGCCTGTGTCTAGCCTGTGTCTAGCCTGTGTCTAGCCTCTGTCTAGCCTGTGTCTAGCCTCTGTCTAGCCTATGTCTAGCCTGTGTCTAGCCTGTGTCTAGCCTGTGTTTAGCCTGTATCTAGCCTGTGTTTAGCCTGTATCTAGCCTGTGTCTAGCCAGTGTCTAGCCAGTGCCTAGCCAGTGCCTAGCCAGTGCCTAGCCAGTGCCTAGCCAGTGCCTAGCCAGTGCCTAGCCAGTGCCTAGCCAGTGCCTAGCCAGTGCCTAGCCAGTGCCTAGCCAGTGCCTAGCCAGTGCCTAGCCAGTGCCTAGCCAGTGCCTAGCCAGTGCCTAGCCAGTGCCTAGCCAGTGCCTAGCCAGTGCCTAGCCAGTGCCTAGCCAGTGCCTAGCCAGTGCCTAGCCAGTGCCTAGCCAGTGCCTAGCCAGTGCCTAGCCAGTGCCTAGCCAGTGCCTAGCCAATGCCTAGCCAGTGTCTAGCCTGTGCCTACCCAGTTTTTAGCCTGTGGCTAGCTAGAGTCTAGCCTGGGCCTAGCCAGTGTTTAGCCTCTGCTAGCCTGTGACTAGCCTATGCATAGCCAGTGTCTAGCCTGTGTCGAGCCTTTGCCTAGTCAGAGTCTAGCCTGTGCCTAGCCAGTGTCTAGCCTGTGTCTAGAAAGTTTTTAGCCTGTGCCTAGCCAGTGTCTAGCCTGTGCCTAGCCAGTGACTAGCCTATGCATAGCCAGTGTCTAGCCTGTGCCTAGCAAGTGAATAGCCTATGCCACTGCATAGCCAGTACCTAGCCAGTGTCTAGCCTGTGCCTAGCCAGTGTCTAGCCAGTGCCTAGCCAGTGTCTAGCCAGTGCCTAGACAGAGTTTAGCCTGTGCCTAGCCAGTGTCTAGCCTGTGCCTAGCCAGTGTCTAGCCTGTGCCTAGCCAGTGTCTAGCCTGTGCCTAGCTAGTGTCTAGCCTGGGCCTAGCCAGTGTCTAGCCTGTGCCTAGCCAGTGTTTAGCCTTTTCCTAGCTAGTGTCTAGCCTGGGCCTAGCCAGAGTCTAGCCTGTTCCTAGCCAGTGACTAGCCTATGCATAGCCAGTGACATGCCTAAGCATAGCCAGTGCCTAGCCTGTGCCTATCCTGTGCCTAGCCAGTGTCTTGCCTGTGTCTAGACAGTGTTTAGCCTGTGCCTAGCCAGTGTCTAGCTTGTGCCTAGCCAGTGTCTAGCCTGTACCTATCCAGTGACTAGCCTATGCATATCAAGTGTCTAGCCTGTGCCTAGCAAGTGTCTAGCCAGTGTCTAGACAGTGTCTTGCCTGTGCCTAGCCAGTGTCTAGCCTGTGTCTAGCTAGTGTCTATCGTGGGCCTAGCCATTGTCTAGCCTGTGCCTAGAAAGTGTCTAGCCTGTGCCTTGCTAGTGTCTAGCCTAGGCCTAGCCAGTGTCTAGCCTGTGCCTACCCAGTGTTTAGACTGTGCCTAGCCTGTGTCTAGCTTGTGCCTAGCCAGTGTCTAGCCTGTACCTAGCCAGTGACTAGCCTATGCATATCCAGTGTCTAGCCTGTGCCTAGCAAGTGTCTAGCCTGTGCCTAGACAGTGTCTTGCCTGTGCCTAGCCAGTGTCTAGCCTGTGCCTAGCTAGTGTCTAGCGTGGGCCTAGCCATTGTCTAGCCTGTGCCTAGAAAGTGTCTAGCCTGTGCCTTGCTAGTGTCTAGCCTGGGCCTAGCCAGTGTTTAGACTGTGCCTAGCCTGTGTCTAGCTTGTGCCTAGCCAGTGTCTAGCCTGTGCCTAGCCAGTGACTAGCCTATGCATAGCCAGTGTCTAGCCTGTGCCTAGCAAGTCTCTAGCCTGTGCACAGCCAGTGTCTAGCCTGTGCCTAGCCAGCGTTTAGCCTGTGCCTAGCTAGTGTCTAGCCAGGGTCTAGCCAGTGCCTAGCCAGTGTCTAGCCTGTGTCTAGCCAGTGTCTAGCCAGTGCCTAGCCAGGGTCTAGCCAGTGCCTAGCCAGTGTCTAGCCAGTGTCTAGCCAGTGTCTAGCAAGTGTCTAGCCAGTGTCTAGCCAGTGTCTAGCCAGTGTCTAGCCAGTGTCTAGCCAGTGTCTAACCTGTGCTTAGTTAGTGTGTAGCCAGGGCCTAGCCAGTGTCTAGCCTGTGCCTAGCCAGTGTTTAGCCTGTGCCTAGCTTGTGTCTAGCCTGTGCACAGCCAGTTTATAGCCTGTGCCTAGCCAGTGTCCAGCCAGTGCATAGCCTGTGCCTAGACAGTGTTTAGCCAGTGCCTGGCCAGTGTCTAGCCAGTGCCTAGCCAGTGTCTAGCCAGTGCCTAGCCAGTGTTTGGCCAGTGCCTAGCCAGTGTCTAGCCAGTGCTTAGCCAGTGTCTAGTCTGTGCCTAGCCAGTGTCTAGCCTGTGCCTAGCCAGTGCCTAGCCAGTGTCTAGCCAGTGCACAGCCAGTGTCTAGCCTGTGCCTGGCCTGTGACTAGCCTATGCATAGCCAGTGTCTAGCCTTTGTCTAGCCTGTGCCTAGTCAGAGTCTAGCCTGTGCCTAGCCTGTGTCTAGCCTGTGCCTAGCCTGTGCCCAGCCAGTGTCTAGCCTGTGCACAGCCAGTGTTTAGCCTCTGCTAGCCTGTGACTAGCCTATGCATAGCCAGTATCTAGCCTGTGTCTAGCCTTTGCCTAGTCAGAGGCTAGCCTGTGCCTAGCCAGTGTCTATCCTGTGCCTAGAAAGTGTTTAGTCTGTGCCTAGCCAGTGTCTAGCCTGTGCCTAGCCAGTGACTAGCCTATGCATAGCCAGTGTCTAGCCTGTGCCTAGCAAGTGACTAGCCTATGCCACTGCATAGCCAGTGCCTAGCCAGTGTCTAGCCTGTGCTTAGCCAGTGTCTAGCCAGTGCCTAGCCAGTGTCTAGCCAGTCCACTGCCAGTTTCTAGCCTGTGCCTAGCCAGTGCCTAGCAAGTGAATAGCCTGTGCATAGCCAGTGCCTAGCCTGTGCCTAGCAAGTGCCTATCCTGTGCCTAGCCAGTGTCTAGCCTGTGTCTAGACAGTGTTTAGCCTGTGCCTAGCCTGTGTCTAGCTTGTGCCTAGCCAGTGTCTAGCCTGTACCTAGCCAGTGAGTAGCCTATGCATATCCAGTGTCTAGCCTGTGCCTAGCAAGTGTCTAGCCTGTGCCTAGACAGTGTCTTGCCTGTGCCTAGCCAGTGTCTAGCCTGTGCCTAGCTAGTGTCTAGCGTGGGCCTAGCCATTGTCTAGCCTGTGCCTAGAAAGTGTCTAGCCAGTGCCTTGCTAGTGTCTAGCCTGTGCCTAGCCAGTGTCTAGCCTGTACCTAGCCAGTTTTTAGCCTGTGGCTAGCCTGGGCCAAGCCAGTGTCTAGCCTGTGCCTAGCCAGTGACTAGCCTATGCATAGCCAGTGTCTAGCCTGTGCCTAGCAAGTCTCTAGCCTGTGCACAGCCAGTGTCTAGCCTGTGCCTAGCCTGTGACTAGCCTATACATAGCCAGTGTCTAGCCTGTGCCTAGTCAGATTCTAGCCTGTGCCTAGCCTGTGTCTAGCCTGTGCCTAGCATGTGCCTAGCCAGTGTCTAGACTGTGCACAGCCAGTGTCTAGACTGTGCACAGCCAGTGTTTAGCCTCTTTTAGCCTGTGACTAGCCTATGCATAGCCAGTGTCTAGCCTGTGTCTAGCCTTTGCCTAGTCAGAGTCTAGCCTGTGCCTAGCCAGTGTCTAGCCTGTGCCTAGAAAGTTTTTAGCCTGTGCCTAGCCAGTGTCTAGCCTGTGTCTAGCCAGTGACTAGCCTATGCATGGCTAGTGTTAAGCCTGTGCCTAGCAAGTGACTAGTCTATGCCACTGCATAGCCAGTGCCTAGCCAGGGTCTAGCCTGTGCCTAGCTAGTGTCTAGCCAGTGCCTAGCCAGTGTCTAGCCAGTGCACAGCCAGTGTCTAGCCTGTGCCTAGCCAGTGTCTAGCCTGTGCTTAGCCAGTGTCTAGCCTGTGCCTAGCCAGTGTCTAGCCTGTGCCTAGCCAGTGTCTAGCCTGGGCCTAGCCAGTGTCTAGCCTGTGCCTAGCCAGCGTCTAGCCTGTGCCTAGCCAGTGTCAACCCTGTGCCTAGCCAGTGTCTAGCCAGTGTCTAGCCAGTGTCTAGACAGTGTCTAACCTGTGCTTAGTTAGTGTGTAGCCAGGGCCTAGCCAGTGTCTAGCCTGTGCCTAGCCAGTGTTTAGCCTGTGCCTAGCTTGTGTCTAGCCTGTGCACAGCCAGTGTATAGCCTGTGCCTAGCCAGTGTCCAGCCAGTGCATAGCCTGTGCCTAGACAGTGTTTAGCCAGTGCCTAGCCAGTGTCTAGCCAGTGCCTAGCCAGTGCCTAGCCAGCGTCTAGCCAGTGCACAGCCAGTGTCTAGCCTGTGCCTAGCCAGTGTCTAGCCTGTGCTTAGCCAGTGTCTAGCCTGTGCCTAGCCAGTGTCTAGCCTGTGCCTAGCCAGTGTCTAGCCTGTGCCTAGCCAGTGTCTAGCCTGGGCCTAGCCAGTGTCTAGCCTGTGCCTAGCCAGTGTCAACCCTGTGCCTAGCCAGTGTCTAGCCTGTGCCTAGCCAGTGTCTAGCCTGTGCCTAGCCAGTGTCTTACCTGTGCCTAGCCAGTGTCTAGCCTGTGCCTAGACAGAGTTTAGCCTTTGCCTAGCCAGTGTCTAGCTTGTGCCTAGCCAGTGTCTAGCCTGTGCTTAGCTAGTGTCTAGCCTGGGCCTAGCCAGTGTCTAGGCTGTGCCTAGCCAGTGTTTAGCCTGTGCCTAGCTAGTGTTTAGCCTGGGCCTAGCCAGTGTCTTACCTGTGCCTAGCCAGTGTCTAGCCTGTGCCTAGACAGAGTTTAGCCTTTGCCTAGCCAGTGTCTAGCTTGTGCCTAGCCAGTGTCTAGCCTGTGCTTAGCTAGTGTCTAGCCTGGGCCTAGCCAGTGTCTAGCCTGTGCCTAGCCAGTGTTTAGCCTGTGCCTAGCTAGTGTTTAGCCTGGGCCTAGCCAGAGTCTAGCCTGTTCCTAGCCAGTGACTAGCCTATGCATAGCCAGTGACATGCCTAAGCATAGCCAGTGCCTAGCCTGTGCCTAGCAAGTGCCTATCCTGTGCCTAGACAGTGTCTTGCCTGTGTCTAGACAGTGTTTAGCCTGTGCCTAGCCAGTGTCTAGCTTGTGCCTAGCCAGTGTCTAGCCTGTACCTATCCAGTGACTAGCCTATGCATATCCAGTGTCTAGCCTGTGCCTAGCACGTGTCTAGCCAGTGTCTAGACAGTGTCTTGCCTGTGCCTAGCCAGTGTCTAGCCTGTGTCTAGCTAGTGTCTAGCGTGGGCCTAGCCATTGTCTAGAAAGTGTCTAGCCTGTGCCTTGCAAGTGTCTAGCCTGGGCCTAGCCAGTGTCTAGCCTGTGCCTACCCAGTTTTTAGCCTGTGGCTAGCTAGAGTCTAGCCTGGGCCTAGCCAGTGTCTAGCTTGTGCCTAGCCAGTGACTAGCCTATGCATAGCCAGTGTCTGGCCTGTGCCTAGCAAGTGTCTAGCCTGTGCACAGCCAGTGTCTAGCCTGTGCCTAGCCTGTGACTAGCCTATACATAGCCAGTGTCTAGCCTGTGCCTAGTCAGATTCTAGCCTGTGCCTAGCCTGTGTCTAGCCTGTGCCTAGCATGTGCCTAGCCAGTGTCTAGACTGTGCACAGCCAGTGTCTAGACTGTGCACAGCCAGTGTCTAGACTGTGCACAGCCAGTGTTTAGCCTCTGCTAGCCTGTGACTAGGCTATGCATAGCCAGTGTCTAGCCTCTGTCTAGCCTTTGCCTAGTCAGAGTCTAGCCTGTGCCTAGCCAGTGTCTAGCCTGTGCCTAGAAAGTTTCTAGCCTGTGCCTAGCCAGTGTCTAGCCTGTGCCTAGCCAGTGACTAGCCTATGCATAGCTAGTGTTAAGCCTGTGCCTAGCAAGTGACTAGTCTATGCCACTGCATAGCCAGTGCCTAGCCAGTGTCTAGCCTGTGCCTAGCTAGTGTCTAGCCAGTGCCTAGCCAGTGTCTAGCCAGTGCACAGCCAGTGTCTAGCCTGTGCCTAGCCAGTGTCTAGCCTGTGCTTAACCAGTGTCTAGCATGTGCCTAGCCAGTGTCTAGCCTGTGCCTAGCCAGTGTCTAGCCTGGGCCTAGCCAGTGTCTAGCCTGTGCCTAGCCAGTGTCAACCCTGTGCCTAGTCAGTGTCTAGCCTGTGCCTAGCCAGTGTCTAGCCTGTGCCTAGCCAGTGTCTTACCTGTGCCTAGCCAGTGTCTAGCCTGTGCCTAGACAGAGTTTAGCCTTTGCCTAGCCAGTGTCTAGCTTGTGCCTAGCCAGTGTCTAGCCTGTGCTTAGCTAGTGTCTAGCCTGGGCCTAGCCAGTGTCTAGCCTGTGCCTAGCCAGTGTTTAGCCTGTGCCTAGCTAGTGTTTAGCCTGGGCCTAGCCAGAGTCTAGCCTGTTCCTAGCCAGTGACTAGCCTATGCATAGCCAGTGACATGCCTAAGCATAGCCAGTGCCTAGCCTGTGCCTAGCAAGTGCCTATCCTGTGCCTAGCCAGTGTCTAGCCTGTGCTTAGCTAGTGTCTAGCCTGGGCCTAGCCAGTGTCTAGCCTGTGCCTAGCCAGTGTTTAGCCTGTGCCTAGCTAGTGTTTAGCCTGGGCCTAGCCAGTGTCTAGCCTGTGCCTAGCCAGTGTCAACCCTGTGTCTAGACAGTGTTTAGCCTGTGCCTAGCCAGTGTCTAGCTTGTGCCTAGCCAGTGTCTAGCCTGTACCTATCCAGTGACTAGCCTATGCATATCCAGTGTCTAGCCTGTGCCTAGCAAGTGTCTAGCCAGTGTCTAGACAGTGTCTTGCCTGTGCCTAGCCAGTGTCTAGCCTGTGTCTAGCTAGTGTCTAGCGTGGGCCTTGCCATTGTCTAGCCTGTGCCTAGAAAGTGTCTAGCCAGTGCCTTGCAAGTGTCTAGCCTGGGCCTAGCCAGTGTCTAGCCTGTGCCTACCCAGTTTTTAGCCTGTGGCTAGCTAGAGTCTAGCCTGGGCCTAGCCAGTGTCTAGCTTGTGCCTAGCCAGTGACTAGCTTATGCATAGCCAGTGTCTGGCCTGTGCCTAGCAAGTGTCTAGCCTGTGCACAGCCAGTGTCTAGCCAGTTTCTAGCCTGTGCCTAGCTAGTGTCTAGCCTGGGCCTAGCCAGTGTCTAGCCTGTGCCTAGCCAGTGTCTAGCCTGTGCCTAGCCAGTGTCTAGCCTGTGTCTAGCCAGTGTCTAGCCTGTGCCTAGCTGGTGTCTATCCTGTGCCTAGCTGGTGTCTAGCCTGGGCCTAGCCAGTGTCTAGCTTGTGCCTAGCTAGTGTCTAGCCTGGGCCTAGCTAGTGTCTGGCCTGTGCCAAGCCAGTGTATAGCCTGTGCCTAGCCAGTGTCCAGCCAGTGCATAGCCTGTGCCTAGACAGTGTTTAGCCTGTGCCTAGCCAGTGTCTAGCCTGTGCCTAGCCAATGACTAGCCTATGCATAGCCAGAGTCTAGCCTGTGCCTAGCAAGTGTCTAGCCTGGGCCTAGCCAGTGTCTAGCCTGTGCTTAACCAGTGTCTAGCCTGTGCCTAGCAGGTGTCTAGCCTGTGTCTAGCCTGTGCCTTGCCTGTGATTGGCATGTGCATAGCCTGTGCCTAGCCAGTGTCTTTCCTGTGCCCAGTCAGTGTCTAGCCTGTGCCTAGCTAGTGTCTAGCCTTGGCCTAGTCAGTGTCTGTCCTGTGCCTATCCAGTGTTTAGCCTGTGTCTAGCTAGTGTCTAGCCTGGGCCTAGCCAGTGTCTAGCCTGTCCCTAGCCAATGACTAGCCTATGCATAGCCAGTGTCTAGCCCGGGCCTAGCCAGTGTCTAGCCTGTGCCTAGCCAATGACTAGCCTATGCCTAGCTTGTGCCTAGCCTGTGCCTAGCCTGTGCCTAGTCTGTGCTTAATCAGTGTCTAGCCTGTGCCTAGCAGGTGTCTAGCCTGTGTCTAGCCTGTGCGTTGCCTGTGATTGGCATGTGCATAGCCTGTGCCTAGACAGTGTCTTGCCTGTGCCCAGTCAGTGTCTAGCCTGTGCCTAGCTAGTGTCTAGCCTGGGCCTAGCCAGTGTCTGGCCTGTGCCTAGCCAGTGTCTACCCTGTGCCTAGCTAGGGTCTAGTCTGTGCCTAGCTAGTGTCTAGCCTGGTTCTAGCCAGTGTCTAGCCTGGTTCTAGCCAGTGCCTAGCCAGTGTCTAGCCAGTGCCTAGCCAGTGTCTAGCCAGTGCCTAGCCAGTGTCTAGCCAGTGCCTAGACAGTGTCTAGCCAGTGCCTAGCCAGTGTCTAGCCTGTGTCTAGCCTTTGCCTAGTCAGAGTCTAGCTTGTGCCTAGCTAGTGTCTAGCCTGGGCCTAGCTAGTGTCTGGCCTGTGCCTAGCTAGTGTCTAGCCTGTGCACAGTCAGTGTCTAGCCTGTGCCTAGCCAGTGTCTAGCCTGTGCCTAGCCAGTGTCTGGCCTGTGCATAGCCAGTGTCTAGCCTCTGCCTAGCCTGTGATTTCCCTATGCATAGCCTGTGTCTAGCCTGTGTCTAGCCTGTGTCTAGCCTGTGCCTAGTCAGAGTCTAGCCGGTGCCTAGCCTGTGTCTAGCCTGTGCATAGCCTGTGCCTAGCCAGTGTCTAGCCTGTACACAGCCAGTGCTTAGCCACTGCCTAGCCTGTGACTAGCCTATGCATAGCCAGTGTCTAGCCTTTGCCTAGTCAGAGTCTAGCCTGTGCCTAGCCAGTGTCTAGCCTGTGCCTAGAAAGTGTTTAGCCTGTGCCTAGCCAGTGTCTAGCCTGTGCCTAGCCAGTGACAAGCCTATGCATAACCAGTGTCTAGCCAGTGCCTAGCCAGTGTCTAGCCAGTGCACAGCCAGTGTCTAGCCTGTGCCTAGCCAGGGTCAAACCTGTCCCTAGCCAGTGTCTAGCCTGGGCCTAGCCAGTGTCTAGCCTTTGCCTAGCCAGTGTCTAGCCTGTGCCTAGCCAGTGTCTAGCCTGTGCCTAGACAGAGTTTAGCCTGTGCCTAGCCAGTGTCTAGCCTGTGCACAGCCAGTGTCTAGCCTGGGCCTAGCCAGTGTCTAGCCTGTGCCTAGCTAGTGTTTAGCCTGTGCCTAGCCAGTGTCTAGCCCGTGCACAGCCAGTGTCTAGCCTGGGCCTAGCCAGTGTCTAGCCTGTGCCTAGCCAGTGACTAGCCCATGCATAGCCAGTGTCTAGCCTGTGCCAAGCAAGTGTCTAGCCTGTTCATAGCCAGTGTCTAGCCTGTGCCAAGCCAGTGTCTAGCCTGTGCCTAGCCAGTGTTTAGCCTGTGCCTAGTCTGTGCTTAACCAGTGTCTAGCCTGTGCCTAGCAGGTGTCTAGCCTGTGTCTAGCCTGTGCCTTGCCTGTGATTGGCATGTGCATAGCCTGTGCCTAGCCAGTGTCTTACCTGTGCCCAGTCAGTGTATAGCCTGTGCTTAGCTAGTATCTAGCCTGGGCCTAGCCAGTGTCTAGCCTGTGCCTAGCTAGTGTCTAGCCAGTGTCTAGCCAGTGCCTAGCCAGTGTCTAGCCAGTGCCTAGACAGTGCCTAGACAGTGTCTAGCCAGTGCCTAGCCTGTGTCTAGCCTTTGCCTAGTCAGAGTCTAGCCTGTGCCTAGCCAGTGTCTAGCCTGTGCCTAGAAAGTGTTTAGCCTGTGCCTAGCCAGTGTCTAGCCAGTGCACAGCCAGTGTCTAGCCTGTGCCTAGCCAGGGTCAAACCTGTGCCTAGCCAGTGTCTAGCCTAGGCCTAGCCAATATCTAGCCTGTGCCTAGCCAGTGTTTAGCCTGTGCCTAGCTAGTGTCTAGCCTGTGCACAGTCAGTGTCTAGCCTGTGCCTAGCCAGTGTCTGGCCTGTGCATAGCCAGTGTCTAGCCTCTGCCTAGCCTGTGACTTCCCTATGCATAGCCTGTGTCTAGCCTGTGTCTAGCCTGTGCCTAGTCAGAGTCTAGCCGGTGCCTAGCCTGTGTCTAGCCTGTGCCTAGCCTGTGCCTAGCCAGTGTCTAGCCTGTACACAGCCAGTGTTTAGCCACTGCCTAGCCTGTGACTAGGCTATGCATAGCCAGTGTCTAGCCTGTGTCTAGCCTTTGCCTAGTCAGAGTCTAGCTTGTGCCTAGCTAGTGTCTAGCCTGGTCCTAGCTAGTGTCTGGCCTGTGCCTATCCAGTGTCTAGCCTGTGCCTAGCTAGTGTCTAGCCTGGGCCTAGCCAGTATCTAGCCTGTGCCTAGCCAGTGTTTAGCCTGTGCCTAGCTAGTGTCTAGCCTGTGCACAGTCAGTGTCTAGCCTGTGCCTAGCCAGTGTCTGGCCTGTGCATAGCCAGTGTCTAGCCTCTGCCTAGCCTGTGACTTCCCTATGCATAGCCTGTGTCTAGCCTATGTCTAGCCTGTGCCTAGTCAGAGTCTAGCCGGTGCCTAGCCTGTGTCTAGCCTGTGCCTAGCCTGTGCCTAGCCAGTGTCTAGCCTGTACACAGCCAGTGTTTAGCCACTGCCTAGCTTGTGACTAGCCTATGCATAGCCAGTGTCTTGCCTGTGTCTAGCCTTTGCCTATCCAATGTCTAGCCTGTGTCTAGCCTGTGCATAGCCTGTGTCTAGCCTGTGCCTAGCCAAAGTCTAGGCTGTGCCTAGCCAGTGTATAGCCTGTGTCTAGCCTCTGTCTAGCCTGTGACTAGCCTGTGCCTTGCCTGTGTCTAGCCTGTGTCTAGCCACTATCTAGCCAGTGACTAGCCTGTGTCTTGCCTGTGTCTAACCAGTGTCTAGCCTATGCTTTGCCTGAGATTGGCCTATGCATAGCCAGTGTCTAGCCTGTGCCTAGCAAGTGTCTAGCCTGGGCCTAGCCAGTGTGTAGCCTGTGCCTAGCCAGTGTCTAGCCTGTGCCTAGCCTGTGTCTAGCCTGTGTCTAGCCTGTGCCTAGCCTGTGCCTAGCCTGTGCCTAGCCTGTGCCTAGCCTGTGCCTAGCCTGTGCCTAGTCTGTGCCTAACCAGTGTCTAGCCTGTGCCTAGCCTGTGCCTAGCCTGTGTCTAGCCAGTGCCTAGCCTTTGTCTAGCCAGTGCCTAGCCTGTGCCTAGCCTGTGCCTAGCCTGTGCCTAGCCTGTGCCTAGCCTATGCCTAGCCTGTGCCTAGCCTGTGCCTAGCCTGTGCCTAGCCAGTGTCTAGCCTGTGCCTAGCCTGTGTCTAGCCAGTGTCTAGCCTATGCCTAGTAAGTGTCTAGCCTGGGCCTAGCCGGTGTGTAGCCTGTGCCTAGCCAGTGTCTAGCCTGTGCTTAGCCAGTGTCTAGCCTGTGTCTAGCCTGTGCCTTGTGTGTGATTGGTATGCGCATAGCCTGTGCCTAGCCAGCATTTAGCCTGTGCCTAGCCAGTGTCTAGCCTGTGCCTAGCAAGTGTCTAGCCTGGGCCTAGCCAGTATCTGTCCTGTGTCTAGCCTGTGCCTAGCCAGTGTCTAGCCTGTGTCTAGCCTGTGCTTTGCCTGTGACTGGCATGTGCATAGCCTTTATCTAGCCTATGCTTAGCCAGTGTCTAGCCTGTGACTAGCCTGTGTCTTGCCTCTGTCCAGCCTGTGCTTAGCCAGTGTCTAGCCTGTGTCTAGCCTGTGCCTTGCGTGTTGAATAGGCATGCGCATAGCCTGTGCCTAGCCAGCATTTAGCCTGTGCCTAGCCAGTGTCTAGCCTGTGCCTAGCAAGTGTCTAGCCTGTGCCTAGCTAGTGTCTAGCCTGTGCCTAGCCAGAGTCTTGCCAGTGCCTAGCCAGTATCTAGCCAGTGTCTAGCCACTGCATAGCCAGCGTCTAGCCTGTGCCTATCCAGTGTCTAGCCTGTGCCTAGACAGTGTGTAGCCTGTGCCTAGCCAGTGTGTAGCCTGTGCCTATCCAGTGTCTAGCCTGTGCGTAGCAAGTGTCTAGCCTGGGCCTAGCCTCTGTCTAGCCTGTGCCTAGCAAAAGTCTAGCCCCTACCTAGCTAGTTTATAGCCTGTGTCTAGCCCTTGCCTAGCCAGTGTCTAGCCTATGCTTTGCCTGAGATTGGCCTATGCATAGCCAGTGTCTAGCCTGTGCCTAGCAAGTGTCTAGCCTGGGCCTAGCCAGTGTGTAGCCTGTGCCTAGCCAGTGTCTAGCCTGTGCCTAGCCTGTGCCTAGCCAGTGTCTAGCCTGTGTCTAGCCTGTGCCTAGCCTGTGCCTAGCCTGTGCCTAGCCTGTGCCTAGCCTGTGCCTAGCCTGTGCCTAGCCTGTGCCTAGCCTGTGCCTAGCCTGTGCCTAGCCTGTGCCTAGCCTGTGCCTAGCCTGTGCCTAGCCTGTGCCTAGCCTGTGCCTAGCCTGTGCCTAGCCTGTGCCTAGCCTGTGCCTAGCCTGTGCCTAGCCTGTGCCTAGCCTGTGCCTAGCCTGTGCCTAGCCTGTGCCTAGCCTGTGCCTAGCCTGTGCCTTTCCTGTGCCTAGTCTGTGCCTAACCAGTGTCCAGCCTGTGCTTAGCCAGTGTCTAGCCTGTGTCTAGCCTGTGCCTTGCGTGTTGAATAGGCATGCGCATAGCCTGTGCCTAGCCAGCATTTAGCCTGTGCCTAGCCAGTGTCTAGCCTGTGCCTAGCAAGTGTCTAGCCTGTGCCTAGCTAGTGTCTAGCCTGTGCCTAGCCAGAGTCTTGCCAGTGCCTAGCCAGTGTCTAGCCACTGCATAGCCAGCGTCTAGCCTGTGCCTATCCAGTGTCTAGCCTGTGCCTAGACAGTGTGTAGCCTGTGCCTAGCCAGTGTGTAGCCTGTGCCTATCCAGTGTCTAGCCTTTGCCTAGCAAGTGTCTAGCCTGGGCCTAGCCTCTGTCCAGCCTGTGCCTAGCAAAAGTCTAGCCCCTACCTAGCAAGTTTATAGCCTGTGTCTAGCCCTTGCCTAGCCAGTGTCTAGCCTGTGCATAGCCAGTGTCTATCCTGTGCCTAGCTAGTGTCTAGCCTGGGCCTAGCCAGTGTCTTGCCAGTGCCTAGCCAGTATCTAGCCAGTGTCTAGCCACTGCATAGCCAGCGTGTAGCCAGTGTCTAGCGTGTGTCTAGCCTTTGCCTAGCCATTTTCTAGCCTGTGCCTAGCCTGTGTTCAGCCTGTGCCTTGCCTGTGACTGGCATGTGCATAGCCTGTTTCTAGCCTGTGCCTAGCCAAAGTCTAGCCTGTACCTAGCTAGTGTATAGCCTGTGCCTATCCAGTGTCTAGCCTGTGCCTAGACAGTGTGTAGCCTGTGCCTAGCCAGTGTGTAGCCTGTGCCTATCCAGTGTCTAGCCTTTGCCTAGCAAGTGTCTAGCCTGGGCCTAGCCTCTGTCCAGCCTGTGCCTAGCAAAAGTCTAGCCCCTACCTAGCAAGTTTATAGCCTGTGTCTAGCCCTTGCCTAGCCAGTGTCTAGCCTGTGCATAGCCAGTGTCTATCCTGTGCCTAGCTAGTGTCTAGCCTGGGCCTAGCCAGTGTCTTGCCAGTGCCTAGCCAGTATCTAGCCAGTGTCTAGCCACTGCATAGCCAGCGTGTAGCCAGTGTCTAGCGTGTGTCTAGCCTTTGCCTAGCCATTTTCTAGCCTGTGCCTAGCCTGTGTTCAGCCTGTGCCTTGCCTGTGACTGGCATGTGCATAGCCTGTTTCTAGCCTGTGCCTAGCCAAAGTCTAGCCTGTACCTAGCTAGTGTATAGCCTGTGTCTAGCCTCTGTCTAGCCTATGCCTAGCCAGTGTCTAGCCTGTGCACAGCCAGTGTCTAGCCTGTGACTAGCCTGTGTCTTACCTATGTCTAGCCAGTGTCTAGCATGTGCCTAGCCTGTGTCTAGCCATTTTCTAGCCCGTGCCTAGCCTGTGCCTTGCCTGTGACTGGCATGTGCATAGCCTGTGTCTAGCCTGTGACTAGCATGTGCATAGCCTGTGTCTAGCCTGTGACTAGCCAGTGTCTAGCCTGTGCATAGCCAGTGTCTACCCTGTGCCTAGCCAGTGTCTAGCCTGTGCCTAGCCCGTGTCTAGCCTGTGCCTAGCAAGTGTCTAGCCTGTGCCTAGCCAGTGCCTAGCCTGTGCCTAGCCAGTGCCTAGCCTGAGCCTAGCCAGTGCCTAGCCTGAGCCTAGCCAGTGCCTAGCCTGAGCCTAGCCAGTGTCTAGCCTGTGCCTAGCCAGTGTCTTGCCTGTGCCTGGACAGTGTCTAGCCTGTGCCTGGCCAGTGTCTAGCCTGTGCCTAGCCAGTGTCTAGCCTATGCCTAGCCAGTCTCTAGCCTATGCCTAGCCAGTGTCTAGCCTATGCCTTGCCAGCGTCTAGCCTATGCCTAGCCAGTGTCTTGCCTGTGCCTGGACACTGTCTAGCCTGTGCCTGGCCAGTGTCTAGCCTGTGCCTATCCAGTGTCTAGCCTGTGCCTATCCAGTTTCTAGCCTATGCCTAGCCAGTGTCTAGCCTATGCCTAGCCAGTGTCTAGCCTATGCCTAGCCAGTGTCTAGCCTATGCCTAGCCAGTGTCTAGCCTATGCCTAGCCAGTGTCTAGCCTGTGCCAAGCCAGTGTGTAGCCTGTGCCTAGCCAGTGTCTAGCCTGTGCCTAGCCAGTGTCTAGCCTGTGCCTAGCCAGTGTCTTGCCTGTGCCTGGCCAGTGTCTAGCCTATGCCTAGCCAGTGTCTAGCCTATGCCTAGCCAGTGTCTAGCCTATGCCTAGCCAGTGTCTAGCCTATGCCTAGCCAGTGTCTAGCCTGTGCAAAGCCAGTGACTAGCCTGTGCACAGCCAGTGTCTAGCCCGTGCCTAGCCAGTGTGTAGCCTGTGCCTAGCCAGTGTGTAGCCTGTGCCTAGCCAGTGTCTAGCTTGTGCCTAGCCAGTGTCTAGCCTGTGCCTATCCAGTTTCTAGCCTATGCCTAGCCAGTGTCTAGCCTATGCCTAGCCAGTGTCTAGCCTGTGCCAAGCAAGTGTCTAGCCTGTGCCTAGACAGTGTCTTGCCTGTGCCTAGCCACTGTCTAGCCAGTGCCTAGCTAGTGTCTAGCCTGGGCCTAGCCTGTGCCTAGCCAGTGTCCAGCCAGTGCATAGCCTGTGCCTAGCCAGTGTCTACCCTGTGCCTAGCCAGTGACTAGCCTATGCATAGCCAGTGACTATCCTAAGCATAGCCAGTGTCTAGCCTGTGCCTAGCAAGTGTCTAGCCTACGCCTAGCCAGTGTCTAGCCTGTGCCTAGCTAGTGTCTAGCGTGGGCCTAGCCATTGTCTAGCCTGTGGCTAGAAAGTGTCTAGCCTGTGCCTAGCTAGTGTCTAGCCTGTGCCTTGCCTGTGATTGGCATGTGCATAGCCTGTGCCTAGCCAGTGTCTAGCCAGTTCCTAGCCAGTGTCTAGCCTGTGCCTAGCCAGTGTCTAGCCAGTGCCTAGCCAGTGTCTAGGCAGTGCCTAGCCAGTGTCTAGCCAGTGCCTAGCCAGTGTCTAGCCAGTGCCTAGCCAGTGTCTAGCCAGTGCCTAGCCAGTGTCTAGCCATAGCCTAGCCAGTGTCTAGCCAGTGTCTAGCCAGTGTCTATCCTGTGCCTAGCTAGTGTCTAGCCTGGGCCTAGCCAGTGTCTAGCCTGTGCCTAGCCAGTGTTTAGCCTGTGCCTAGCTAGTGTCTAGCCTGTGCACAGCTAGTGTATAGCCTGTGCCTAGCCAGTGTCCAGCCAGTGCATAGCCTGTGCCTAGCCAGTGTCTACCCTGTGCCTAGCCAGTGACTAGCCTATGCATAGCCAGTGACTAGCCTTAGTATAGCCAGTGTCTAGCCTGTGCCTAGCAAGTGTCTAGCCTATGCCTAGCCAGTGACTAGCCTTTGCATAGCCAGTGCCTAGCCTGTGCCTAGCAAGTGCCTATCCTGTGCCTAGCCAGTGTCTAGCCTGTGTCTAGACAGTGTTTAGCCTGTGCCTAGCCAGTGTCTAGCTTGTGCCTAGCCAGTGTCTAGCCTGTACCTAGCCAGTGACTAGCCTATGCATATCCAGTGTCTAGCCTGTGCCTAGCAAGTGTCTAGCCTGTGCCTAGACAGTGTCTTGCCTGTGCCTAGCCAGTGTCTAGCCTGTGCCTAGCTAGTGTCTAGCGTGGGCCTAGCCATTGTCTAGCCTGTGCCTAGAAAGTGTCTAGCCTGTGCCTTGCTAGTGTCTAGCCTGTGGCTAGCTAGAGTCTAGCCTGGGCCTAGCCAGTGTCTATCCTGTGCCTAGCCAGTGACTAGCCTATGCATAGCCAGTGTCTAGCCTGTGCCTAGCAAGTCTCTAGCCTGTGCACAGCCAGTGTCTAGCCAGTGTCTAGCCACTGTCTAGCCACTGCATAGCCAGTGCTTAGCCAGTGTCTAGCCTGTGCCTATCCCGTGTCTAGCCTTTGCCTATCCAGTGTCGAGCCTTCGCCTAGCCAGTGCCTAGCCAGTGCCTAGCCAGTGTCTAGCCTGTGCACAGCCAGTGTCTAGCCTGTGCCTAGCCAGTGTCTAGCCTGTGCACAGTCAGGGTCTAGCCTGTGCCTAGCCAGTGTCTAGCCTGTGCATAGCCAGTGTCTATCGTGTGCATAACCAATGTCTAGCCTCTGCCTAGCCTGTGACTAGCCTATGCATAGCCAGTGTCTAGCCTGTGCCTAGCCAGTGTCCACCCAGTGCATAGCCTGTGCCTAGCCAGTGTCTACCCTGTGCCTAGCCAGTGACTAGCCTATGCATAGCCAGTGACTAGCCTAAGCAAAGCCAGTGTCTAGCCTTTGCCTATCCAGTGTTTAGCCTGTGCCTAGCCAGTGCCTAGCCAGTGTCTAGCCTGTGCACAGCCAGTGTCTAGCCTGTGCCTAGCCAGTGTCTAGCCTGTGCACAGTCAGGGTCTAGCCTGTGCCTAGCCAGTGTCTAGCCTGTGCATAGCCAGTGTCTATCGTGTGCATAACCAATGTCTAGCCTCTGCCTAGCCTGTGACTAGCCTATGCATAGCCAGTGTTTAGCCTTTGCCTAGTCAGAGTCCAGCCAGTGCATAGCCTGTGCCTAGCCAGTGTCTACCCTGTGCCTAGCCAGTGTCCACCCATTGCATAGCCTGTGCCTAGCCAGTGTCTAGCCTATGCCCAGCCAGTGACTAGCCTATGCATAGCCAGTGTCTAGCCTGTGCCTAGGAAGTCTCTAGCCTGTGCCTAGCAAGTCTCTAGCCTGTGCACAGCCAGTGTCTAGCCAGTGTCTAGCCACTGTCTAGCCACTGCATAGCCAGTGCTTAGCCAGTGTCTAGCCAGTGCCTATCCCGTGTCTAGCCTTTGCCTATCCAGTGTCTAGCCTTCGCCTAGCCAGTGCCTAGCCAGTGCCTAGCCAGTGTCTAGCCTGTGCACAGCCAGTGTCTAGCCTGTGCCTAGCCAGTGTCTAGCCTGTGCACAGCCAGGGTCTAGCCTGTGCCTAGCCAGTGTCTAGCCTGTGCATAGCCAGTGTCTATCGTGTGCATAACCAATGTCTAGCCTCTGCCTAGCCTGTGACTAGCCTATGCATAGCCAGTGTTTAGCCTGTGTCTAGCCTTTGCCTAGTCAGAGTCTAGCCTGTGCCTAGCCAGTGTCTAGCCGTTGCCTAGCCAGTGTCTAGCCTGTGCCTAGACAATGTTTAGCCTGTGCCTAGCCAGTGTCTAGCCTTTGCCTAGACAGTGACTAGCCTATGCATAGCCAGTGTCTAGCCAGTACCTAGCCAGTGACTAGCTTATGCATAGCCAGTGTCTAGCCTGTGCCTAGCAAGTGTCTAACCTGTGCCTAGCCAGTGTCTAGCCTGTGCCTAGCCAGTGTTTAGCCTGTGCCTAGCTAGTGTCTAGCCTGTGCCTTGCCTGTGATTGGCATGTGCATAGCCTGTGCCCAGTCAGTGTGTCTAGCCAGTGCCTAGCCAGTGTCTAGCAAGTGCCTAGCCAGTGTCTAGCCATAGCCTATTCAGTGTCTAGCCAGTGTCTAGCCAGTGTCTAGCCAGTGTCTAGCCAGTGTCTAGCCAGTGTCTAGCCAGTGTCTAGCTAGTGTCTAGCCAGTGTCTATCCTGTGCCTAGCTAGTGTCTAGCCTGGGCCTAGCCAGTGTCTAGCATGTGCCTAGCCAGTGTTTAGCCTGTGCCTAGCAAGTGTCTAGCCTGTGCCTAGCCAGTGTCCAGCCAGTGCATAGCCTGTGCCTAGCCAGTGTCTACCCTGTGCCTAGCCAGTGACTAGCCTATGCATAGCCAGTGACTAGCCTAAGCATAGCCAGTGTCTAGCCTGTGCCTAGCAAGTGTCTAGCCTATGCCCAGCCAGTGACTTGCCTGTGCCTATCCTGTGCCTAGCCAGTGTCTAGCCTGTGTCTAGACAGTGTTTAGCCTGTGCCTAGCCAGTGTCTAGCTTGTGCCTAGCCAGTGTCTAGCCTGTACCTAGCCAGTGACTAGCCTATGCATATCCAGTGTCTAGCCTGTGCCTAGCAAGTGTCTATTCTGTGCCTAGACAGTGTCTTGCCTGTGCCTAGCCAGTGTCTAGCCTGTGCCTAGCTAGTGTCTAGCGTGGGCCTAGCCATTGTCTAGCCTGTGCCTAGAAAGTGTCTGGCCTGTGCCTTGCTTGTGTCTAGCCTGTGCCTAGCCAGTTTTTAGCCTGTGGCTAGCTAGAGTCTAGCCTGGGCCTAGCCAGTGTCTAGCCTGTGCCTAGCCAGTGACTACCCTATGCATAGCCAGTGTCTAGCCTGTGCCTAGCAAGTCTCTAGCCTGTGCACAGCCGGTGTCTAGCCAGTGTCTAGCCACTGTCTAGCCACTGCATAGCCAGTGCTTAGCCAGTGCTTAGCCAGTGCTTAGCCAGTGTCTAGCCAGTGCCTATCCCGTGTCTAGTTTTTGCCTATCCAGTGTCTAGCCTTCGCCTAGCCAGTGCCTAGCCAGTGCCTAGCCAGTGTCTAGCCTGTGCACAGCCAGTGTCTAGCCTGTGCCTAGCCAGTGTCTAGCCTGTGCACAGCCAGGGTCTAGCCTGTGCCTAGCCAGTGTCTAGCCTGTGCATAGCCAGTGTCTATCGCGTGCATAGCCAATGTCTAGCCTCTGCCTAGCCTGTGACTAGCCTATGCATAGCCAGTGTCTAGCCTGTGTCTAGCCTTTGCCTAGACAGAGTCTAGCCTGTGCCTAGCCAGTGTCTAGCCTTTGCCTAGCCAGTATCTAGCCTGTGCCTAGACAATGTTTAGCCTGTGCCTAGACAGTGACTAGCCTATCCATAGCCAGTGTCTAGCCAGTACCTAGCCAGTGACTAGCCTATGCATAGCCAGTGTCTAGCGTGTGCCTAGCAAGTGTCTAACCTGTGCCTAGCCAGTGTCTAGCCAGTGTCTAGCCTGTGCCTAGCCAGTGTCTAGCCAGTGCCTAGCCAGTGTCTAGCCAGTGCCTAGCCAGTGTCTAGCCAGTGCCTAGCCAGTGTCTAGCCATAGCCTAGCCAGTGTCTAGCCAGTGTCTAGCCAGTGTCTATCCTGTGCCTAGCTAGTGTCTAGCCTGGGCCTAGCCAGTGTCTAGCCTGTGCCTAGCCAGTGTTTAGCCTGTGCCTAGCTAGTGTCTAGCCTGTGCACAGCCAGTGACAAGCCTATGCATAGCCAGTGTCTAGCCAGTACCTAGCCAGTGACTAACCTATGCATAGCCAGTGTCTAGCCTGTGCCTAGCAAGTGTCTAACCTGTGCCTAGCCAGTGTCTAGCCTGTGCCTAGCCAGTGTTTAGCGTGTGCCTAGCTTGTGTCTAGCCTGTGCCTTGCCTGTGATTGGGATGTGCATAGCCTGTGCCTAGCCAGTGTCTAGCCTGTACCTAGCCAGTGACTAGCCTATGCATATCCAGTGTTTAGCCTGTGCCTAGCAAGTGTCTAGCCTGTGCCTAGCAAGTGTCTAGCCTATGCCTAGCCAGTGACTAGCCTTTGCATAGCCAGTGTCTAGCCTGTGCCTAGCAAGTGCCTATCCTGTGCCTAGCCAGTGTCTAGCCTGTGTCTAGACAGTGTTTAGCCTGTGCCTAGCCAGTGTCTAGCTTGTGCCTAGCCAGTGTCTAGCCTGTACCTAGCCAGTGACTAGCCTATGCATATCCAGTGTCTAGCCTGTGCCTAGCAAGTGTCTAGCCTGTGCCTAGCCAGTGTCTTGCCTGTGCCTAGCCAGTGCCTAGCCAGTGTCTAGCCAGTGCCTAGCCAGTGTCTAGCCAGTGCCTAGCCAGTGTCTAGCCAGTGCCTAGCCAGTGTCTAGCCAGTGCCTAGCCAGTGTCTAGTCATAGCCTAGCCAGTGTCTAGCCAGTTTCTAGCCAGTGTCTATCCTGTGCCTAGCTAGTGTCTAGACTGGGCCTAGCTAGTGTCGAGCCTGTGCACAGCCAGTGACTAGCCTATGCATAGCCAGTGTCTAGCCAGTACCTAGCCAGTGACTAGCCTATGCATAGCCAGTGTCTAGCCTGTGCCTAGCAAGTGTCTAACCTGCGCCTAGCCAGTGTCTAGCCTGTGCCTAGCCAGTGTTTAGCCTGTGCCTAGCTTGTGTCTTGCCTGTGCCTTGCCTGTGATTGGCATGTGCATAGCCTGTGCCTAGCCAGTGTCTAGCCAGTGCCTAGCCAGTGTCTAGCCTGTACCTAGCCAGTGACTAGCCTATGCATATCCAGTGTTTAGCCTGTGCCTAGCAAGTGTCTGGCCTGTGCATAGCCAGTGTCTAGCCTCTGCCTAGCCTGTGACTTCCCTATGCATAGCCTGTGTCTAGCCAGTGTCTAGCCTGTGCCTAGTCAAAGTCTAGCCGGTGCCTAGCCTGTGTCTAGCCTGTGCCTAGCCTGTGCCTAGCCAGTGTCTAGCCTGTACACAGCCAGTGTTTAGCCACTGCCTAGCCTGTGACTAGCCTATACATAGCCAGTGTCTAGCCTGTGTCTAGCCTTTGCCTAGTCAGAGTCTAGCCTGTGCCTAGCCAGTGTCTAGCCTGTGCCTAGAAAGTGTTTAGCCTGTGCCTAGCCAGTGTCTAGCCTGTGCCTAGCCAGTGACTAGCCTATGCATAGCCAGTGTCTAGCCAGTGCCTAGCCAGTGTCTAGCCTGTGCCTAGCCAGTGTCTAGCCTGTGCCTAGCCAGTGTCTGGCCTGTGCCTAGACAGTGTCTAGCCTTTGCCTAGCCAGTGTCTAGCCTGTGCCTAGCCAGTATCTAGCCTGTGCCTAGACAGAGTTTAGCCTGTGCCTAGCCAGTGTCTAGCCTGTGCACAGCCAGTGTCTAGCCTGGGCCTAGCCAGTGTCTAGCCTGTGCCTAGCTAGTGTTTAGCCTGTGCCTAGCCAGTGTCTAGCCCGTGCACAGCCAGTGTCTAGCCTGGGCCTAGCCAGTGTCTAGCCTGTGCCTAGCCAGTGACTAGCCTATGCATAGCCAGTGTCTAGCCTGTGCCAAGCAAGTGTCTAGCCTGTGCACAGCCAGTGTCTAGCCTGTGCCAAGCCAGTGTCTAGCCTGTGCCTAGCCACTGTTTAGCCTGTGCCTAGTCTGTGCTTAACCAGTGTCTAGCCTGTGCCTAGCAGGTGTCTAGCCTGTGTCTAGCCTGTGCCTTGCCTGTGATTGGCATGTGCATAGCCTGTGCCTAGCCAGTGTCTTACCTGTGCCCAGTCAGTGTCTAGCCTGTGCTTAGCTAGTATCTAGCCTGGGCCTAGCCAGTGTCTGGCCTGTGCCTAGCCAGTGTCTAGCCTGTGCCTAGCTAGTGTCTAGCCTGTGCCTAGCTAGTGTCTAGCCAGTGTCTAGCCAGTGCCTAGGCAGTGTCTAGCCAGTGCCTAGACAGTGTCTAGCCAGTGTCTAGCCTGTGTCTAGCCTTTGCCTAGTCAGAGTCTAGCCTGTGCCTAGCCAGTGTCTAGCCTGTGCCTAGAAAGTGTTTAGCCTGTGCCTAGCCAGTGTCTAGCCTGTGCCTAGCCAGTGACTAGCCTATGCATAGCCAGTGTCTAGCCAGTGCCTAGCCAGTGTCTAGCCAGTGCACAGCCAGTGTCTAGCCTGTGCCTAGCCAGGGTCAAACCTGTGCCTAGCCAGTGTCTAGCCTGGGCCTAGCCAGTATCTAGCCTGTGCCTAGCCAGTGTTTAGCCTGTGCCTGGCTAGTGTCTAGCCTGTGCACAGTCAGTGTCTAGCCTGTGCCTAGCCAGTGTCTGGCCTGTGCATAGCCAGTGTCTAGCCTCTGCCTAGCCTGTGACTTCCCTATGCATAGCCTGTGTCTAGCCTGTGTCTAGCCTGTGCCTAGTCAGAGTCTAGCCGGTGACTAGCCTGTGTCTAGCCTGTGCCTAGCCTGTGCCTAGCCTGTGCCTAGCCAGTGTCTAGCCTGTACACAGCCAGTGTTTAGCCACTGCCTAGCCTGTGACTAGCCTATGCATAGCCAGTGTCTAGCCTGTGTCTAGCCTTTGCCTAGTCAGAGTCTAGCTTGTGCCTAGCTAGTGTCTAGCCTGGGCCTAGCTAGTGTCTGGCCTGTGCCTAGGCAGTGTCTAGCCTGTGCCTAGCTAGTGTCTAGCCTGGGCCTAGCCAGTATCTAGCCTGTGCCTAGCCAGTGTTTAGCCTGTGCCTAGCTAGTGTCTAGCCTGTGCACAGTCAGTGTCTAGCCTGTGCCTAGCCAGAGTCTGGCCTGTGCATAGCCAGTGTCTAGCCTCTGCCTAGCCTGTGACTTCCCTATGCATAGCCTGTGTCTAGCCTGTGTCTAGCCTGTGCCTAGTCAAAGTCTAGCCGGTGCCTAGCCTGTGTCTAGCCTGTGCCTAGCCTGTGCCTAGCCAGTGTCTAGCCTGTACACAGCCAGTGTTTAGCCACTGCCTAGCCTGTGACTAGCCTATGCATAGCCAGTGTCTAGCCTGTGTCTAGCCTTTGCCTAGTCAGAGTCTAGCCTGTGCCTAGCCAGTGTCTAGCCTGTGCCTAGAAAGTGTTTAGCCTGTGCCTAGCCAGTGTCTAGCCTGTGCCTAGCCAGTGACTAGCCTATGCATAGCCAGTGTCTAGCCAGTGCCTAGCCAGTGTCTAGCCAGTGCACAGCCAGTGTCTAGCCTGTGCCTAGCCAGGGTCAAACCTGTGCCTAGCCAGTGTCTAGCCTGGGCCTAGCCAGTGTCTAGCCTGGGCCTAGCCAGTGTCTAGCCTGGGCCTAGCCAGTGTCTAGCCTGTGCCTAGCCAGTGTCTAGCCTGTGCCTAGACAGAGTTTAGCCTGTGCCTAGCCAGTGTCTAGCCTGTGCACAGCCAGTGTCTAGCCTGGGCCTAGCCAGTGTCTAGCCTGTGCCTAGCTAGTGTTTAGCCTGTGCCTAGCCAGTGTCTAGCCTGTGCCTAGCCAGTGTCTAGCCCGTGCACAGCCAGTGTCTAGCCTGGGCCTAGCCAGTGTCTAGCCTGTGCCTAGCCAGTGACTAGCCTATGCATAGCCAGTGTCTAGCCTGTGCCAAGCAAGTGTCTAGCCTGTGCACAGCCAGTCTCTAACCTGTGCTAAGCCAGTGTCTAGCTTGTGCCTAGCCAGTGTTTAGCCTGTGCCTAGTCTGTGCTTATCCAGTGTCTAGCCTGTGCCTAGCAGGTGTCTAGCCTGTGTCTAGCCTGTGCCTTGCCTGTGATTGGCATGTGCATAGCCTGTGGCTAGCCAGTGTCTTACCTGTGCCCAGTCAGTGTCTGGCCTGTGCCTAGCCAGTGTCTAACCTGTGCCTAGCTAGTGTCTAGCCTGTGCCTAGCTAGTGTCTAGCCTGGTACTGGCCAGTGCCTAGCCAGTGTCTAGCCAGTGCCTAGACAGTGTCTAGCCTGGTTGTAGCCAGTGCCTAGCCAGTGTCTAGCCAGTGCCTAGCCAGTGTCTAGCCAGTGCCTAGCCAGTGCCTAGCCAGTGCCTAGCCAGTGCCTAGACTAGTGTCTAGCCTGGGCCTAGACAGTGTCTAGCCAGTGCCTAGACAGTGTCTAGCCAGTGCCTAGCCAGTGTTCTAGCCTGTGCCTAGCCTGTGATTGGCATGTGCATAGCCTGTGCCTAGCCAGTGTCTAGCCAGTCCCTAGCCAGTGTCTAGCCAATGCATAGCCAGTGTCTAGCCCGGGCCTAGCCAGTGTTTAGCCTGTGCCTAGCCAATGACTAGCCTATGCCTAGCTTGTGCCTAGCCTGTGCCTAGCCTGTGCCTAGTCTGTGCTCAACCAGTGTCTAGCCTGTGCCTAGCAGGTGTCTAGCCTGTGTCTAGCCTGTGCGTTGCCTGTGATTGGCATGTGCATAGCCTGTGCCTAGCCAGTGTCTTGCCTGTGCCCAGTCAGTGTCTAGCCTGTGCCAAGCTAGTGTCTAGCCTGGGCCTAGCCAGTGTCTGGCCTGTGCCTAGCCAGTGTCTAGCCTGTGC
This sequence comes from Zaprionus indianus, assembly GCA_018904595.1. Lineage (NCBI taxonomy): Eukaryota > Metazoa > Arthropoda > Insecta > Diptera > Drosophilidae > Zaprionus > Zaprionus indianus. The sequence continues at coordinate 625,611 of JAEIHA010001068.1, forward strand.
CTAGACAGTGCTAAGTGTCTAGCCAGTGCCTAGACAGTGTCTAGCCAGTGTCTAGCCTAGCCAGTGCCTAGCCAGTGTCTAGCCAGTGCCTAGACAGTGTCTAGCCAGTGCCTAGCCAGTGTCTAGCCAGTGTCTAGCCTGTGTCTAGCCTTTGCCTATTCAGAGTCTAGCCTGTGCCTAGCCAGTGTCTAGCCTGTGCCTAGACAGTGTTTAGCCTGTGCCTAGCCAGTGTCTAGCCTGTGCCTAGCCAGTGTCTAGCCTGTGCACAGCCAGTGTCTAGCCAATGCATAGCCAGTGTCTAGCCAGTACCACAGCCAGTGTCTAGCCTATGCCTAGCCAGGGTCAAGCCTGTGCCTAGCCAGTGTCTAGCCTGGGCCTAGCCAGTATCTAGCCTGTGCCTAGCCAGTGTTTGGCCTGTGCCTAGCCAGTGTCTAGCCTGTGCACAGCCAGGGTCTAGCCTGTGCCTAGCCAGTGTCTAGCCTGTGCCTAGCCAGTGTCTAGCCTCTGCCTAGCCTGTGACTACCCTATGCATAGCCAGTGTCTAGCCTGTATCTAGCCTTTGCCTAGTCAGAGTCTAGCCTGTGCCTAGCCAGTGTCTAGCCTGTGCCTAGCCAGTGTCTAGCCTGTGCCTAGCCAGTGTTTAGCCTGTGCCCAGCCAGTGTCTAGCCACTGCCTAGCCAGTGTCTAGCCTGTGCCTAGCCAGTGTCTAGCCTGTGCCTAGCCAGTGTCTAGCCTGTGCCTAGCCAGTGTCTAGCCTGTGCCTAGCCAGTGTCTAGCCTGTGCCTAGCCAGTGTTTAGCCTGTGCCTAGCCAGTGTCTAGCCTGTGCCTTGCCTGTGACTGGCATGTGCATAGCGTGTGCCTAGCCAGTGTCTAGCCAGTGCCTAGCCAGTGTCTAGCCTGTGCCTAGCCAGTGTCTAGCCTGTGCCTAGCCAGTGTCTAGCCTGTGCCTAGCCAGTGTCTAGCCTGTGCCTAGCCAGTGTCCTGGGCCTAGCCTTTGCCTAGTCAGTGTCTAGCTTGTGCCTAGCCAGTGTCTAGCCTGGGCCTAGCTAGTGTCTAGCCTGTGCCTAGCCAGTGTCTAGCCTGTGCCTAGCCAGTGTCTAGCCTGGGCCTAGCCAGTGTCTAGCCTGTGCCTAGCCAGTGTTTAGCCTGTGCCTAGCTAGTGTCTAGCCTGTGCACAGCCAGTGTCTAGCCTGTGCCTAGCCAGTGTCTAGCCTGTGCCTAGCCAGTGTCTAGCCTCTGCCTAGCCAGTGACTCCTTGCATAGCCTGTGCCTAGCCAGTGTCTAGCCTGTGCCTAGCCAGTGTCTAGCCTGTGCCTAGCCTGTGCCTAGCCTGTGTCTAGCCAGTGCCTAGCCTGTGCCTAGCCAGTGCCTAGCCTGTGCACAGCCAGTGTTTAGCCAGTGCCTAGCCAGTGTCCTAGCCAGTGCATAGCCAGTGTCTAGCCTGTGTCTAGCCTTTGCCTAGCCAGAGTCTAGCCTGTGCCTAGCCAGTGTCTAGCCTGTGCCTAGCCAGTGTCTAGCCTGTGCCTAGCCAGTGTCTAGCCTCTGCCTAGCCAGTGACTAGCCTATGCATAGCCAGTGTCTAGCCAGTGCCTAGCCAGTGCCTAGTCAGCAGTGTCAGTGCCTAGCCAGTGTCTAGCCATTGCCTAGCCAGTGTCTAGCCTGTGCCTAGCCAATGTTTCAAGCCTGTGCCTAGCCAGTGTCTAGCCTGTGCCTAGCCAGTGTCTAGCCTGTGCCTAGCCAGTGTCTAGCCTGTGCCTAGCCAGTGTCTAGCCTGTGCCTAGCCAGTGTCTAGCCTGTGCCCAGCCAGTGTCTAGCCTGGGCCTAGCCAGTGTCTAGCCTGTGCCTAGCCAGTGTTTAGCCTGTGCCTAGCTAGTGTCTAGCCTGTGCCTTGCCAGTGATTGGCATGTGCATAGCCTGTGCCTAGCCAGTGTCTAGCCAGTGTCTAGCCAGTGTCTAGCCAGTGCATAGCCAGTGTCTAGCCTGGGCCTAGCCAGTGTTTAGCCTGTGCCCAGCCAGTGACTAGCCTATGCCCATGCTAGCCTGTGCCTAGCCTGTGCCTAGCCTGTGCCTAGTCTGTGCTCAACCAGTGTCTAGCCTGTGCCTAGCAGGTGTCTAGCCTGTGTCTAGCCTGTGCGTTGCCTGTGATTGGCATGTGCATAGCCTGTGCCTAGCCAGTGTCTTGCCTGTGCCCAGTCAGTGTCTAGCCTGTGTCAAGCTAGTGTCTAGCCTGGGCCTAGCCAGTGTCTGGCCTGTGCCTAGCCAGTGTCTAGCCTGTGCCTAGCTAGTGTCTAGCCTGTGCCTAGCTAGTGTCTAGCCAGTGTCTAGCCAGTGCCTAGCCAGTGTCTAGCCAGTGCCTAGACAGTGTCTAGCCAGTGCCTAGCCAGTGCCTAGCCAGTGTCTAGCCTGTGTCTAGCCTTTGCCTAGTCAGAGTTTAGCCTGTGCCTAGCCAGTGTCTAGCCTGTGCCTAGAAAGTGTTTAGCCTGTGCCTAGCCAGTGTCTAGCCAGTACCTAGCCAGTGACTAGCCTATGCATAGCCAGTGTCTAGCCAGTGCGTAGCCAGTGTCTAGCCAGTGCACAGCCAGTGTCTAGCCTGTGCCTAGCCAGGGTCAAACCTGTGCCTAGCCAGTGTCTAGCCTGGGCCTAGCCAGTATCTAGCCTGTGCCTAGCCAGTGTTTAGCCTGTGCCTAGCTAGTGTCTAGCCTGTGCACAGTCAGTGTCTAGCCTGTGCCTAGCCAGTGTCTGGCCTGTGCATAGCCAGTGTCTAGCCTCTGCCTAGCCTGTGACTTCCCTATGCATAGCCTGTGTCTAGCCTGTGTCTAGCCTGTGCCTAGTCAGAGTCTAGCCGGTGCCTAGCCTGTGTCTAGCCTGTGCCTAGCCTGTGCCTAGCCTGTGCCTAGCCAGTGTCTAGCCTGTACACAGCCAGTGTCTAGCCTGTGCCTAGCCAGGGTCAAACCTGTGCCTAGCCAGTGTCTAGCCTGGGCCTAGCCAGTGTCTAGCCTGGGCCTAGCCTTTGCCTAGTCAGAGTCTAGCTTGTGCCTAGCTAGTGTCTAGCCTGGGCCTAGCTAGTGTCTGGCCTGTGCCTAGGCAGTGTGTAGCCTGTGCCTAGCTAGTGTCTAGCCTGGGCCTAGCCAGTATCTAGCCTGTGCCTAGCCAGTGTTTAGCCTGTGCCTAGCTAGTGTCTAGCCTGTGCACAGTCAGTGTCTAGCCTGTGCCTAGCCAGAGTCTGGCCTGTGCATAGCCAGTGTCTAGCCTCTGCCTAGCCTGTGACTTCCCTATGCATAGCCTGTGTCTAGCCTGTGCCTAGTCAAAGTCTAGCCGGTGCCTAGCCTGTGTCTAGCCTGTGCCTAGCCTGTGCCTAGCCAGTGTCTAGCCTGTACACAGCCAGTGTTTAGCCTGTGCCTAGCTAGTGTCTAGCCTGTGCACAGTCAGTGTCTAGCCTGTGCCTAGCCAGAGTCTGGCCTGTGCATAGCCAGTGTCTAGCCTCTGCCTAGCATGTGACTTCCCTATGCATAGCCTGTGTCTAGCCTGTGTCTAGCCTGTGCCTAGTCAAAGTCTAGCCGGTGCCTAGCCTGTGTCTAGCCTGTGCCTAGCCTGTGCCTAGCCAGTGTCTAGCCTGTACACAGCCAGTGTTTAGCCACTGCCTAGCCTGTGACTAGCCTATGCATAGCCAGTGTCTAGCCTGTGTCTAGCCTTTGCCTAGTCAGAGTCTAGCCTGTGCCTAGCCAGTGTCTAGCCTGTGCCTAGAAAGTGTTTAGCCTGTGCCTAGCCAGTGTCTAGCCTGTGCCTAGCCAGTGACTAGCCTATGCATAGCCAGTGTCTAGCCAGTGCCTAGCCAGTGTCTAGCCAGTGCACAGCCAGTGTCTAGCCTGTGCCTAGCCAGGGTCAAACCTGTGCCTAGCCAGTGTCTAGCCTGGGCCTAGCCAGTGTCTTGCCTGGGCCTAGCCAATGTCTAGCCTGTGCCTAGCCAGTGTCTAGCCTGGGCCTAGCCAGTGTCTAGCCTGGGCCTAGCCAGTGTCTAGCCTGTGCCTAGCCAGTGTCTAGCCTGTGCCTAGCCAGTGTCTAGCCTGTGCCTAGCCAGTGTCTAGCCTGTGCCTAGACAGAGTTTAGCCTGTGCCTAGCCAGTGTCTAGCCTGTGCACAGCCAGTGTCTAGCCTGGGCCTAGCCAGTGTCTAGCCTGTGCCTAGCTAGTGTTTAGCCTGTGCCTAGCCAGTGTCTAGCCCGTGCACAGCCAGTGTCTAGCCCGTGCCTAGCAAGTGTCTAGCATATGCCTAGCCAGTGACTAGCCTTTGCATAGCCAGTGCCTAGCCTGTGCCTAGCAAGTGCCTTTCCTGTGCACAGCCAGTGTCTAGGCTGTGCCTAGCCAGTGTCTAGCCTGTGCACAGCCAGGGTCTAGCCTGTGCCTAGCCAGTGTCTAGCCTGTGCATAGCCAGTGTCTATCGTGTGCATAGCCAATGTCTAGCCTCTGCCTAGCCTGTGACTAGCCTATGCATAGCCAGAGTCTAGCCTGTGTCTAGCCTTTGCCTAGCCTGTGTCTAGCCTGTGCCTAGACAATGTTTAGCCTGTGCCTAGCCAGTGTCTAGCCTTTGCCTATACAGTGACTAGCCTATGCATAGCCAGTGTCTAGCCAGTACCTAGCCAGTGACTAGCCTATGCATAGCCAGTGTCGAGCCTGTGCCTAGCAAGTGTCTAACCTGTGCCTAGCCAGTGTCTAGCCTGTGCCTAGCCAGTGTTTAGCCTGTGCCTAGCTAGTGTCTAGCCTGTGCCTTGCCTGTGATTGGCATGTGCATAGCCTGTGCCTAGCCAGTGTCTAGCCAGTGCCTAGCCAGTGTCTAGCCAGTGCATAGCCAGTGTCTAGCCCGGGCCTAGCCAGTGTTTAGCCTGTGCCTAGCCAATGACTAGCCTATGCCTAGCTTGTGCCTAGCCTGTGCCTAGCCTGTGCCTAGTCTGTGCTCAACCAGTGTCTAGCCTTTGCCTAGCAGGTGTCTAGCCTGTGTCCAGCCTGTGCGTTGCCTGTGATTGGCATGTGCATAGCCTGTGCCTAGCCAGTGTCTTGCCTGTGCCCAGTCAGTGTCTAGCCTGTGCCAAGCTAGTGTCTAGCCTGGGCCCAGCCAGTGTCTGGCCTGTGCCTAGCCAGTGTCTAGCCTGTGCCTAGCTACTGTCTAGCCTGTGCCTAGCTAGTGTCTAGCCAGTGTCTAGCCAGTGCCTAGCCAGTGTCTAGCCAGTGCCTAGACAGTGTCTAGCCAGTGCCTAGACAGTGTCTAGCCAGTGCCTAGCCAGTGTCTAGCCTGTGTCTAGCCTTTGCCTAGTCAAAGTCTAGCCTGTGCCTAGCCAGTGTCTAGCCTGTGCCTAGAAAGTGTTTAGCCTGTGCCTAGCCAGTGTCTAGCCTGTGCCTAGCCAGTGACTAGCCTATGCATAGCCAGTGTCTAGCCAGTGCCTAGCCAGTGTCTAGCCAGTGCACAGCCAGTGTCTAGCCTGTGCCTAGCCAGGGTCAAACCTGTGCCTAGCCAGTGTCTAGCCTGGGCCTAGCCAGTATCTAGCCTGTGCCTAGCCAGTGTTTAACCTGTGCCTAGTCAGAGTCTAGCCGGTGCCTAGCCTGTGTCTAGCCTGTGCCTAGCCTGTGCCTAGCCAGTGTCTAGCCTGTACACAGCCAGTGTTTAGCCACTGCCTAGCCTGTGACTAGCCTATGCATAGCCAGTGTCTAGCCTGTGTCTAGCTAGTGTCTAGCCAGTGTCTAGCCAGTGCCTAGCCAGTGTCTAGCCAGTGCCTAGACAGTGTCTAGCCAGTGCCTAGCCAGTGCCTAGCCAGTGTCTAGCCTGTGTCTAGCCTTTGCCTAGTCAGAGTTTAGCCTGTGCCTAGCCAGTGTCTAGCCTGTGCCTAGAAAGTGTTTAGCCTGTGCCTAGCCAGTGTCTAGCCTGTGCCTAGCCAGTGACTAGCCTATGCCTAGCCAGTGACTTCCCTATGCATAGCCTGTGTCTAGCCTGTGTCTAGCCTGTGCCTAGTCAGAGTCTAGCCGGTGCCTAGCCTGTGTCTAGCCTGTGCCTAGCCTGTGCCTAGCCAGTGTCTAGCCTGTACACAGCCAGTGTCTAGCCTGTGCCTAGCCAGGGTCAAACCTGTGCCTAGCCAGTGTCTAGCCTGGGCCTAGCCAGTGTCTAGCCTGGGCCTAGCCTTTGCCTAGTCAGAGTCTAGCTTGTGCCTAGCTAGTGTCTAGCCTGGGCCTAGCTAGTGTCTGGCCTGTGCCTAGGCAGTGTCTAGCCTGTGCCTAGCTAGTGTCTAGCCTGGGCCTAGCCAGTATCTAGCCTGTGCCTAGCCAGTGTTTAGCCTGTGCCTAGCTAGTGTCTAGCCTGTGCCTAGCCAGTGTCTAGCCAGTGCATAGCCAGTGTCTAGCCCGGGCCTAGCCAGTGTTTAGCCTGTGCCTAGCCAATGACTAGCCTATGCCTAGCTTGTGCCTAGCCTGTGCCTAGCCTGTGCCTAGTCTGTGCTCAACCAGTGTCTAGCCTGTGCCTAGCAGGTGTCTAGCCTGTGTCTAGCCTGTGCGTTGCCTGTGATTGGCATGTGCATAGCCTGTGCCTAGCCAGTGTCTAACCAGTGCCTAGCCAGTGTCTAGCCAGTGCATAGCCAGTGTCTAGCCCGGGCCTAGCCAGTGTTTAGCCTGTGCCTAGCCAATGACTAGCCTATGCCTAGCTTGTGCCTAGCCTGTGCCTAGCCTGTGCCTAGTCTGTGCTCAACCAGTGTCTAGCCTGTGCCTAGCAGGTGTCTAGCCTGTGTCTAGCCTGTGCGTTGCCTGTGATTGGCATGTGCATAGCCTGTGCCTAGCCAGTGTCTTGCCTGTGCCCAGTCAGTGTCTAGCCTGTGCCAAGCTAGTGTCTAGCCTGGGCCTAGCCAGTGTCTGGCCTGTGCCTAGCCAGTGTCTAGCCTGTGCCTAGCTAGTGTCTAGCCTGTGCCTAGCTAGTGTCTAGCCAGTGTCTAGCCAGTGCCTAGCCAGTGTCTAGCCAGTGCCTAGACAGTGTCTAGCCAGTGCCTAGCCAGTGCCTAGCCAGTGTCTAGCCTGTGTCTAGCCTTTGCCTAGTCAGAGTTTAGCCTGTGCCTAGCCAGTGTCTAGCCTGTGCCTAGAAAGTGTTTAGCCTGTGCCTAGCCAGTGTCTAGCCTGTGCCTAGCCAGTGACTAGCCTATGCATAGCCAGTGTCTAGCCAGTGCGTAGCCAGTGTCTAGCCAGTGCACAGCCAGTGTCTAGCCTGTGCCTAGCCAGGGTCAAACCTGTGCCTAGCCAGTGTCTAGCCTGGGCCTAGCCAGTATCTAGCCTGTGCCTAGCCAGTGTTTAGCCTGTGCCTAGCTAGTGTCTAGCCTGTGCACAGTCAGTGTCTAGCCTGTGCCTAGCCAGTGTCTGGCCTGTGCATAGCCAGTGTCTAGCCTCTGCCTAGCCTGTGACTTCCCTATGCATAGCCTGTGTCTAGCCTGTGTCTAGCCTGTGCCTAGTCAGAGTCTAGCCGGTGCCTAGCCTGTGTCTAGCCTGTGCCTAGCCTGTGCCTAGCTTGTGCCTAGCCAGTGTCTAGCCTGTACACAGCCAGTGTCTAGCCTGTGCCTAGCCAGGGTCAAACCTGTGCCTAGCCAGTGTCTAGCCTGGGCCTAGCCAGTGTCTAGCCTGGGCCTAGCCTTTGCCTAGTCAGAGACTAGCTTGTGCCTAGCTAGTGTCTAGCCTGGGCCTAGCTAGTGTCTGGCCTGTGCCTAGGCAGTGTGTAGCCTGTGCCTAGCTAGTGTCTAGCCTGGGCCTAGCCAGTATCTAGCCTGTGCCTAGCCAGTGTTTAGCCTGTGCCTAGCTAGTGTCTAGCCTGTGCACAGTCAGTGTCTAGCCTGTGCCTAGCCAGAGTCTGGCCTGTGCATAGCCAGTGTCTAGCCTCTGCCTAGCCTGTGACTTCCCTATGCATAGCCTGTGTCTAGCCTGTGCCTAGTCAAAGTCTAGCCGGTGCCTAGCCTGTGTCTAGCCTGTGCCTAGCCTGTGCCTAGCCAGTGTCTAGCCTGTACACAGCCAGTGTTTAGCCACTGCCTAGCCTGTGACTAGCCTATGCATAGCCAGTGTCTAGCCTGTGTCTAGCCTTTGCCTAGTCAGAGTCTAGCCTGTGCCTAGCCAGTGTCTAGCCTGTGCTTAGAAAGTGTTTAGCCTGTGCCTAGCCAGTGTCTAGCCTGTGCCTAGCCAGTGACTAGCCTATGCATAGCCAGTGTCTAGCCAGTGCCTAGCAAGTGTCTAGCCAGTGCACAGCCAGTGTCTAGCCTGTGCCTAGCCAGGGTCAAACCTGTGCCTAGCCAGTGTCTAGCCTGGGCCTAGCCAGTGTCTAGCCTGGGCCTAGCCAGTGTCTAGCCTGTGCCTAGACAGAGTTTAGCCTGTGCCTAGCCAGTGTCTAGCCTGTGCACAGCCAGTGTCTAGCCTGGGCCTAGCCAGTGTCTAGCCTGTGCCTAGCTAGTGTTTAGCCTGTGCCTAGCCAGTGTCTAGCCCGTGCACAGCCAGTGTCTAGCCTGGGCCTAGCCAGTGTCTAGCCTGTGCCTAGCCAGTGACTAGCCTATGCATAGCCAGTGTCTAGCCTGTGCCAAGCAAGTGTCTAGCCTGTGCACAACCAGTCTCTAGCCTGTGCTAAGCCAGTGTCTAGCCTGTGCCTAGCCAGTGTTTAGCCTGTGCCTAGTCTGTGCTTAACCAGTGTCTAGCCTGTGCCTATCAGGTGTCTAGCCTGTGTCTAGCCTGTGCCTTGCCTGTGATTGGCATGTGCATAGCCTGTGCCTAGCCAGTGTCTTACCTGTGCCCAGTCAGTGCATAGCCTGTGCTTAGCTAGAATCTAGCCTGGGCCTAGCCAGTGTCTGGCCTGTGCCTAGCCAGTGTCTAGCCTGTGCCTAGCTAGTGTCTAGCCTGTGCCTAGCTAGTGTCTAGCCTGTGCCTAGCTAGTGTCTAGCCTGGTTCTAGCCAGTGCCTAGCCAGTGTCTAGCCAGTGCCTAGACAGTGTCTAGCCTGGTTCTAGCCAGTGCCTAGCCAGTGTCTAGCCAGTGCCTAGCTAGTGTCTAGCCTGGGCCTAGCCAGTATCTAGCCTGTGCCTAGCCAGTGTTTAGCCTGTGCCTAGCTAGTGTCTAGCCTGTGCCTTGCCTGTGATTGGCATGTGCATAGCCTGTGCCTAGCCAGTGTCTAACCAGTGCCTAGCCAGTGTCTAAACAGTGCATAGCCAGTGTCTAGCCCGGGCCTAGCCAGTGTTTAGCCTGTGCCTAGCCAATGACTAGCCTATGCCTAGCTTGTGCCTAGCCTGTGCCTAGCCTGTGCCTAGTCTGTGCTCAACCAGTGTCTAGCCTGTGCCTAGCAGGTGTCAAGCCTGTGTCTAGCCTGTGCGTTGCCTGTGATTGGCATGTGCATAGCCTGTGCCTAGCCAGTGTCTTGCCTGTGCCCAGTCAGTGTCTAGCCTGTGCCAAGCTAGTGTCTAGCCTGGGCCTAGCCAGTGTCTGGCCTGTGCCTAGCCAGTGTCTAGCCTGTGCCTAGCTAGTGTCTAGCCTGTGCCTAGCTAGTGTCTAGCCAGTGTCTAGCCAGTGCCTAGCCAGTGTCTAGCCAGTGCCTAGACAGTGTCTAGCCAGTGCCTAGCCAGTGCCTAGCCAGTGTCTAGCCTGTGTCTAGCCTTTGCCTAGTCAGAGTTTAGCCTGTGCCTAGCCAGTGTCTAGCCTGTGCCTAGAAAGTGTTTAGCCTGTGCCTAGCCAGTGTCTAGCCTGTGCCTAGCCAGTGACTAGCCTATGCATAGCCAGTGTCTAGCCAGTGCGTAGCCAGTGTCTAGCCAGTGCACAGCCAGTGTCTAGCCTGTGCCTAGCCAGGGTCAAACCTGTGCCTAGCCAGTGTCTAGCCTGGGCCTAGCCAGTATCTAGCCTGTGCCTAGCCAGTGTTTAGCCTGTGCCTAGCTAGTGTCTAGCCTGTGCACAGTCAGTGTCTAGCCTGTGCCTAGCCAGTGTCTGGCCTGTGCATAGCCAGTGTCTAGCCTCTGCCTAGCCTGTGACTTCCCTATGCATAGCCTGTGTCTAGCCTGTGTCTAGCCTGTGCCTAGTCAGAGTCTAGCCGGTGCCTAGCCTGTGTCTAGCCTGTGCCTAGCCTGTGCCTAGCCTGTGGCTAGCCAGTGTCTAGCCTGTACACAGCCAGTGTTTAGCCACTGCCTAGCCTGTGACTAGCCTATGCATAGCCAGTGTCTAGCCTGTGTCTAGCCTTTGCCTAGTCAGAGTCTAGCCTGTGCCTAGCCAGTGTCTAGCCTGTGCTTAGAAAGTGTTTAGCCTGTGCCTAGCCAGTGTCTAGCCTGTGCCTAGCCAGTGACTAGCCTATGCATAGCCAGTGTCTAGCCAGTGCCTAGCCAGTGTCTAGCCAGTGCACAGCCAGTGTCTAGCCTGTGCCTAGCCAGGGTCAAACCTGTGCCTAGCCAGTGTCTAGCCTGGGCCTAGCCAGTGTCTAGCCTGGGCCTAGCCTTTGCCTAGTCAGAGTCTAGCTTGTACCTAGCTTGTGTCTAGCCTGGGCCTAGCTAGTGTCTGGCCTGTGCCTAGGCAGTGTGTAGCCTGTGCCTAGCTAGTGTCTAGCCTGGGCCTAGCCAGTATCTAGCCTGTGCCTAGCCAGTGTTTAGCCTGTGCCTAGCTAGTGTCTAGCCTGTGCACAGTCAGTGTCTAGCCTGTGCCTAGCCAGAGTCTGGCCTGTGCATAGCCAGTGTCTAGCCTCTGCCTAGCCTGTGACTTCCCTATGCATAGCCTGTGTCTAGCCTGTGTCTAGCCTGTGCCTAGTCAAAGTCTAGCCGGTGCCTAGCCTGTGTCTAGCCTGTGCCTAGCCTGTGCCTAGCCAGTGTCTAGCCTGTACACAGCCAGTGTTTAGCCACTGCCTAGCCTGTGACTAGCCTATGCATAGCCAGTGTCTAGCCTGTGTCTAGCCTTTGCCTAGTCAGAGTCTAGCCTGTGCCTAGCCAGTGTCTAGCCTGTGCTTAGAAAGTGTTTAGCCTGTGCCTAGCCAGTGTCTAGCCTGTGCCTAGCCAGTGACTAGCCTATGCATAGCCAGTGTCTAGCCAGTGCCTAGCCAGTGTCTAGCCAGTGCCTAGCCAGTGTCTAGCCAGTGCACAGCCAGTGTCTAGCCTGTGCCTAGCCAGGGTCAAACCTGTGCCTAGCCAGTGTCTAGCCTGGGCCTAGCCAGTGTCTAGCCTGGGCCTAGCCAGTGTCTAGCCTGTGCCTAGACAGAGTTTAGCCTGTGCCTAGCCAGTGTCTAGCCTGTGCACAGCCAGTGTCTAGCCTGGGCCTTGCCAGTGTCTAGCCTGTGCCTAGCTAGTGTTTAGCCTGTGCCTAGCCAGTGTCTAGCCCGTGCACAGCCAGTGTCTAGCCTGGGCCTAGCCAGTGTCTAGCCTGTGCCTAGCCAGTGACTAGCCTATGCATAGCCAGTGTCTAGCCTGTGCCAAGCAAGTGTCTAGCCTGTGCACAGCCAGTCTCTAGCCTGTGCTAAGCCAGTGTCTAGCCTGTGCCTAGCCAGTGTTTAGCCTGTGCCTAGTCTGTGCTTAACCAGTGTCTAGCCTGTGCCTATCAGGTGTCTAGCCTGTGTCTAGCCTGTGCCTTGCCTGTGATTGGCATGTGCATAGCCTGTGCCTAGCCAGTGTCTTACCTGTGCCCAGTCAGTGCATAGCCTGTGCTTAGCTAGAATCTAGCCTGGGCCTAGCTAGTGTCTAGCCTGTGCCTAGCTAGTGTCTAGCCTGGTTCTAGCCAGTGCCTAGCCAGTGTCTAGCCAGTGCCTAGACAGTGTCTAGCCTGGTTCTAGCCAGTGCCTAGCCAGTGTCTAGCCAGTGCCTAGCCAGTGTCTAGCCAGTGCCTAGACAGTGTCTAGCCAGTGCCTAGCCAGTGCCTAGACAGTGTCTAGCCAGTGCCTAGCCAGTGCCTAGACAGTGTCTAGCCAGTGGCTAGACAGTGTCTAGCCAGTGCCTAGACAGTGTCTAGCCAGTGCCTAGACAGTGTCTAGCCAGTGCCTAGACAGTGTCTAGCCAGTGCCTAGACAGTGTCTAGCCAGTGCCTAGCTAGTGTTTAGCCTGTGCCTAGCTAGTGTCTAGCCTGGGCCTTGCCAGTGTCTAGCCTGTCCGTAGCCAATGACTAGCCTATGCATAGCCAGTGTCTAGCCCGGGCCTAGCCAGTGTTTAGCCTGTGCCTAGCCAATGACTAGCCTATGCCTAGCTTGTGCCTAGCCTGTGCCTAGCCTGTGCCTAGTCTGTGCTCAACCAGTGTCTAGCCTGTGCCTAGCAGGTGTCTAGCCTGTGTCTAGCCTGTGCGTTGCCTGTGATTGGCATGTGCATAGCCTGTGCCTAGCCAGTGTCTTGCCTGTGCCCAGTCAGTGTCTAGCCTGTGCCAAGCTAGTGTCTAGCCTGGGCCTAGCCAGTGTCTGGCCTGTGCCCAGCCAGTGTCTAGGTGTGCCTAGACAGTATCTAGCCAGTGCCTAGACAGTGTCTAGCCAGTGCCTAGACAGTGTCTAGCCAGTGTCTAGCCTGTGCCTAGCCAGTGCCTAGCAAGTGTCTAGCCAGTGCCTAGCCAGTGTCTAGCCAGTGCCCATCCCGTGTCTAGCCTTTGCCTATCCCGTGTCTAGCCTTTGCCTATCCAGTGTCTAGCCTTCGCCTAGACAGTGCCTAGCCAGTGCCTTGCCAGTGTCTAGCCTGTGCCTAGCCAGTGTCTAGCCTGTGCACAGCCTGTGACTAGCCTATGCATAGCCAGTGTCTAGCCTGTGTCTATCCTTTGCCTAGTCAGAGTCTAGCCTGTGCCTAGCCAGTGTCTAGCCTTTGCCTAGCCAGTGTCTAGCCTGTGCCTAGACAATGTTTAGCCTGTGCCTAGCCAGTGACTAGCCTATGCATAGCCAGTGTCTAGCCAGTACCTAGCCAGTGACTAGCCTATGCATAGCCAGTGTCTAGCCTGTGCCTAGCAAGTGTCTAACCTGTGACTACCCAGTGTCTAGCCTGTGCCTAGCCAGTGATTAGCCTGTGCCTAGCTAGTGTCTAGCCTCTGCCTTGCCTGTGATTGGCATGTGCATAACCTGTGCCTAGCCAGTGTCTAGCCAGTGCCTAGCCAGTGTCTAACCAGTGCCTAGCCAGTGTCTAGCCAGTGCCTAGCCAGTGTCTAGCCAGTGCCTAGCCAGTGTCTAGCCAGTGCCTAGCCAGTGTCTAGCCAGTGCCTAGCCAGTGTCTAGCCATAGCCTAGCCAGTGTCTAGCCAGTGCGTAGCCAGTGTCTATCCTGTGCCTAGCTAGTGTCTAGCCTGGGCCTAGAAAGTGTCTAGCCTGTGCCTAGCCAGTGTTTAGCCTGTGCCTAGCTAGTGTCTAGCATGTGCACAGCCAGTGTATAGCCTGTGCCTAGCCAGTGTCCAGCCAGTGCATAGCCTGTGCCTAGCCAGTGTCTACCCTGTGCCTAGCCAGTGACTAGCCTATGCATAGCCAGTGACTAACCTAAGCATAGCCAGTGTCTAGCCCGTGCCTAGCAAGTGTCTAGCCTATGCCTAGCCAGTGACTAGCCTTTGCATAGCCAGTGCCTAGCCTGTGCCTAGCAAGTGCCTATCCTGTGCACAGCCAGTGTCTAGCCTGTGCCTAGCCAGTGTCTAGCCTGTGCACAGCCAGGGTCTAGCCTGTGCCTAGCCAGTGTCTAGCCTGTGCATAGCCAGTGTCTATCGTGTGCATAGCCAATGTCTAGCCTCTGCCTAGCCTGTGACTAGCCTATGCATAGCCAGAGTCTAGCCTGTGTCTAGCCTTCGCCTAGTCAGAGTCTAGCCTGTGCCTAGCCAGTGTCTAGCCTTTGCCTAGCCAGTGTCTAGCCTGTGCCTAGACAATGTTAAGCCTGTGCCTAGCAAGTGTCTAGCCTTTGCCTATACAGTGACTAGCCTATGCATAGCTAGTGTCTAGCCAGTACCTAGCCAGTGACTAGCCTATGCATAGCCAGTGTCTAGCCTGTGCCTAGCCAGTGTTTAGCCTGTGCCTAGCTAGTGTCTAGCCTGTGCCTTGCCTGTGATTGGCATGTGCATAGCCTGTGCCTAGCCAGTGTCTAGCCAGTGCCTAGCCAGTGTCTAGCCAGTGCCTAGCCAGTGTCTAGCCAGTGCCTAGCCAGTGTCTAGCCATAGCCTAGCCAGTGTCTAGCCAGTGTCTAGCAAGTGTCTATCCTGTGCCTAGCTAATGTCTAGCCTGGGCCTAGCCAGTGTCTAGCCTGTGCCTAGCCAGTGTTTAGCCTGTGCCTAGCTAGTGTCTAGCCTGTGCACAGCCAGTGTATAGCCTGTGCCTAGCCAGTGTCCAGCCAGTGCATAGCCTGTGCCTAGCCAGTGTCTACCCTGTGCCTAGCCAGTGACTAGCCTATGCATAGCCAGTGACTAGCCTAAGCATAGCCAGTGTCTAGCCTGTGCCTAGCAAGTGTCTAGCCTATGCCTAGCCAGTGACTAGCCTTTGCATAGCCAGTGCCTAGCCTGTGCCTAGCAAGTGCCTATCCTGTGCCTAGCCAGTGTCTAGCCTGTGTCTAGACAGTGTTTAGCCTGTGCCTAGCCAGTGTCTAGCTTGTGCCTAGCCAGTGTCTAGCCTGTACCTAGCCAGTGACTAGCCTATGCATATCCAGTGTCTAGCCTGTGCCTAGCAAGTGTCAAGCCTGTGCCTAGACAGTGTCTTGCCTGTGCCTAGCTAGTGTCTAGCGTGGGCCTAGCCATTGTCTAGCCTGTGCCTAGAAAGTGTCTAGCCTGTGCCTTGCTAGTGTCTAGCCTGTGCCTAGCCAGTTTTTAGCCTGTGGCTAGCTAGAGTCTAGCCTGGGCCTAGCCAGTGTACAGACTGTGCCTAGCCAGTGACTAGCCTATGCATAGCCAGTGTCTAGCCTGTGCCTAGCAAGTCTCTAGCCTGTGCACAGCCAGTGTCTAGCCAGTGTCTAGCCACTGTCTAGCCACTGCATAGCCAGTGCTTAGCCAGTGTCTAGCCAGTGCCTATCCCGTGTCTAGCCTTTGCCTATCCAGTGTCTAGCCTTCGCCTAGCCAGTGCCTAGCCAGTGCCTAGCCAGTGCCTAGCCAGTGTCTAGCCTGTGCACAGCCAGTGTCTAGCCTGTGCCTAGCCAGTGTCTAGCCTGTGCACAGCCAGGGTCTAGCCTGTGCCTAGCCAGTGTCTAGCCTGTGCATAGCCAGTGTCTATCGTGTGCATAACCAATGTCTAGCCTCTGCCTAGCCTGTGACTAGCCTATGCATAGCCAGTGTCTAGCCTGTGTCTAGCCTTTGCCTAGTCAGAATCTAGCCTGCGCCTAGCCAGTGTCTAGCCTTTGCCTAGCCAGTGTCTAGCCTGTGCCTAAACAATGTTTAGCCTGTGCCTAGCCAATGTCTAGCCTGTGCCTAGCCAGTGTCTAGCCTGTGCCTAGCCAGTGACTAGCCTATGCATAGCCAGTGTCTAGCCAGTAACTAGCCTATGCATAGCCAGTGTCTAGCCTGTGCCTAGCAAGTGTCTAACCTGTGCCTAGCCAGTGTCTAGCCTGTGCCTAGCCAGTGTCTAGCCTTTGCCTAGCCAGTGTCTAGCCTGTGCCTAGACAATGTTTAGCCTGTGCCTAGCTAGTGTCTAGCCTTTGCCTAGACAGTGACTAGCCTATGCATAGCCAGTGTCTAGCCAGTACCTAGCCAGTGACTAGCCTATGCATAGCCAGTGTCTAGCCTGTGCCTAGCAAGTGTCTAACCTGTGCCTAGCCAGTGTCTAACCTGTGCCTAGCCAGTGTCTAGCCTGTGCCTAGCCAGTGTCTAGCCTTTGCCTAGCCAGTGTCTAGCCTTTGCCTAGCCAGTGTCTAGCCTGTACCTAGACAATGTTTAGCCTGTGCCTAGCTAGTGTCTAGCCTTTGCCTAGACAGTGACTAGCCTGTGTCTAGCCTTTGCCTAGTCAGAGTCTAGCCTGTGCCTAGACAATGTTTAGCCTGTGCCTAGCCAGTGTCTAGCCTTTGCCTAGACAGTGACTAGCCTATGCATAGCCAGTGTCTAGCCAGTACCTAGCCAGTGACTAGCTTATGCATAGCCAGTGTCTAGCCTGTGCCTAGCAAGTGTCTAACCTGTGCCTAGCCAGTGTCTAGCCTGTGCCTAGCCAGTGTTTAGCCTGTGCCTAGCTAGTGTCTAGCCTGTGCCTTGCCTGTGATTGGCATGTGCATAGCCTGTGCCCAGTCAGTGTGTCAAGCCAGTGCCTAGCCAGTGTCTAGCAAGTGCCTAGCCAGTGTCTAGCCATAGCCTAGCCAGTGTCTAGCCAGTGCCTAGCCAGTGTCTAGCCAGTGCCTAGCCAGTGTCTAGCCATAGCCTAGCCAGTGTCTAGCCAGTGTCTAGCCAGTGTCTAGCCAGTGTCTAGCCAGTGTCTAGCCAGTGTCTAGCCAGTGTCTAGCCAGTGTCTAGCCAGTGTCTATCCTGTGCCTAGCTAGTGTCTAGCCTGGGCCTAGCCAGTGTCTAGCATGTGCCTAGCCAGTGTTTAGCCTGTGCCTAGCAAGTGTCTAGCCTGTGCCTAGCCAGTGTCCAGCCAGTGCATAGCCTGTGCCTAGACAGTGTCTACCCTGTGCCTAGCCAGTGACTAGCCTATGCATAGCCAGTGTCTAGCCTGTGCCTAGCAAGTGTCTAACCTGTGCCTAGCCAGTGTCTAACCTGTGCCTAGCCAGTGTCTAGCCTGTGCCTAGCCAGTGTCTAGCCTTTGCCTAGCCAGTGTCTAGCCTGTGCCTAAACAATGTTTAGCCTGTGCCTAGCTAGTGTCTAGCCTTTGCCTAGACAGTGACTAGCCTGTGTCTAGCCTTTGCCTAGTCAGAGTCTAGCCTGTGCCTAGCCAGTGTCTAGCCGTTGCCTAGCCAGTGTCTAGCCTGTGCCTAGACAATGTTTAGCCTGTGCCTAGCCAGTGTCTAGCCTTTGCCTAGACAGTGACTAGCCTATGCATAGCCAGTGTCTAGCCAGTACCTAGCCAGTGACTAGCTTATGCATAGCCAGTGTCTAGCCTGTGCCTAGCAAGTGTCTAACCTGTGCCTAGCCAGTGTCTAGCCTGTGCCTAGCCAGTGTTTAGCCTGTGCCTAGCTAGTGTCTAGCCTGTGCCTTGCCTGTGATTGGCATGTGCATAGCCTGTGCCCAGTCAGTGTCTAGCCTGTGCCTAGCTACTGTCTAGCCTGGGCCGAGCCAGTGTCTGGCCTGTGCCTAGCCAGTGTCTAGCCTGTGCCTAGCTAGTGTCTAGCCAGTGCCTAGACAGTGTGTAGCCAGTGCCTAGACAGTGTCTAGCCAGTGCCTAGACAGTGTCTAGCCAGTGCCTAGACAGTGTCTAGCCAGTGCCTAGACAGTGTCTAGCCTGTGCCTAGACAGTGTCTAGCCTGTGCCTAGACAGTGTCTAGCCAGTGTCTAGCCAGTGTCTAGCCAGTGCTTAGCCAGTGTCTAGCCAGTTTCTAGCCAGTGTCTAGCCACTGTCTAGCCACTGCATAGCCAGTGCTTAGCCAGTGTCTAGCCAGTGCCTATCCCGTGTCTAGCCTGTGCACAGCCAGTGTCTAGCCTTCGCCTATCCAGTGCCTAGCCAGTGCCTAGCCAGTGTCTAGCCTGTGCACAGCCAGTGTCTAGCCAGTGCCTAGCCAGTGTCTAGCCAGTGCCTAGCCAGTGTCTAGCCAGTACCTAGACAGTGTCTAGCCAGTGTCTAGCCACTGTCTAGCCACTGCATAGCCAGTGCTAAGCCAGTGTCTAGCCAGTGCCTATCCCGTGTCTAGCCTTTGCCTATCCAGTGTCTAGCCTTCGCCTAGCCAGTGCCTAGCCAGTGTCTAACCTGTGCACAGCCAGTGTCTAGCCTGTGCCTAGCCTGTGTCTAGCCTGTGCACAGCCAGGGTCTAGCCTGTGTCTAGCCAGTGTCCAGCCTGTGCCTAGCCAGTGTCTATCGTGTGCATAACCAATGTCTAGCCTCTGCCTAGCCTGTGACTAGCCTATGCATAGCCAGTGTCTAGCCTGTATCTAGCCTTTGCCTAGTCAGAGTCTAGCCTGCGCCTAGCCAGTGTCTAGCCTTTGCCTAGCCAGTGTCTAGCCTGTGCCTAAACAATGTTTAGCCTGTGCCTAGCCAATGTCTAGCCTGTGCCTAGCCAGTGTCTAGCCTGTGCCTAGCCAGTGACTACCCTATGCATAGCCAGTGTCTAGCCAGTAACTAGCCAGTGACTAGCCTATGCATAGCCAGTGTCTAGCCTGTGCCTAGCAAGTGTCTAACCTGTGCCTAGCCAGTGTCTAGCCTGTGCCTAGCCAGTGTTTAGCCTGTGCCTAGCTAGTGTCTTGCCTGTGCCTTGCCTGTGATTGGCATGTGCATAGCCTGTGCCTAGCCAGTGTCTTGCCTGTGCCTAGCCAGTGTCTAGCTTGTGCTTAGCCAGTGTCTTGCCTGTGCCTAGCAAGTGTCTAGCTTGTGCCTAGCTAGTGTCTAGCCTGGGCCTAGCTAGTGTCTGGCCTGTGCCAAGCCAGTGTCTAGCCTGTGCCTAGCTAGTGTCTAGCCTGGGCCTAGCCAGTATCTAGCCTGTGCCTAGCCAGTGTTTAGCCTGTGCCTAGCTAGTGTCTAGCCTGTGCACAGTCAGTGTCTAGCCTGTGTCTAGCCAGTGTCTGGCCTGTGCATAGCCAGTGTCTAGCTTCTGCCTAGCCTGTGACTTCCCTATGCATAGCCTGTGTCTAGCCTGTGTCTAGCCTGTGCCTAGTCAGAGTCTAGCCGGTGCCTAGCCTGTGTCAAGCCTGTGCCTAGCCTGTGCCTAGCCAGTGTCTAGCTTGTGCTTAGCCAGTGTCTTGCCTGTGCCTAGCAAGTGTCTAGCTTGTGCCTAGCTAGTGTCTAGCCTGGGCCTAGCTAGTGTCTGGCCTGTGCCAAGCCAGTGTCTAGCCTGTGCCTAGCTAGTGTCTAGCCTGGGCCTAGCCAGTATCTAGCCTGTGCCTAGCCAGTGTTTAGCCTGTGCCTAGCTAGTGTCTAGCCTGTGCACAGTCAGTGTCTAGCCTGTGTCTAGCCAGTGTCTGGCCTGTGCATAGCCAGTGTCTAGCTTCTGCCTAGCCTGTGACTTCCCTATGCATAGCCTGTGTCTAGCCTGTGTCTAGCCTATGCATAGCCAGTGTCTAGCCTGTGCCTAGCCAGGGTCAAACCTGTGCCTAGCCAGTGTCTAGCCTGGGCCTAGCCAGTGTCTAGCCTGGGCCTAGCCAGTGTCTAGCCTGTGCCTAGCCAGTGTCTAGCCTGTGCCTAGCCAGTGTCTAGCCTGTGCCTAGACAGAGTTTAGCCTGTGCCTAGCCAGTGTCTAGCCTGTGCACAGCCAGTGTCTAGCCTGGGCCTAGCCAGTGCCTAGCTAGTGTTTAGCTTGTGCCTAGCCAGTGTCTAGCCCGTGCACAGCCAGTGTCTAGCCTGGGCCTAGCCAGTGTCTAGCCTGTGCCTAGCCAGTGACTAGCCTATGCATAGCCAGTGACTAGCCTATGCATAGCCAGTGTCTAGCCTGTGCCAAGCAAGTGTCTAGCCTGTGCACAGGCAGTGTCTAGCCTGTGCCAAGCCAGTGTCTAGCCTGTGCTTAGCCAGTGTTTAGCCTGTGCCTAGTCTGTAATTAACCAGTGTCTAGCCTGTGCCTAGCCAGTGACTAGCCTATGCATAGCCAGTGTCTAGCCTGTGCCAAGCAAGTGTCTAGCCTGTGCACAGCCAGTGTCTAGCCTGTGCCTAGCCAGTGTCTAGCCTGTACACAGCCAGTGTTGAGCCACTGCCTAGCCTATGCATAGCCAGTGTCTAGCCTGTGCCTAGCCAGGGTCAAACCTGTGCCTAGCCAGTGTCTAGCCTGGGCCTAGCCAGTGTCTAGCCTGGGCCTAGCCAGTGTCTAGCCTGTGCCTAGCCAGTGTCTAGCCTGGGCCTAGCCAGTGTCTAGCCTGTGCCTAGCCAGTGTCTAGCCAGTGCATAGCCAGTGTCTAGCCAGTTTCTAGCCAGTGTCTAGCCACTGTCTAGCCACTGCATAGCCAGTGCTTAGCCAGTGTCTAGCCAGTGCCTATCCCGTGTCTAGCCTGTGCAGAGCCAGTGTCTAGCCTTCGCCTATCCAGCCAGTGTCTAGCCAGTGCCTAGCCAGTGTCTAGCCAGTGCCTAGCCAGTGTCTAGCCAGTGCCTAGCCAGTGTCTAGCCAGTACCTAGACAGTGTCCAGCCAGTATCTAGCCAGTGCTTAGCCAGTGTCTAGCCAGTGTCTAGCCACTGTCTAGCCACTGCATAGCCAGTGCTAAGCCAGTGTCTAGCCAGTGCCTATCCCGTGTCTAGCCTTTGCCTATCCAGTGTCTAGCCTTCGCCTAGCCAGTGCCTAGCCAGTGTCTAGCCTGTGCACAGCCAGTGTCTAGCCTGTGCCTAGCCAGTGTCTAGCCTGTGCACAGCCAGTGTCTAGCCAGTACCTAGACAGTGTCTAGCCAGTATCTAGCCAGTGCTTAGCCAGTGTCTAGCCAGTGTCTAGCCACTGTCTAGCCACTGCATAGCCAGTGCTAAGCCAGTGTCTAGCCAGTGCCAATCCCGTGTCTAGCCTGTGCACAGCCAGTGTCTAGCCTTCGCCTATCCAGTGCCTAGCCAGTGCCTAGCCAGTGTCTAGCCTGTGCACAGCCAGTGTCTAGCCAGTGCCTAGCCAGTGTCTAGCCAGTGCCTAGCCAGTGTCTAGCCAGTACCTAGACAGTGTCTAGCCAGTATCTAGCCAGTGCATAGCCAGTGTCTAGCCAGTGTCTAGCCACTGTCTAGCCACTGCATAGCCAGTGCTAAGCCAGTGTCTAGCCAGTGCCTATCCCGTGTCTAGCCTTTGCCTATCCAGTGCCTAGCCTTCGCCTAGCCAGTGTCTAGCCAGTGTCTAGCCTGTGCCTAGCCAGTGTCTATCGTGTGCATAACCAATGTCTAGCCTCTGCCTAGCCTGTGACTAGCGTATGCATAGCCAGTGTCTAGCCTGTGTACAGCCTTTGCCTAGTCAGAGTCTAGCCTGTGCCTAGCCAGTGTCTAGCCTGGGTCTAGCCAGTGTCTAGCCTGGGCCTAGCCAGTGTCTAGCCTGTGCCTAGCCAGTGTCTAGCCTGTGCCTAGCCTGTGTCTAGCCTGTGCCTAGCCTGTGCCTAGCCAGTGTCTAGCCTGTACACAGCCAGTGTTGAGCCACTGCGTAGCCTATGCATAGCCAGTGTCTAGCCTGTGCCTAGCCAGAGTCAAACCTGTGCCTAGCCAGTGTCTAGCCTGGGTCTAGCCAGTGTCTAGCCTGGGCCTAGCCAGTGTCTAGCCTGTGCCTAGCCAGTGTCTAGCCTGTGCCTAGACAGAGTTTAGCCTATGCATAGCCAGTGTCTAGCCTGTGCCTAGCAAGTGTCTAACCTGTGCCTAGCCAGTGTCTAGCCTGTGCCTAGCCAGTGTTTAGCCTGTGCCTAGCTAGTGTCTTGCCTGTGCCTTGCCTGTGATTGGCATGTGCATAGCCTGTGCCTAGCCAGTGTCTTGCCTGTGCCTAGCCAGTGTCTAGCTTGTGCTTAGCCAGTGTCTTGCCTGTGCCTAGCAAGTGTCTAGCTTGTGCCTAGCTAGTGTCTAGCCTGGGCCTAGCTAGTGTCTGGCCTGTGCCAAGCCAGTGTCTAGCCTGTGCCTAGCTAGTGTCTAGCCTGGGCCTAGCCAGTATCTAGCCTGTGCCTAGCCAGTGTTTAGCCTGTGCCTAGCTAGTGTCTAGCCTGTGCACAGTCAGTGTCTAGCCTGTGTCTAGCCAGTGTCTGGCCTGTGCATAGCCAGTGTCTAGCTTCTGCCTAGCCTGTGACTTCCCTATGCATAGCCTGTGTCTAGCCTGTGTCTAGCCTGTGCCTAGTCAGAGTCTAGCCGGTGCCTAGCCTGTGTCTAGCCTGTGCCTAGCCTGTGCCTAGCCAGTGTCTAGCCTGTACACAGCCAGTGTTGAGCCACTGCCTAGCCTATGCATAGCCAGTGTCTAGCCTGTGCCTTGCCAGAGTCAAACCTGTGCCTAGCCAGTGTCTAGCCTGTGCCTAGCCAGTGTCTAGCCCGTGCACAGCCAGTGTCTAGCCTGGGACTAGCCAGTGTCTAGCCTGTGCCTAGCCAGTGACTAGCCTATGCATAGCCAGTGTCTAGCCTGTGCCAAGCAAGTGTCTAGCCTGTGCACAGCCAGTGTCTAGCCTGTGCCAAGCCAGTGTCTAGCCTGTGCCTAGCCAGTGACTGGCCTATGCATAGCCAGTGTCTAGCCAGTAACTAGCCAGTGACTAGCCTATGCATAGCCAGTGTCTAGCCTGTGCCTAGCAAGTGTCTAACCTGTGCCTAGCCAGTGTCTAGCCTGTGCCTAGCCAGTGTTTAGCCTGTGCCTAGCTAGTGTCTTGCCTGTGCCTTGCCTGTGATTGGCATGTGCATAGCCTGTGCCTAGCCAGTGTCTTGCCTGTGCCTAGCCAGTGTCTAGCTTGTGCTTAGCCAGTGTCTTGCCTGTGCCTAGCAAGTGTCTAGCTTGTGCCTAGCTAGTGTCTAGCCTGGGCCTAGCTAGTGTCTGGCCTGTGCCAAGCCAGTGTCTAGCCTGTGCCTAGCTAGTGTCTAGCCTGGGCCTAGACAGTATCTAGCCTGTGCCTAGCCAGTGTTTAGCCTGTGCCTAGCTAGTGTCTAGCCTGTGCACAGTCAGTGTCTAGCCTGTGTCTAGCCAGTGTCTGGCCTGTGCATAGCCAGTGTCTAGCTTCTGCCTAGCCTGTGACTTCCCTATGCATAGCCTGTGTCTAGCCTGTGTCTAGCCTGTGCCTAGTCAGAGTCTAGCCGGTGCCTAGCCTGTGTCTAGCCTGTGCCTAGCCTGTGCCTAGCCAGTGTCTAGCCTGTACACAGCCAGTGTTGAGCCACTGCCTAGCCTATGCATAGCCAGTGTCTAGCCTGTGCCTTGCCAGAGTCAAACCTGTGCCTAGCCAGTGTCTAGCCTGTGCCTAGCCAGTGTCTAGCCCGTGCACAGCCAGTGTCTAGCCTGGGACTAGCCAGTGTCTAGCCTGTGCCCTAGCCAGTGACTAGCCTATGCATAGCCAGTGTCTAGCCTGTGCCAAGCAAGTGTCTAGCCTGTGCACAGCCAGTGTCTAGCCTGTGCCAAGCCAGTGTCTAGCCTGTGCCTAGCCAGTGACTGGCCTATGCATAGCCAGTGTCTAGCCAGTAACTAGCCAGTGACTAGCCTATGCATAGCCAGTGTCTAGCCTGTGCCTAGCAAGTGTCTAACCTGTGCCTAGCCAGTGTCTAGCCTGTGCCTAGCCAGTGTTTAGCCTGTGCCTAGCTAGTGTCTTGCCTGTGCCTTGCCTGTGATTGGCATGTGCATAGCCTGTGCCTAGCCAGTGTCTTGCCTGTGCCTAGCCAGTGTCTAGCTTGTGCTTAGCCAGTGTCTTGCCTGTGCCTAGCAAGTGTCTAGCTTGTGCCTAGCTAGTGTCTAGCCTGGGCCTAGCTAGTGTCTGGCCTGTGCCAAGCCAGTGTCTAGCCTGTGCCTAGCTAGTGTCTAGCCTGGGCCTAGACAGTATCTAGCCTGTGCCTAGCCAGTGTTTAGCCTGTGCCTAGCTAGTGTCTAGCCTGTGCACAGTCAGTGTCTAGCCTGTGTCTAGCCAGTGTCTGGCCTGTGCATAGCCAGTGTCTAGCTTCAGCCTAGCCTGTGACTTCCCTATGCATAGCCTGTGTCTAGCCTGTGTCTAGCCTGTGCCTAGTCAGAGTCTAGCCGGTGCCTAGCCTGTGTCTAGCCTGTGCCTAGCCTGTGCCTAGCCAGTGTCTAGCCTGTACACAGCCAGTGTTGAGCCACTGCCTAGCCTATGCATAGCCAGTGTCTAGCCTGTGCCTAGCCAGAGTCAAACCTGTGCCTAGCCAGAGTCAAACCTGTGCCTAGCCAGTGTCTAGCCTGGGTCTAGCCAGTGTCTAGCCTGGGCCTAGCCAGTGTCTAGCCTGTGCCTAGCCAGTGTCTAGCCTGTGCCTAGCCAGTGTCTACCCTGTGCCTAGACAGAGTTTAGCCTGTGCCTAGCCAGTGTCTAGCCTGTGCCTAGCTAGTGTTTAGCCTGTGCCTAGCCAGTGTCTAGCCCGTGGACAGCCAGTGTCTAGCCTGGGCCTAGCCAGTGTCTAGCCTGTGCCTAGCCAGTGACTAGCCTATGCATAGCCAGTGTCTAGCCTGTGCCAAGCAAGTGTCTAGCCTGTGCACAGCCAGTGTCTAGCCTGTGCCAAGCCAGTGTCTAGCCTGTGCCTAGCCAGTGACTAGCCTATGCATAGCCAGTGTCTAGCCTGTGCCTAGCAAGTGTCTAACCTGTGCCTAGCCAGTGTCTAGCCTGTGCCTAGCCAGTGTTTAGCCTGTGCCTAGCTAGTGTCTTGCCTGTGCCTTGCCTGTGATTGGCATGTGCATAGCCTGTGCCTAGCCAGTGTCTTGCCTGTGCCTAGCCAGTGTCTAGCTTGTGCTTAGCCAGTGTCTTGCCTGTGCCTAGCAAGTGTCTAGCTTGTGCCTAGCTAGTGTCTAGCCTGGGCCTAGCTAGTGTCTGGCCTGTGCCAAGCCAGTGTCTAGCCTGTGCCTAGCTAGTGTCTAGCCTGGGCCTAGACAGTATCTAGCCTGTGCCTAGCCAGTGTTTAGCCTGTGCCTAGCTAGTGTCTAGCCTGTGCACAGTCAGTGTCTAGCCTGTGTCTAGCCAGTGTCTGGCCTGTGCATAGCCAGTGTCTAGCTTCTGCCTAGCCTGTGACTTCCCTATGCATAGCCTGTGTCTAGCCTGTGTCTAGCCTGTGCCTAGTCAGAGTCTAGCCGGTGCCTAGCCTGTGTCTAGCCTGTGCCTAGTCAGAGTCTAGCCGGTGCCTAGCCTGTGTCTAGCCTGTGCCTAGCCTGTGCCTAGCCAGTGTCTAGCCTGTACACAGCCAGTGTTGAGCCACTGCCTAGCCTATGCATAGCCAGTGTCTAGCCTGTGCCTAGCCAGAGTCAAACCTGTGCCTAGCCAGTGTCTAGCCTGGGTCTAGCCAGTGTCTAGCCTGGGTCTAGCCAGTGTCTAGCCTGGGCCTAGCCAGTGTCTAGCCTGTGCCTAGCCAGTGTCTAGCCTGTGCCTAGCCAGTGTCTAGCCTGTGCCTAGACAGAGTTTAGCCTGTGCCTAGCCAGTGTCTAGCCTGTGCCTAGCTAGTGTTTAGCCTGTGCCTAGCCAGTGTCTAGCCCGTGCACAGCCAGTGTCTAGCCTGGGCCTAGCCAGTGTCTAGCCTGTGCCTAGCCAGTGACTAGCCTATGCATAGCCAGTGTCTAGCCTGTGCCAAGCAAGTGTCTAGCCTGTGCATAGCCAGTGTCTAGCCTGTGCCAAGCCAGTGTCTAGCCTGTGCCTAGCCAGTGTTTAGCCTGTGCCTAGAAAGTGTTTAGCCTGTGCCTAGCCAGTGTCTAGCCTGTGCCTAGCCAGTGACTAGCCTATGCATAGCCAGTGTCTAGCCAGTGCACAGCCAGTGTCTAGCCTGTGCCTAGCCAGGGTCAAACCTGTGCCTAGCCAGTGTCTAGCCTAAGCCTAGCCAGTATCTAGCCTGTGCCTAGCCAGTGTTTAGCCTGTGCCTAGCTAGTGTCTAGCCTGTGCACAGTCAGTGTCTAGCCTGTGCCTAGCCAGTGTCTGGCCTGTGCATAGCCAGTGTCTAGCCTCTGCCAGCCTGTGACTTCCCTATGCATAGCTTGTGTCTAGCCTGTGTCTAGCCTGTGTCTAGCCTGTGCCTAGTCAGAGTCTAGCCGGTGCCTAGCCTGTGTCTAGCCTGTGCCTAGCCTGTGCCTAGCCAGTGTCTAGCCTGTACACAGCCAGTGTTTAGCCACTGCCTAGCCTGTGACTAGCCTATGCATAGCCAGTGTCTAGCCTGTGTCTAGCCTTTGCCTAGTCAGAGTCTAGCTTGTGCCTAGCTAGTGTCTAGCATGGTCCTAGCTAGTGTCTGGCCTGTGCCTAGCCAGTGTCTAGCCTGTGCCTAGCTAGTGTCTAGCCTGGGCCTAGCCAGTATCTAGCCTGTGCCTAGCCAGTGTTTAGCCTGTGCCTAGCTAGTGTCTAGCCTGTGCACAGTCAGTGTCTAGCCTGTGCCTAGCCAGTGTCTGGCCTGTGCATAGCCAGTGTCTAGCCTCTGCCTAGCCTGTGACTTCCCTATGCATAGCCTGTGTCTAGCCTGTGTCTAGCCTGTGCCTAGTCAGAGTCTAGCCGGTGCCTAGCCTGTGTCTAGCCTGTGCCTAGCCTGTGCCTAGCCAGTGTCTAGCCTGTACACAGCCAGTGTTTAGCCACTGCCTAGCCTGTGACTAGCCTATGCATAGCCTGTGTCTAGCCTATGTCTAGCCTGTGCCTAGTCAGAGTCTAGCCGGTGCCTAGCCTGTGTCTAGCCTTTGCCTAGTCAGAGTCTAGCCTGTGCCTAGCCAGTGTCTAGCCTGTGCCTAGAAAGTGTTTAGCCTGTGCCTAGCCAGTGTCTAGCCTGTGCCTAGCCAGTGACTAGCCTATGCATAGCCAGTGTCAAGCCAGTGCCTAGCCAGTGTCTAGCCAGTGCACAGCCAGTGTCTAGCCTGTGCCTAGCCAGGGTCAAACCTGTGCCTAGCCAGTGTCTAGCCTGGGCCTAGCCAGTGTCTAGCCTGGGCCTAGCCAGTCTCTAGCCTGTGCCTAGCCAGTGTCTAGCCTGTGCCTAGCCAGTGTCTAGCCTGTGCCTAGCCAGTGTCTAGCCTGTGCACAGCCAGTGTCTAGCCTGGGCCTAGCCAGTGTCTAGCCCGTGCACAGCCAGTGTCTAGCCTGGGCCTAGCCAGTGTCTAGCCTGTGCCTAGCCAGTGACTAGCCTATGCATAGCCAGTGTCTAGCCTGTGACAAGCAAGTGTCTAGCCTGTGCACAGCCAGTGTCTAGCCTGTGCTAAGCCAGTGTCTAGCCTGTGCCTAGCCAGTGTTTAGCCTGTGCCTAGTCTGTGCCTTGCCTGTGATTTGCATGTGCATAGCCTGTGCCTAGCCAGTGTCTTACCTGTGCCCAGTCAGTGTCTAGCCTGTGCTTAGCTAGAATCTAGCCTGGGCCTAGCCAGTGTCTGGCCTGTGCCTAGCCAGTGTCTAGCCTGTGCCTAGCTAGTGTCTAGCCTGTGCCTAGCTAGTGTCTAGCCTGGTTCTAGCCAGTGCCTAGCCAGTGTCTAGCCAGTGCCTAGCCTGGTTCTGGCCAGTGCCTAGCCAGTGTCTAGCCAGTGCCTAGACAGTGTCTAGCCAGTGCCTAGCCAGTGCCTAGACAGTGTGTAGCCAGTGCCTAGCCAGTGCCTAGCCAGTGCCTAGACAGTGTCTAGCCAGTGCCTAGCCAGTGCCTAGCCAGTGCCTAGACAGTGTCTAGCCAGTGCCTAGCCAGTGCCTAGACAGTGTCTAGCCAGTGCCTAGACAGTGTCTAGCCAGTGCCTAGACAGTGTCTAGCCAGTGCCTAGACAGTGTCTAGCCAGTGCCTAGCCAGTGTTTAGCCTGTGCCTAGCTAGTGACTAGCCTGGGCCTAGCCAGTGTCTGGCCTGTCCGTAGCCAATGACTAGCCTATGCATAGCCAGTGTCTAGCCCGGGCCTAGCCAGTGTTTAGCCTGTGCCTAGCCAATGACTAGCCTATGCCTAGCTTGTGCCTAGCCTGTGCCTAGCCTGTGCCTAGTCTGTGCTCAACCAGTGTCTAGCCTGTGCCTAGCAGGTGTCTAGCCTGTGTCTAGCGTGTGCGTTGCCTGTGATTGGCATGTGCATAGCCTGTGCCTAGCCAGTGTCTTGCCTGTGCCCAGTCAGTGTCTAGCCTGTGCCAAGCTAGTGTCTAGCCTGGGCCTAGCCAGTGTCTGGCCTGTGCCTAGCCAGTGTCTAGGTGTGCCTAGACAGTTTCTAGCCAGTGCCTAGACAGTTTCTAGCCAGTGCCTAGACAGTGTCTAGCCAGTGCCTAGCCAGTGTCTAGCCAGTGCCTAGACAGTGTCTAGCCAGTGCCTAGACAGTGTCTAGCCAGTGCCTAGACAGTGTCTAGCCAGTGCCTAGCAAGTGTCTAGCCAGTGCCTAGCCAGTGTCTAGCCTTCGCCTAGACAGTGCCTAGCCAGTGCCTAGCCAGTGTCTAGCCTGTGCCTAGCCAGTGTCTAGCCTGTGCACAGCCAGGGTCTAGCCTGTGCCTAGCCAGTGTCTAGCCTGTGCATAGCCAGTGTCTATCGTGTGCATAGCCAATGTCTAGCCTCTGCCTAGCCTGTGACTAGCCTATGCATAGCCAGTGTCTAGCCAGTACCTTGCCAGTGACTAGCCTATGCATAGCCAGTGTCTAGCCTGTGCCTAGCAAGTGTCTAGCCTGTGCCTAGCCAGTGTTTAGCCTGTGCCTAGCTAGTGTCTAGCCTGTGCCTTGCCTGTGATTGGCATATGCATAGCCTGTGCCTAGCCAGTGTCTTGCCTGTGCCTAGCCAGTGTTTAGCCTGTGCCTAGCTAGTGTCTAGCCTGGGCCTAGCCAGTGTCTAGCCTGGGCCTAGCCAGTGTCCAGCCAGTGTCTAGCCAGTGCCTAGCCACGTGTCTCAGCCAGTGCCTAGCCAGTGTCTAGCCAGTGTCTAGCCAGTGTCTAGCCAGTGTCTAGCCAGTGTCTAGCCAGTGTCTAGCCAGTGTCTAGCCAGTGTCTAGCCTGTGCCTAGCTAGTGTCTAGCCTGGGCCTAGCCAGTGTCAAGCCTGTGCCTAGCCAGTGTTTTGCCTGTGCCAAGCTTGGGTCTAGCCAGTGTCCAGCCTGTGCATAGCCTGTGCCTAGCCAATGTCTACCCTGTGCCTAGCCAGTGACTAGCCTATGCATAGCCAGTGACTAGCCTAAGCATAGCCATTGTCTAGGCCTGTGCCTAGCAAGTGCCTATCCTGTGCCTGGCCAGTGTCTAGCCTGTGTCTAGACAGTGTTTAGCCTGTGACTAGCCTGTGTCTAGCTTGTGCCTAGCCAGTGTCCAGCCTCTACCTAGCCAGTGACTAGCCTATGCATATCCAGTGTCTAGCCTGTGCCTAGACAGTGTCTTGCCTGTGCCTAGCCAGTGTCTAGCCTGTGCCTAGCTTGTGTCTAGTGTGGGCCTAGCCATTGTCTCGCCTGTGCCTAGAAAGTGTCTAGCCTGTGCCTTGCTAGTGTCTAGCCTGGGCCTAGCCAATGTCTAGCCTGTGCCTAGCCAGTTTTAAGCCTGTGGCTATCTAGAGTCTAGCCTGGGCCTAGCCAGTGTCTAGCCTGTGCCTAGCCAGTGACTAGCCTATGCATAGCCAGTGTCAAGCCTGTGCCTAGCAAGTCTCTAGCCTGTGCACAGCCAGTGTCTAGCCTGTGCCTAGCCATTGTCTGGCTTGTGCCTAGCCAGTGTTTAGCCTGTGCCTAGCTAGTGTCTAGCCTGGGCCTACCTAGTGTCTAGCCTGGGCCTAGCTAGAGTCTAGCCTGGGCCTAGCCAGTGTCTAGCCAGTGCCTAGCCAGTGTCTAGCCTGTGCCTTGCCAGTGTCTAGCCTGTGCCTAGCCAGTGTCTAGCCATTGCCTAGCCAGTGTCTACCCAGTGCCTAGCCAGTCTCTAGCCTGTGTCTAGCCAGTGTCTAGCCAGTGTCTAGCCATTGTCTAGCCTGTGCCTAGCTAGTGTCTAGCCTGTGCCTAGCCAGTGTTTAGCCTGTGCCTAGCCTGTGTCTAGCCTGTGCACAGCCAGTGTATAGCCAGTGCTTAGCCAGTGTCTAGCCTGTGCCTAGCCAGTGTCTAGCCAGTGTCTAGCGTGTGCCTAGCCAGTGTGTAGCCAGTGCCTAGCCAGTGTCTAGCCAGTGCACAGCCAGTGTCTAGCCTGTGCCTAGCCTGTGACTAGCCTATGCATAGCCAGTGTCTAGCCTTTGTCTAGCCTGTGCCTAGTCAGAGTCTAGCCTGTGCCTAGCCAGTGTCTAGCCTTTGCCTAGCCAGTGTTTAGCCTGTGCCTAGCTAGTGTCTAGCCTGGGCCTTGCCAGTGTCTAGCCAGTGTCTAGCCTGTGCCTTGACTGTGATTGGCATATGCATAGCCTGTGCCTAGCCAGTGTCTTGCCTGTGCCTAGCCAGTGTTTAGCCTGTGCCTAGCTAGTGTCTAGCCTGGGCCTAGCCAGTGTCTAGCCTGGGCCACTGCCTAGCCTGTGACTAGCCTATGCATAGCCTGTGTCTAGCCTATGTCTAGCCTGTGCCTAGTCAGAGTCTAGCCGGTGCCTAGCCTGTGTCTAGCCTTTGCCTAGTCAGAGTCTAGCCTGTGCCTAGCCAGTGTCTAGCCTGTGCCTAGAAAGTGTTTAGCCTGTGCCTAGCCAGTGTCTAGCCTGTGCCTAGCCAGTGACTAGCCTATGCATAGCCAGTGTCTAGCCTGTGACAAGCAAGTGTCTAGCCTGTGCACAGCCAGTGTCTAGCCTGTGCTAAGCCAGTGTCTAGCCTGTGCCTAGCCAGTGTTTAGCCTGTGCCTAGTCTGTGCCTTGCCTGTGATTTGCATGTGCATAGCCTGTGCCTAGCCAGTGTCTTACCTGTGCCCAGTCAGTGTCTAGCCTGTGCTTAGCTAGAATCTAGCCTGGGCCTAGCCAGTGTCTGGCCTGTGCCTAGCCAGTGTCTAGCCTGTGCCTAGCTAGTGTCTAGCCTGTGCCTAGCTAGTGTCTAGCCTGGTTCTAGCCAGTGCCTAGCCAGTGTCTAGCCAGTGCCTAGCCTGGTTCTAGCCAGTGCCTAGCCAGTGTCTAGCCAGTGCCTAGACAGTGTCTAGCCAGTGCCTAGCCAGTGCCTAGACAGTGTGTAGCCAGTGCCTAGCCAGTGCCTAGCCAGTGCCTAGACAGTGTCTAGCCAGTGCCTAGCCAGTGCCTAGCCAGTGCCTAGACAGTGTCTAGCCAGTGCCTAGCCAGTGCCTAGACAGTGTCTAGCCAGTGCCTAGACAGTGTCTAGCCAGTGCCTAGACAGTGTCTAGCCAGTGCCTAGACAGTGTCTAGCCAGTGCCTAGACAGTGTCTAGCCAGTGCCTAGCCAGTGTTTAGCCTGTGCCTAGCTAGTGACTAGCCTGGGCCTAACCAGTGTCTGGCCTGTCCGTAGCCAATGACTAGCCTATGCATAGCCAGTGTCTAGCCCGGGCCTAGCCAGTGTTTAGCCTGTGCCTAGCCAATGACTAGCCTATGCCTAGCTTGTGCCTAGCCTGTGCCTAGCCTGTGCCTAGTCTGTGCTCAACCAGTGTCTAGCCTGTGCCTAGCAGGTGTCTAGCCTGTGTCTAGCGTGTGCGTTGCCTGTGATTGGCATGTGCATAGCCTGTGCCTAGCCAGTGTCTTGCCTGTGCCCAGTCAGTGTCTAGCCTGTGCCAAGCTAGTGTCTAGCCTGGGCCTAGCCAGTGTCTGGCCTGTGCCTAGCCAGTGTCTAGGTGTGCCTAGACAGTTTCTAGCCAGTGCCTAGACAGTTTCTAGCCAGTGCCTAGACAGTGTCTAGCCAGTGCCTAGCCAGTGTCTAGCCAGTGCCTAGACAGTGTCTAGCCAGTGCCTAGACAGTGTCTAGCCAGTGCCTAGACAGTGTCTAGCCAGTGCCTAGCAAGTGTCTAGCCAGTGCCTAGCCAGTGTCTAGCCAGTGCCTAGCCAGTGTCTAGCCTTCGCCTAGACAGTGCCTAGCCAGTGCCTAGCCAGTGTCTAGCCTGTGCCTAGCCAGTGTCTAGCCTGTGCACAGCCAGGGTCTAGCCTGTGCCTAGCCAGTGTCTAGCCTGTGCATAGCCAGTGTCTATCGTGTGCATAGCCAATGTCTAGCCTCTGCCTAGCCTGTGACTAGCCTATGCATAGCCAGTGTCTAGCCAGTACCTTGCCAGTGACTAGCCTATGCATAGCCAGTGTCTAGCCTGTGCCTAGCAAGTGTCTAGCCTGTGCCTAGCCAGTGTTTAGCCTGTGCCTAGCTAGTGTCTAGCCTGTGCCTTGCCTGTGATTGGCATATGCATAGCCTGTGCCTAGCCAGTGTCTTGCCTGTGCCTAGCCAGTGTTTAGCCTGTGCCTAGCTAGTGTCTAGCCTGGGCCTAGCCAGTGTCTAGCCTGGGCCTAGCCAGTGTCTAGCCAGTGTCTAGCCAGTGCCTAGCCACGTGTCTAGCCAGTGCCTAGCCAGTGTCTAGCCAGTGTCTAGCCAGTGTCTAGCCAGTGTCTAGCCAGTGTCTAGCCAGTGTCTAGCCAGTGTCTAGCCAGTGTCTAGCCTGTGCCTAGCTAGTGTCTAGCCTGGGCCTAACCAGTGTCAAGCCTGTGCCTAGCCAGTGTTTTGCCTGTGCCAAGCTTGGGTCTAGCCAGTGTCCAGCCTGTGCATAGCCTGTGCCTAGCCAATGTCTACCCTGTGCCTAGCCAGTGACTAGCCTATGCATAGCCAGTGACTAGCCTAAGCATAGCCATTGTCTAGGCCTGTGCCTAGCAAGTGCCTATCCTGTGCCTGGCCAGTGTCTAGCCTGTGTCTAGACAGTGTTTAGCCTGTGACTAGCCTGTGTCTAGCTTGTGCCTAGCCAGTGTCCAGCCTCTACCTAGCCAGTGACTAGCCTATGCATATCCAGTGTCTAGCCTGTGCCTAGACAGTGTCTTGCCTGTGCCTAGCCAGTGTCTAGCCTGTGCCTAGCTTGTGTCTAGTGTGGGCCTAGCCATTGTCTCGCCTGTGCCTAGAAAGTGTCTAGCCTGTGCCTTGCTAGTGTCTAGCCTGGGCCTAGCCAATGTCTAGCCTGTGCCTAGCCAGTTTTAAGCCTGTGGCTATCTAGAGTCTAGCCTGGGCCTAGCCAGTGTCTAGCCTGTGCCTAGCCAGTGACTAGCCTATGCATAGCCAGTGTCAAGCCTGTGCCTAGCAAGTCTCTAGCCTGTGCACAGCCAGTGTCTAGCCTGTGCCTAGCCAGTGTCTAGCCTGTGCCTAGCCATTGTCTGGCTTGTGCCTAGCCAGTGTTTAGCCAGTGCCTAGCTAGTGTCTAGCCTGGGCCTACCTAGTGTCTAGCCTGGGCCTAGCTAGAGTCTAGCCTGGGCCTAGCCAGTGTCTAGCCAGTGCCTAGCCAGTGTCTAGCCTGTGCCTTGCCAGTGTCTAGCCTGTGCCTAGCCAGTGTCTAGCCATTGCCTAGCCAGTGTCTACCCAGTGCCTAGCCAGTCTCTAGCCTGTGTCTAGCCAGTGTCTAGCCAGTGTCTAGCCATTGTCTAGCCTGTGCCTAGCTAGTGTCTAGCCTGTGCCTAGCCAGTGTTTAGCCTGTGCCTAGCCTGTGTCTAGCCTGTGCACAGCCAGTGTATAGCCAGTGCTTAGCCAGTGTCTAGCCTGTGCCTAGCCAGTGTCTAGCCAGTGTCTAGCGTGTGCCTAGCCAGTGTGTAGCCAGTGCCTAGCCAGTGTCTAGCCAGTGCACAGCCAGTGTCTAGCCTGTGCCTAGCCTGTGACTAGCCTATGCATAGCCAGTGTCTAGCCTTTGTCTAGCCTGTGCCTAGTCAGAGTCTAGCCTGTGCCTAGCCAGTGTCTAGCCTTTGCCTAGCCAGTGTTTAGCCTGTGTCTAGCTAGTGTCTAGCCTGGGCCTTGCCAGTGTCTAGCCAGTGTCTAGCCTGTGCCTTGACTGTGATTGGCATATGCATAGCCTGTGCCTAGCCAGTGTCTTGCCTGTGCCTAGCCAGTGTTTAGCCTGTGCCTAGCTAGTGTCTAGCCTGGGCCTAGCCAGTGTCTAGCCTGGGCCTAGCCAGTGTCTAGCCAGTGTCTAGCCAGTGCCTAGCCAGTGTCTAGCCAGTGCCTAGCCAGTGCCTAGCCAGTGTCTAGCCAGTGTCTAGCCAGTGTCTAGCCAGTGTCTAGCCAGTGTCAAGCCTGTGCCTAGCAAGTCTCTAGCCTGTGCACAGCCAGTGTCTAGCCTGTGCCTAGCCATTGTCTGGCTTGCGCCTAGCCAGTGTTTAGCCTGTGCCTAGCTAGTGTCTAGCCTGGGCCTAGCTAGTGTCTAGCCTGGGCCTAGCCAGTGTCTAGCCAGTGCCTAGCCAGTGTCTAGCCTGTGCCTTGCCAGTGTCTAGCCTGTGCCTAGCCAGTGTCTAGCCAGTGTCTAGCCTGTGCCTAGCCAGTGTGTAGCCAGTGCCTAGCCAGTGTCTAGCCAGTGCACAGCCAGTGTCTAGCCTGTGCCTAGCCTGTGACTAGCCTATGCATAGCCAGTGTCTACCCTGTGCCTAGCCAGTGACTTGCCTATGCATAGCCAGTGACTAGTCTATGCATAGCCAGTGACTAGCCTAAGCATAGCCAGTGTCTAGCCTGTGCCTAGCAAGTGTCTAGCCTGTGCCTAGCCAGTGCCTAGCCTGTGCCTAGCAAGTGCCTATCCTGTGCCTAGGCAGTGTCTAGCCTGTGTCTAGACAGTGTTTAGCCTGTGCCTAGCCTGTGTCTAGCTTGTGCCTAGCCAGTGTCCAGCCTCTACCTAGCCAGTGACTAGCCTATGCATATCCAGTGTCTAGCCTGTGCCTAGCAAGTGTCTAGCCTGTGCCTAGACAGTGTCTTGCCTGTGCCTAGCCAGTGTCTAGCCTGTGCCTAGCTAGTGTCTAGCGTGGGCCTAGCCATTGTCTAGCCTGTGCCTAGAAAGTGTCTAGCCTGTGCCTTGCTAGTGTCTAGCCTGGCCCTAGCCAGTGTCTAGCCTGTGCCTAGCCAGTTTTAAGCCTGTGGCTATCTAGAGTCTAGCCTGGGCCTAGCCAGTGTCTAGCCTGTGCCTAGCCAGTGACTAGCCTATGCATAGCCAGTGTCAAGCCTGTGCCTAGCAAGTCTCTAGCCTGTGCACAGCCAGTGTGTAGCCTGTGCCTAGCCATTGTCTGGCTTGTGCCTAGCCAGTGTTTAGCCTGTGCCTAGCTAGTGTCTAGCCTGGGGCTAGGTAGTGTCTAGCCTGGGCCTAGCCAGTGTCTAGCCAGTGCCTAGCCAGTGTCTAGCCAGTGCCTAGCCAGTCTCTAGCCTGTGTCTAGCCAGTGTCTAGCCAGTGTCTAGACAGTGTCTAGCCAGTGTCTAGCCTGTGCCTAGCTAGTGTCTAGCCTGTTCCTAGCCAGTGTTTAGCCTGTGCCTAGCCTGTGTCTAGCCTGTGCACAGCCAGTGTATAGCCAGTGCTTAGCCAGTGTCTAGCCTGTGCCTAGCCAGTGTCTAGCCAGTGTCTAGCCTGTGGCTAGCCAGTGTGTAGCCACTGCCTAGCCAGTGTCTAGCCAGTGCACAGCCAGTGTCTAGCCTGTGCCTAGCCTGTGACTAGCCTATGCATAGCCAGTGTCTAGCCTTTGTCTAGCCTGTGCCTAGCCTGTGGCTAGCGAGTGTCTAGCCTGTGTCTAGCCTGTGCACAGCCAGTGTTTAGCCTCTGCTAGCCTGTGACTAGCCTATGCATAGCCAGTGTCTAGCCTGTGTCTAGCCTTTGCCTAGTCAGAGTCTAGCCTGTGCCTTGCCAGTGTCTAGCCTGTGCCTAGAAAGTTTTTAGCCTGTGCCTAGCCAGTGTCTAGCCTGTGCCTAGCCAGTGACTAGCCTATGCATAGCCAGTGTCTAGCCTCTGCCTAGCAAGTGACTAGCCTATGCCACTGCATAGCCAGTGCCTAGCCAGTGTCTAGCCAGTGCCTAGCCAGTGTCTAGCCAGTGCCTAGCCAGTGTCTAGCCAGTGCCTAGCCAGTGTCTAGCCAGTGTCTAACCTGTGCCTAGCCAGTGTCTAGCCAGTGCCTAGCCAGTGTCTAGCCAGTGCCTAGCCAGTGTCTAGCCTGTGCCTAGCCAGTGTCTAGCCAGTGCTTAGCCAGTGTCTAGCCAGTGTCTAGCCACTGTCTAGCCACTGCATAGCCAGTGCCTAGCCAGTGACTAGCCTATGCATAGCCAGTGTCTAGCCTCTGCCTAGCAAGTGACTAGCCTATGCCACTGCATAGCCAGTGCCTAGCCAGTGTCTAGCCAGTGCCTAGCCAGTGTCTAGCCAGTGCCTAGCCAGTGTCTAGCCAGTGTCTAACCTGTGCCTAGCCACTGTCTAGCCTGTGCCTAGCCAGTGACTAGCCTATGCATAGCCAGTGTCTAGCCTCTGCCTAGCAAGTGACTAGCCTATGCCACTGCATAGCCAGTACCTAGCCAGTGTCTAGCCAGTGCCTAGCCAGTGTCTAGCCAGTGCCTAGCCAGTGTCTAGCCAGTGTCTAACCTGTGCCTAGCCAGTGTCTAGCCAGTGCCTAGCCAGTGTCTAGCCTGTGCGTAGCCAGTGTCTAGCCTTTGCTTATCCAGTGCCTAGCCAGTGTCTACCCTGTGCACAGCCAGTGTCTAGCCTGTGCCTAGCCAGTGTATAGCCTGTGCACAGCCAGGGTCTAGCCTGTGCCTAGCCAGTGTCTAGCCTGTGCATAGCCAGTGTCTATCGTGTGCATAGCCAATGTCTAGCCTCTGCCTAGCCTGTGACTAGCCTATGCAAAGCCAGTGTCTAGCCTGTGTCTAGCCTTTGCCTAGTCAGAGTCTAGCCTGTGCCTAGCCAGTGTCTAGCCTTTGCCTAGCCAGTGTCTAGCCTGTGCCTAGACAATGTTTAGCCTGTGCCTAGCCAGTGTCTAGCCTGTGCCTAGCCAGTGACTAGCCTATGCATAGCCAGTGTCTAGCCAGTACCTAGCCAGTGACTAGCTTATGCATAGCTAGTGTCTAGCCTGTGCCTAGCAAGTGTCTAGCCTGTGCATAGCCAGTGTTTAGCCTGTTCCTAGCCAGTGTTTAGCCTGTGCCTAGCTAGTGTCTAGCCTGGGCCTATCCAGTGTCTAGCCAGTGCCTAGCCAGTGTCTAGCCAGTGTCTAGCCAGTGCCTAGCCAGTGTCTAGCCAGTGCCTAGCCAGTGTCTAGCCAGTGCCTAGCCAGTGTCTAGCCAGTGCCTAGCCAGTGACTAGCCTATGCATAGCCAGTGTCTAGCCTGTGCATAGCCTGTGCCTAGCCAGTGTCTACCCTGTGCCTAGCCAGTGACTAGCCTATGCATAGCCAGTGACTAGCCTGTGCCTAGCAAGTGTCTAGCCTGTGCCTAGCCAGTGCCTAGCCTGTGCCTAGGAAGTGCCTATCCTGTGCCTAGCTAGTGTCTAGCCTGTGTCTAGACAGTGTTTAGCCTGTGCCCAGCCTCTGTCTAGCTTGTGCCTAGCCAGTGTCCAGCCTCTACCTAGCCAGTGACTAGCCTATGCATATCCAGTGTCTAGCCTGTGCCTAGCAAGTGTCTAGCCTATGCATAGCCAGTGTCAAGCCTGTGCCTAGCAAGTCTCTAGCCTGTGCACAGCCAGTGTGTAGCCTGTGCCTAGCCATTGTCTGGCTTGTGCCTAGCCAGTGTTTAGCCTGTGCCTAGCTAGTGTCTAGCCTGGGCCTAGCCAGTGTCTAGCCAGTGCCTAGCCAGTCTCTAGCCTGTGTCTAGCCAGTGTCTAGCCAGTGTCTAGCCAGTGTCTAGCCTGTGCCTAGCTAGTGTCTAGCCTGGGCCTAACCAGTGTCTAGCCTGTGCCTAGCCAGTGTTTAGCCTGTGCCTAGCTAGTGTCTAGCCAGTGTCTAGCCTGTGCCTAGCCAGTGTGTAGCCAGTGCCTAGCCAGTGTCTAGCCAGTGCACAGCCATTGTCTAGCCTGTGCCTAGCCTCTGCCTAGCTTGTGCCTAGCCAGTGTCCAGCCTCTAGAAAGTGTCTAGCCTGTGCCTTGCTAGTGTCTAGCCTGGCCCTAGCCAGTGTCTAGCCTGTGCCTAGCCAGTTTTAAGCCTGTGGCTATCTAGAGTCTAGCCTGGGCCTAGCCAGTGTCTAGCCTTTGCCTAGCCAGTGACTAGCCTATGCATAGCCAGTGTCAAGCCTGTGCCTAGCAAGTCTCTAGCCTGTGCACAGCCAGTGTGTAGCCTGTGCCTAGCCATTTTTTGGCTTGTGCCTAGCCAGTGTTTAGCCTGTGCCTAGCTAGTGTCTAGCCTGGGCCTAGCCAGTGTCTAGCCAGTGCCTAGCCAGTCTCTAGCCTGTGTCTAGCCAGTGTCTAGCCAGTGTCTAGCCAGTGTCTAGCCAGTGCCTAGCCAGTCTGTAGCCTGTGTCTAGCCAGTGTCTAGCCAGTGTCTAGCCAGTGTCTAGCCTGTGCCTAGCTAGTGTCTAGCCTGGGCCTAACCAGTGTCTAGCCTGTGCCTAGCCAGTGTTTAGCCTGTGCCTAGCTAGTGTCTAGCCTGTGCTCAGCCAGTGTATAGCCAGTGCTTAGCCAGTGTCTAGCCTGTGCCTAGCCAGTGTCTAGCCAGTGTCTAGCCTGTGCCTAACCAGTGTGTAGCCAGTGCCTAGCCAGTGTCTAGCCAGTGCACAGCCAGTGTCTAGCCTGTGCCTAGCCTGTGACAAGCCTATGCATAGCCAGTGTCTAGCCTTTGTCTAGCCTGTGCCTAATCAGAGTCTAGTTTGTGCTAGCCTGTGTCTAGCCTGTGCCTAGCCTGTGCCTAGCCAGTGTCTAGCCTGTGTCTAGCCTGTGCACAGCCAGTGTTTAGCCTCTGCTAGCCTGTGACTAGCCTATGCATAGCCAGTGTCTAGCCTGTGCCTAGCCTTTGCCTAGTCAGAGTCTAGCCTGTGCCTTGCCAGTGTCTAGCCTGTGCCTAGAAAGTGTTTAGCCTGTGCCTAGCCAGTGTCTAGCCTGTGCCTAGCCAGTGACTAGCCTATGCATAGCCAGTGTCTAGCCTGTGCCTAGCAAGTGACTAGCCTATGCCACTGCATAGCCAGTGCCTAGCCAGTGTCTAGCCTGTGCCTAGCCAGTGTCTAGCCAGTGCCTAGCCAGTGTCTAGCCAGTGCCTAGCCAGTGTCTAGCCTGTGCCTAGCCAGTGTCTAGCCAGTGCCTAGCCAGTGTCTAGCCTGTGCCTAGCCAGTGTCTAGCCAGTGCTTAGCCAGTGTCTAGCCAGTGTCTAGCCACTGTCTAGCCACTGCATAGCCAGTGCCTAGCCAGTGTCTAGCCAGTGCCTATCCCGTGTCTAGCCTTTGCCTATCCAGTGTCTAGCCTCGCCTATACAGTGCCTAGCCAGAGCCTAGCCAGTGTCTACCCTGTGCACAGCCAGTGTCTAGCCTGTGCTTAGCCAGTGTCTAGCCCGTGCACTGCCAGGGTCTAGCCTGTGCCTAGCCAGTGTCTAGCCTGTGCATAGCCAGTGTCTATCGTGTGCATAGCCAATGTCTAGCCTCTGCCTAGCCTGTGACTAGCCTATGCAAAGCCAGTGTCTAGCCTGTGTCTAGCCTTTGCCTAGTCAGAATCTAGCCTGTGCCTAACCAGTGTCTAGCCTGTGCCTAGCCAGTGTCTAGCCTTTGCCTAGCCAGTGTCTAGCCTGTGCCTAGACAATGTTTAGCCTGTGCCTAGCCAGTGTCTAGCCTGTGCCTAGCCAGTGTCTAGCCTGTGCCTAGCCAGTGACTAGCCTATGCATAGCTAGTGTCTAGCCTGTGCCTAGCAAGTATCTAGCCTGTGCATAGCCAGTGTCTAGCCTGTGCCTAGCCAGTGTTTAGCCTGTGCCTAGCTAGTGTCTAGCCTGTGCTTTGCCTGTGATTGGCATGTGTATAGCCTGTGCCTAGCTAGTGTCTAGCCTGGGCCTAGCTTGTGTCTAGCCTGGGCGTAGCCAGTGTCTAGCCTGTGCCTAGCCATTGTTTAGCCTGTGCCTAGCTAGTGTCTAGCCTGTGCTTTGCCTGTGATTGGCATGTGTATAGCCTGTGCCTAGCTAGTGTCTAGCCTGGGCCTAGCTTGTGTCTAGCCTGTGCACAGCCAGTGTCTAGCCTGTGCCTAGCCACTGTCTGGCTTGTGCCTAGCCAGTGTTTAGCCTGTGCCTAGCTAGTGTCTAGCCTGGGCCTAGCTAGTGTCTAGCCAGTGCCTAGCCAGTGTCTAGCCAGTGCCTAGCCAGTGTCTAGCCAGTGCCTAGCCAGTGTCTAGCCAGTGCCTAGCCAGTGTCTAGCCAGTGCCTAGCCAGTGTCTAGCCAGTGCCTAGCCAGTGTCTAGCCAGTGCCTAGCCAGTGTCTAGCCAGTGCCTAGCCAGTGTCTAGCCAGTGCCTACCCAATGTCTAGCCTGTGACTAGCCAGTGTCCAGCCAGTGTCTAGCCTGTGCCTAGCTAGTGTCCAGCCTGTGCACAGCCAGTGTCCAGCCTGTGCACAGCCAGTGTATAGCCTGTGCCTAGCCAGTGTCCAGCCAGTGCATAGCCTTTGCCTAGACAGTGTGTAGCCAGTGCCTAGCCAGTGTCTAGCCAGTGCCTAGCCAGTGTCTAGCCAGTTCCTAGCCAGTGTCTAGCCAGTGCCTAGCCAGTGTCTAGCCAGTGCCTAGCCAGTGTCTAGCCAGTGCCTAGCCAGTGTCTAGCCAGTGCTTAGCCAGTGTCTAGCCTGTGCCCAGCCAGTGTCTAGCAAGTGTCTAGCCTGTGCATAGCCAGTGTCTAGCCAGTGCCTAGCCAGTGTCTAGCCAGTGCACAGCCAGTGTCTAGCCTGTACCTAGCCTGTGACTTGCCTATGCATAGCCAGTGACTAGCCTTTGTCTAGCCTGTGCCTAGTCAGAGTCTAGCCTGTGCCTAGCCTGTGTCTAGCCTGTGCCTAGCCTGTGCCTAGCCAGTGTCTAGCCTGTGCACAGCCAGTGTTTAGCCTCTGCTAGCCTGTGACTAGCCTATGCATAGCCAGTGTCTAGCCTGTGTCTAGCCTGTGTCTAGCCTTTGCCTAGTCAGAGTCTAGCCTGTGCATAGCCAGTGTCTAGCCTACGCCTAGAAAGTGTTTAGCCTGTGCCTAGCCAGTGTCTAGCCTGTGCCTAGCCAGTGACTTGCCTATGCATAGCCAGTGTCTAGCCTGTGCCTAGCAAGTGACTAGCCTATGCCACTGCATAGCCAGTGCCTAGCCAGTGTCTAGCCTGTGCCTAGCCAGTGTCTAGCCAGTGCCTAGCCAGTGTCTAGCCTGTGCCTAGCCAGTGTCTAGCCTGTGCCTAGCCAGTGTCTAGCCAGTGCTTAGCCAGTGTCTAGCCTGTGCCTAGCCAGTGTCTAGCCTGTGCCTAGTCAGTGTCTAGCCTGGGCCTAGCCAGTGTCTAGCCTGGGCCTAGCCAGTGTCTAGCCTGGGCCTAGCCAGTGTCTAGCCTGTGCCTAGCCAGTGTCTAGCCAGTGCCTAGCCAGTGTTTAGCCAGTGCACAGCCAGTGTCTAGCCTGTGCCTAGCCAGTGTCTAGCCTGTGCCTAGCCAGTGTCTAGCCTGTGCCTAGTCAGTGTCTAGCCTGGGCCTAGCCAGTGTCTAGCCTGGGCCTAGCCAGTGTCTAGCCTGTGCCTAGCCAGTGTCTAGCCAGTGCACAGCCAGTGTCTAGCCTGTGCCTAGCCTGTGACTAGCCTATGCATAGCCAGTGTCTAGCCTTTGTCTAGCCTGTGCCTAGTCAGGGTCTAGCCTGTGCCTAGCCTGTGTCTAGCCTGTGCCTAGCCTGTGCCTAGCCAGTGTCTAGCCTGTGCACAGCCAGTGTTTAGCCTCTGCTAGCCTGTGACTAGCCTATGCATAGCCAGTGTCTAGCCTGTGTCTAGCCTTTGCCTAGTCAGAGTCTAGCCTGTGACTAGCCAGTGTCTAGCCTGTGCCTAGAAAGGGTTTAGCCTGTGCCTAGCCAGTTTCTAGCCTGTGCCTAGCCAGTGACTAGCCTATGCATAGCCAGTGTCAAGACTGTGCCTAGCAAGTCTCTAGCCTGTGCACAGCCAGTGTCTAGCCTGTGCCTAGCCATTGTCTGGCTTGTGCCTAGCCAGTGTTTAGCCTGTGCCTAGCTAGTGTCTAGCCTGGGCCTAGCCAGTGTCTAGCCAGTGCCTAGCCAGTGTCTAGCCTGTGCCTAGCCAGTGTCTAGCCTGTGCCTAGCCAGTGTCTAGCCAATGCCTAGCCAGTGTCTAGCCAGTGCCTAGCCAGTCTCTAGCCTGTGTCTAGCCAGTGTCTAGCCAGTGTCTAGCCAGTGTCTAGCCTGTGCCTAGCTAGTGTCTAGCCTGTGCCTAGCCAGTGTTTAGCCTGTGCCTAGCTAGTGTCTAGCCTGTGCACAGCCAGTGTATAGCCAGTGCTTAGCAAGTGTCTAGCCTGTGCCTAGCCAGTGTCTAGCCAGTGTCTAGCCTGTGCCTAGCCAGTGTGTAGCCAGTGCCTAGCCAGTGTCTAGCCAGTGCACAGCCAATGTCTAGCCTGTGCCTAGCATGTGACTAGCCTATGCATAGCCAGTGTCTAGCCTTTGTCTAGCCTGTTCCTAATCAGAGTCTAGCCTGTGCCTAGCCTGTGTCTAGCCTGTGCCTAGCCTGTGCGTAGCCAGTGTCTAGCCTGTGTCTGGCCTGTGCACAGCCAGTGTTTAGCCTCTGCTAGCCTGTGACTAGCCTATGCATAGCCAGTGTCTAGCCTGTGTCTAGCCTTTGCCTAGTCAGAGTCTAGCCTGTGCCTAGAAAGTTTTTAGCCTGTGCCTAGCCAGTGTCTAGCCTGTGCCTAGCCAGTGACTAGCCTATGCATAGCCAGTGTCTAGCCTGTGCCCAGCAAGTTACTACCCTATGCCACTGCATAGCCAGTGCCTAGCCAGTGTCTAGCCAGTGCACAGCCAATGTCTAGCCTGGGCCTAGCCTGTGACTAGCCTATGCATAGCCAGTGTCTAGCCTTTGTCTAGCCTGTGCCTAATCAGAGTCTAGCCTGTGCCTAGCCTGTGCCTAGCAAGTGTCTAGCCTGTGTCTAGCCTGTGCACAGCCAGTGTTTAGCCTCTGCTAGCCTGTGACTAGCCTATGCATAGCCAGTGTCTAGCCTGTGTCTAGCCTTTGCCTAGTCAGAGTCTAGCCTGTGCCTTGCCAGTGTCTAGCCTGTGCCTAGCAAGTGACTAGCCTATGCCACTGCATAGCCAGTGCCTAGCCAGTGTCTAGCCTGTGCCTAGCCAGTGTCTAGCCAGTGCTTAGCCAGTGTCTAGCCAGTGTCTAGCCACTGTCTAGCCACTGCATAGCCAGTGCCTAGCCAGTGTCTAGCCAGTGCCTATCCCGTGTCTAGCCTTTGCCTATCCAGTGTCTAGCCTTCGCCTAGACAGTGCCTAGCCAGTGTCTACCCTGTGCACAGCCAGTGTCTAGCCAGTGTCTACCATGTGCACAGCCAGTGTCTAGCCTGTGCCTAGCCAGTGTCTAGCCTGTGCACAGCCAGGGTCTAGCCTGTGCCTAGCCAGTGTCTAGCCTGTGCATAGCCAGTGTCTATCGTGTGCATAGCCAATGTCTAGCCTCTGCCTAGCCTGTGACTAGCCTATGCAAAGCCAGTGTCTAGCCTGTGTCTTGCCTTTGCCTAGTCTGAGTCTAGCCTGTGCCTAGCCAGTGTCTACCATGTGCACAGCCAGTGTCTAGCCTGTGCCTAGCCAGTGTCTAGCCTGTGCCTAGCCAGTGTCTAGCCTGTGACTAGCCAGT
Organism: Zaprionus indianus; assembly: GCA_018904595.1. Taxonomy (NCBI): domain Eukaryota; kingdom Metazoa; phylum Arthropoda; class Insecta; order Diptera; family Drosophilidae; genus Zaprionus; species Zaprionus indianus. Next base: position 668,708 of record JAEIHA010001068.1, read on the forward strand.
GACTAGCCTATGCAAAGCCTAAGCATAGCCAGTGTCTAGCTTGTGCCTAGCAAGTGTCTAGCCTGTGCCTAGCCAGTTTTTAGCCTGTGCCTAGCAAGTGACTAGCCTATGCCACTGCATAGCCTGTGCCTAGCCAGTGTCTAGCTAGTGCCTAGCCAGTGCTTTGCCTGCGATTGGCATGTGTATAGCCTGTGCCCAGCCAGTGTCTAGCCTGTGCCTAGCCAGTGTCTAGCCAGTGCACAGCCAATGTCTAGCCAGTACCTAGCCAGTAACTAGCCTATGCATAGCTAGTGTCTAGCCTGTGCCTAGCAAGTGTCTAGCCTGTGCATAGCCAGTGTCTAGCCTGTGCCTAGCCAGTGTTTAGCCTGTGCCTAGCTAGTGTCTAGCCTGTGCTTTGCCTGCGATTGGCATGTGTATAGCCTGTGCCCAGCCAGTGTCTAGCCTGTGCCTAGCCAGTGACTAGCCTATGCATAGCCAGTGACTAGCCTATGCATAGCCAGTGACTAGCCTATGCATAGCCAGTGACTAGCCTAAGCATAGCCAGTGTCTAGCTTGTGCCTAGCAAGTGTCTAGCCTGTGCCTAGCCAGTTTTTAGCCTGTGCCTAGCAAGTGACTAGCCTATGCCACTGCATACCCTGTGCCTAGCCAGTGTCTAGCTAGTGCCTAGCCAGTGCTTTGCCTGCGATTGGCATGTGTATAGCCTGTGCCCAGCCAGTGTCTAGCCTGTGCCTAGCCAGTGACTAGCCTATGCATAGCCAGTGACTAGCCTATGCATAGCCAGTGACTAGCCTATGCATAGCCAGTGACTAGCCTAAGCATAGCCAGTGTCTAGCTTGTGCCTAGCAAGTGTCTAGCCTGTGCCTAGCCAGTTTTTAGCCTGTGCCTAGCAAGTGACTAGCCTATGCCACTGCATAGCCTGTGCCTAGCCAGTGTCTAGCTAGTGCCTAGCCAGTGTCTAGCCTGTGCCTAGCCAGTGTCTAGCCAGTGCTTAGCCAGTGTCTAGCCACTGTCTAGCCACTGCATAGCCAGTGCCTAGCCAGTGTCTAGCCAGTGCCTATCCCGTGTCTAGCCTTTGCCTATCCAGTGTCTAGCCTTCGCCTAGACAGTGCCTAGCCAGTGTCTACCCTGTGCACAGCCAGTGTCTAGCCTGTGCCTAGCCAGTGTCTAGCCTGTGCCTAGCCAGTGTCTAGCCTGTGCCTAGCCAGTGTCTAGCCTGTGCACAGCCAGGGTCTAGCCTGTGCCTAGCCAGTGTCTAGCCTGTGCATAGCCAGTGTCTATCGTGTGCATAGCCAATGTCTAGCCTCTGCCTAGCCTGTGACTAGCCTATGCAAAGCCAGTGTCTAGCCTGTGTCTAGCCTTTGCCTAGTCAGAGTCTAGCCTGTACCTAGCCAGTGTCTAGCCTTTGCCTAGCCAGTGTCTAGCCAGTGTCTAGCCAGTGTCTAGCCAGTGTCTAGCCAGTGTCTAGCTTGTGCCTAGCAAGTGTCTAGCCTGTGCCTAGCCAGTTTTTAGCCTGTGCCTAGCAAGTGACTAGCCTATGCCACTGCATAGCCTGTGCCTAGCCAGTGTCTAGCCAGTGCTTAGCCCGTGTCTAGCCACTGTCTAGCCACTGCATAGCCAGTGCCTAGCCAGTGTCTAGCCAGTGCCTATCCCGTGTCTAGCCTTTGCCTATCCAGTGTCTAGCCTTCGCCTAGACAGTGCCTAGCCAGTGTCTACCCTGTGCACAGCCAGTGTCTAGCCAGTGTCCACCATGTGCACAGCCAGTGTCTAGCCTGTGCCTAGCCAGTGTCTAGCCTGTGCACAGCCAGGGTCTAGCCTGTGCCTAGCCAGTGTCTAGCCTGTGCATAGCCAGTGTCTATCGTGTGCATAGCCAATGTCTAGCCTCTGCCTAGCCTGTGACTAGCCTATGCATAGCCTGTGACTAGCCTATGCAAAGCCAGTGTCTAGCCTGTGTCTAGCCTTTGCCTAGTCAGAGTCTAGCCTGTACCTAGCCAGTGTCTAGCCTTTGCCTAGCCAGTGTCTAGCCTGTGCCTAGACAATGTTTAGCCTGTGCCTAGCTAGTGTCTAGCCTGGGCCTAGCCAGTGTCTAGCCTGTGCCTAGCCAGTGTTTAGCCTGTGCCAAGCTAGGGTCTAGCCAGTGTCCAGCCTGTGCATAGCCTGTGCCTAGCCAGTGTCTACCCTGTGCCTAGCCAGTGACTAACCTATGCATAGCCAGTGACTAACCTATGCATAGCCAGTGACTAGCCTAAGCATAGCCAGTGTCTAGCCTGTGCCTAGCAAGTGTCTAGCTTGTGCCTAGCCAGTGCCTAGCCTGTGCCTAGCAAGTGCCTTTCCTGTGCCTAGCCAGTGTCTAGCCTGTGTCTAGACAGTGTTTAGCCTGTGCCTAGCCTGTGTCTAGCTTGTGCCTAGCCAGTGTGTGAGAGTCGCGACAATAAATATTATGGGTCACACTTTTGTTTGAATTCTATCAGCTGTTGGATATTGCTGATCTGGCAGCTCGATGCACAAATGCAATTATTCGATAACCTTCGTTAAGTTTTTGTCACCAATTGGAGAAAATTGGCAGGCCTGACTAGATTGCATTTGCAACCCTGCAAGTAGAAAAAGCGCGTGCATCGCCATATTTCGAGAAAAGATCTCGCTCTTCTTTTCCTGACAGGAGATCCAAACGGACGTGTTTTCTGATTCATCCCAAGAAAAAAAGTTCTTATTCTGAGCCATCTGCAGCCAGAAATATATAAAAAAAAAGGGACGCACATTTCTGTTGGAATATACCGGCGGATCGGCCGAACATTAATTTCGCGCCACTCCACGCCAACATTGATCCATCTTCCCGTGGACGAGGACGGAAATTATGAACTCCTAATTAGTGGAGAATATAATAACGTGCCCATGAATACCTATAATTGGATCATGAGCGAAACTCAGCGCAAGCCACTCCGGCCCGTACAAGGTCGCTGCGATTGTCGTCACATACATAACCTGCAGCACCATAATATTCTTATTCATACGACGCTGGTGCATTGCGAAATAATTATAATCCGAAACCATCCACGATCATCAATATGCATTTTCTCGGGATGAATCGCCTGGACATATACATATAATAAATCCCAGTCGCAAATAAAAATATTTTTGCGCATCATCATTTCTTTTGGAATTTTCAACACGAGGCCCGCGTGCAGACGCCGATCGGACATAACCTCACCAATGTGTATTGCCACAAGGGCCCACTTATTCGTTGGAATGGGACATCAATGCTATTTATTTCCAACTTGGATTAATAAAATATACAAATACCTTCAATATAAAAATTAGGATAGTCACTTCCCAGACTCGAAATTCGTAAGCTCTAAATAATTTATTTTAAATTCGCTAATAATAATAATGGGTACGGTATGTATGACACAAGACAATGGTATACACATTTAACTAATTCTTTCGGGAAGTTCAAACAGCATCTCTGGAATCTTCAGGCCTGTCGACCAAGGATCGCATCATCAAAAAAATAACTTCATGTAAGCACGGCAAGACCGTTTTAAAGTTTGAAAAACTGAGTAAGTTTACCATCCAATATGTCTATATCTTTGTCTCGTACTGTCAATGAAAAGTGAATCATACCAATCAACTACATATAAAAAACAGGTTTTTTCGACCGTATACCTAAAGGTTTGATATTTAAAAGAGATTGATTCGAGGTTACGAATTTCGAAGTCTGCCGTCACATATTAGTTCTGAACTTAATTCATGAATAATATAAATATTACAATATCATCTAAAGCTTATTCTTATCGTAATTCTCTACAAAAGAATACATATATACAAAATGTTAAATTTAAATAGAATGTTAGCGAACCATTAATTCTCAAATCAGATATACCTTGAATACAAAATGTTGTTGAACAACGAAATGAACCTAAATAGTCAATTAAACAATTATGTTAACTTTTACACCATGAATTAAATGTCGATTTGAATTGAGGTAATCTAAGGAGGTAAACACACGGTTGGTTATGGGTGGACGAGTTGTCCACATGGTAGGGTGGGTATAGAAGGAGGCCATCTAAACAGGTCCTCCAAAAGGGGTATAGTCTCGTCGTCCGTTTTCCTAGCATTATGCAGTCGAATCCTTGATAAGTCTATCTCTGTCTACGATTTTATTTTATGTGACGCGTCTGACTTAATATTACAAGTCCCACCCCATCTCTTGCTCTGGGCAAGCTGGACACCATCATAGTAGGCAGAGAGTAATATTGTGGCAGCACTGATCGCGTGTACGTTACAAGTGTCTAGCCTGTGCCTAGCTAGTGTCTAGCCTGGGCCTAGCCAGTGTCTGGCCTGTGCCTAGCCAGTGTTTAGCCTGTGCCTAGCTAGTGTCTAGCCTGGGCCTAGCCAGTGTCAAGCCTGTCCCTAGCCAATGACTAGCCTATGCATAGCCAGTGTCTAGCCCGGGCCTTGCCAGTGTCTAGCTTGTGCCTAGCCAATGACTAGCCTATGCCTAGCTTGTGCCTAGCCTTTGCCTAGCATGTGCCTAGTCTGTGCTTAACCAGTGTCTAGCCTGTGCCTAGCAGGTGTCTAGCCTGTGTCTAGCCTGTGCGTTGCCTGTAATTGGTATGTGCATAGCGTGGGCCTAGCCAGTGTCTAGCCTGTGCCTAGGCAGTGTCTGGCCTGTGCCTAGCCAGTGTCTAGCCAGTGCACAGCCAGTGTCTAGCCTGTGCCTAGCCAGTGTCTAGCCTGTGCCTAGCCAGTGTCTAGCCTGTGCCTAGCCAGTGTCTAGCCTGGGCCTAGCCAGTGTCTAGCCTGGGCCTAGCCAGTGTCTAGCCTGGGCCTAGCCAGTGTCTAGCCTGGGCCTAGCCAGTGTCTAGCCTGGGCCTAGCCAGTGTCTAGCCTGGGCCTAGCCAGTGTCTAGCCTGGGCCTAGCCAGTGTCTAGCCTGTGCCTAGCCAGTGTCTAGTCAGTGTCTAGCCAGAGCACAGCCAGTGTCTAACCTGTGCCTAGCCAGTGTCTAGCCTGTGTCTAGCCTTTGCCTAGTCAGAGTCTATCCTGTGCCTAGCCAGTGTCTAGCCTCTGCCTAGCCTGTGACTAGCCTATGAATAGCCAGTGTCTAGCCTGTGTCTAGCCTCTGCCTAGCCTCTGCCTAGCCATTGTCTAGCCTGTGCCTAGAAAGTGTCTAGCCTGTGCCTTGCTAGTGTCTAGCCTGGGCCTAGCCAGTGTCTAGCCTGTGTCTAGCCAGTTTTTAGCCTGTGGCTAGCTAGAGTCTAGCCTGGGCCTAGCCAGTGTCTAGCCTGTGCCTAGCCAGTGACTAGCCAGTGACTAGCCTATGCATAGCCAGTGTATAGCCTGTGCCTAGCAAGTCTCTAGCCTGTGCACAGCCAGTGTCTAGCCTGTGCCTAGCTAGTGCTTAGCCAGTGTCTAGCCAGTGCCTAGGCAGTGTCTAGCCAGTGCCTAGGCAGTGTCTAGCCAGTGCCTAGCCAGTGTCTAGCCTGTGCACAGCCAGTGTATAACCTGTGCCTAGCCAGTGTCCAGCCAGTATCTAGCCTGTGCCTAGCCAGTGTCTAGCCTGTGCCTAGTCAGTGTCTAGCCTGGGCCTAGCCAGTGTCTAGCCAGTGCCTAGCCAGTGTCTAGCCAGTGCCTAGCCAGTGTCTAGCCAGTGCCTAGCCAGTGTCTAGCCAGTGCCTAGACAGTGTCTAGCCAGTGCCTAGACAGTGTCTAGCCAGTGCCTAGCCAGTGTCTAGCCAGTGTCAAGCCACTGTCTAGCCACTGTCTAGCCACTGTCTAGCCACTGTCTAGCCACTGCATAGCCAGTGCCTAGCCAGTGTCTAGCCAGTGCCTATCCTGTGTCTAGCCTTTGCCTATCCAGTGTCTAGCCTTCGTCTAGCCTTCGTCTAGCCAGTGCCTAGCCAGTGCCTAGCCAGTGTCTAGCCTGTGCCTAGCCAGTGTCTTGCCTGTGCCCAGTCAGTGTCTAGCCTGCGCCTAGCCAGTGTCTAGCCTGTGTCTAGCCAGTATTTAGCCAGTGTCTAGCCAGTGTCTAGCCAGTGTCTAGCCAGTGTCTAGCCAGTGTCTAGCCAGTGTCTAGCCAGTGTCTAGCCTGTGCCTAGCAAGTCTCTAGCCTGTGCACAGCCAGTGTCTAGCCTGTGCCTAGCTAGTGCTTAGCCAGTGTCTAGCCAGTGCCTAGGCAGTGTCTAGCCTGTGCCTACTTAGTGTCTAGCCTGGGCCTAGCCAATGACTAGCCTATGCATAGCCAGTGTCTAGCCCGGGCCTAGCCAGTGTCTAGCCTGTGCCTAGCCAATGACTAGCCTATGCCTAGCCTTTGCCTAGCCTGTGCCTAGTCTGTGCTTAACCAGTGTCTAGCCTGTGCCTAGCAGGTGTCTAGCCTGTGTCTAGCCTGTGCGTTGCCTGTAATTGGCATGTGCATAGCGTGGGCCTAGCCAGTGTCTAGCCTGTGCCTAGCCAGTGTCTGGCCTGTGCCTAGCCAGTGTCTAGCCTGTGCCTAGCTAGTGTCTAGCCTGTGCCTAGCTAGTGTCTAGCCTAGGCCTAGCCAGTGTCTAGCCTGTGCCTAGCCAATGTCTAGCCTGTGCCTAGCCTGGGCCTAGCCAGTGCCTAGCCAGTGTCTAGCCAGTGCCTAGCCACTGTCTAGCCACTGCATAGCCAGTGCCTAGCCAGTGTCTAGCCAGTGCCTATCCCGTGTCTAGCCTTTGCCAATCCAGTGTCTAGCCTTCGCCTAGCCAGTGCCTAGCCAGTGCCTAGCCAGTGTCTAGCCTGTGCACAGCCAGTGTCTAGCCTGTGCACAGCCAGTGTCTAGCCTGTGCCTAGCCAGTGTTTAGCCTGTGCAAAGCCAGGGTCTAGCCTCTGCCTAGCCTGTGACTAGACTTTGCCTAGTCAGAGTCTAGCCTGTGCCTAGCCAGTGTCTAGCCTTTGCCTAGCCAGTGTCTAGCCTGTGCAAAGCCAGGGTCTAGCCTCTGCCTAGCCTGTGACTAGACTTTGCCTAGTCAGAGTCTAGCCTGTGCCTAGCCAGTGTCTAGCCTTTGCCTAGCCAGTGTCTAGCCTGTGCCTAGCCTATGCATAGCCAGTGTCTAGCCAGTGACTAGCCTATGCATAACCAGTGTCTAGCCTGTGTCTAGCAGGTGTCTAGCCTGTGTCTAGCCTGTGCGTTGCCTGTAATTGGCATGTGCATAGCGTGGGCCTAGCCAGTGTCTAGCCTGTGCCTAGCCAGTGTCTGGCCTGTGCCTAGCCAGTGTCTAGCCTGTGCCTAGCTAGTGTCTAGCCTGTGCCTAGCTAGTGTCTAGCCTAGGCCTAGCCAGTGTCTAGCCTGTGCCTAGCCAGTTTCTAGCCTGTGCCTAGCTAGTGTCTAGCCTGGGCCTAGCCACTGCCTAGCCAGTGTCTAGCCAGTGCCTAGCCACTGTCTAGCCACTGCATAGCCAGTGCCTAGCCAGTGTCTAGCCAGTGCCTATCCCGTGTCTAGCCTTTGCCAATCCAGTGTCTAGCCTTCGCCTAGCCAGTGCCTAGCCAGTGCCTAGCCAGTGTCTAGCCTGTGCACAGCCAGTGTCTAGCCTGTGCCTAGCCAGTGTTTAGCCTGTGCAAAGCCAGGGTCTAGCCTCTGCCTAGCCTGTGACTAGACTTTGCCTAGTCAGAGTCTAGCCTGTGCCTAGCCAGTGTCTAGCCTTTGCCTAGCCAGTGTCTAGCCTGTGCCTAGACAATGTTTAGCCTGTGCCTAGCCTATGCATAGCCAGTGTCTAGCCAGTGACTAGCCTATGCATAACCAGTGTCTAGCCTGTGTCTAGCCTCTGCCTAGCCATTGTCTAGCCTGTGCCTAGAAAGTGTCTAGCCTGTGCCTTGCTAGTGTCTAGCCTGGGCCTAGCCAGTGTCTAGCCTGTGTCTAGCCAGTTTTTAGCCTGTGGCTAGCTAGAGTCTAGCCTGGGCCTAGCCAGTGTCTAGCCTGTGCCTAGCCAGTGACTAGCCTATGCATAGCCAGTGTTTAGCCTGTGCCTAGCAAGTCTCTAGCCTGTGCACAGCCAGTGTCTAGCCTGTGCCTAGCTAGTGCTTAGCCAGTGTCTAGCCAGTGCCTAGCCAGTGTCTAGCCAGTGCCTAGCCAGTGTCTAGCCAGTGCCTAGCCAGTGTCTAGCCAGTGCCTAGCCAGTGTCTAGCCAGTGCCTAGCCAGTGTCTAGCCAGTGTCTAGCCAGTGTCTAACCAGTGCCTAGCCAGTGTCTAGCCAGTGCCTAGCCAGTGTCTAACCAGTGCCTAGACAGTGTCTAGCCAGTGCCTAGCCAGTGTCTAGCCAGTGTCTAGCCACTGTCTAGCCACTGCATAGCCAGTGCCTAGCCACTGCATAGCCAGTGCCTAGCCAGTGTCTAGCCATTGCCTATCCTGTGTCTAGCGTTTGCCTATCCAGTGTCTAGCCTTTGCTTATCCAGTGTCTAGCCTTCGTCTAGCCTTCGTCTAGCCAGTGCCTAGCCAGTGCCTAGCCAGTGTCTAGCCTGTGCCTAGCCAGTGTCTTGCCTGTGCCCAGTCAGTGTCTAGCCTGTGCCTAGCTATTGTCTAGCCTGGGTCTAGCCAGTGTCTGGCCTGTGCCTAGCCAGTGTTTAGCCTGTGCCTAGCTAGTGTCTAGCCTGGGCCTAGCCAGTGTCTAGCCTGTCCCTAGCCAATGACTAGCCTATGCATAGCCAGTGTCTAGCCCGGGCCTAGCCAGTGTCTAGCCTGTGCCTAGCCAATGACTAGCCTATGCCTAGCTTGTGCCTAGTCTGTGCTTAACCAGTGTCTAGCCTGTGCCTAGCAGGTGTCTAGCCTGTGTCTAGCCTGTGCGTTGCCTGTAATTGGCATGTGCATAGCGTGGGCCTAGCCAGTGTCTAGCCAGTGCCTAGCCAGTGTCTAGCCTGTGCACAGCCAGTGTCTAGCCTGTGCCTAGCCAGTGTCTAGTCTGTGCACAGCCAGGGTCTAGCCTGTGCATAGCCAGTGTCTATCGTGTGCATAGCCAATGTCTAGCCTCTGCGTAGCCTGTGACTAGCCTATGCATAGCCAGTGTCTAGCCTGTGTCTAGCCTTTGCCTAGTCAGAGTCTAGCCTGTGCCTAGCCAGTGTCTAGCCTTTGCCTAGCCAGTGTCTAGCCTGTGCCTAGACAATGTTTAGCCTGTGCCTAGCCAGTGTCTAGCCTGTGCCTAGCTAGTGTCTAGCCTGTGCCTTGCCATGTGATTTGCATGTGCATAGCCAGTGTCTTGCCTGTGCCTAGCCAGTGTCTAGCTTGTGCCTAGCTAGTGTTTAGCCTGAGCCTAGCTATTGTCTGGCCTGTGCCCAGCCAGAGTCTAGCCTGTGCCTAGCTAGTGTCTAGCCTGGGCAGCCAGTGCCTAGCCAGTGTCTATCGTGTGCATAGCCAATGTCTAGCCTCTGCGTAGCCTGTGACTAGCCTATGCATAGCCAGTGTCTAGCCTGTGTCAAGCCTTTGCCTAGCCAGTGTCTAGCCAGTACCTAGCCAGTGACTAGCCTATGCATAGCAAGTGTCTAGCCTGTGCCTAGCAAGTGTCTAGCCTGTGCCTAGCCAGTGTCTAGCCTGTGCATAGCCAGTGTCTAGCCTGTGCCTAGCCAGTGTCTAGCTTGTGCCTAGCTAGTGTTTAGCCTGAGCCTAGCTATTGTCTGGCCTGTGCCCAGCCAGTGTCTAGGCTGTGCCTAGCTAGTGTCTAGCCTGGGCAGCCAGTGCCTAGCCAGTGTCTAGCCAGTGCACAGCCAGTATCTAGCCTGTGTCTAGACAGTGTCTAGCCAGTGCCTAGACAGTGTCTAGCCTGTGCCTAGCTAGTGTCTAGCCTGGGCCTAGCCAGTGCCTAGCCAGTGCCTAGACAGTGTCTAGCCAGTGCCTAGACAGTCTAGCGAGTGCCTAGACAGTGTCTAGCCAGTGCCTAGAAAGTGTCTAGCCAGTGCCTAGAAAGTGTCTAGCCAGTGCCTAGCCAGTGTCTAGCCAGTGCTTAGCCAGTGTCTAGCCAGTGTCTAGCCACTGCACAGCCAGTGCCTAGCCAGTGCCTAGACAGTGTCTAGCCAGTGCCTAGACAGTGTCTAGCCAGTGCCTAGCCAGTGTCTAGCCAGTGCCTAGACAGTGTCTAGCCAGAGTCCAGTCAGTGTCTAGCCTGTGCCTAGCTAGTGCCCAGCCTGGGCCTAGCCAGTGTCTGGCCTGTGCCTAGCCAGTGTCTAGTCTGTGCACAGCTAGTGTCTAACCTGTGTCTAGCCAGTGTCTAGCCTGTGCACAGCCAGGGTCTAGCCTGTGCCTAGCCAGTGTCTAGACTGTGCATAGCCAGTGTCTATCGTGTGCATAGCCAATGTCTAGCCTGTGCCTAGCAAGTGTCTAGCCTGTGCCTAGCCAGTGTCTAGCCTGTGCCTAGCCAGTGTTTAGCCCGTTCCTAGCTAGTGTCTAGCCTGTGCCTTGCCTGTGATTGGCATGTGCATAGCCTGTGCCTAGCCAGTGTCTTGCCTCTGCATAGCCTGTGCGTAGCCAGTGTCTTGCCTGTGCCTAGCCAGTGTCTAGCTTGTGTCTAGCTAGTGTTTAGCCTGAGCCTAGCTATTGTCTGGCCTGTGCCCAGCCAGTGTCTAGCCTGTGCCTAGCTAGTGTCTAGCCTGGGCAGCCAGTGCCTAGCCAGTGTCTAGCCTGGGCAGCCAGTGCCTAGCCAGTGTCTAGCCAGTGCACAGCCAGTATCTAGCCTGTGTCTAGACAGTGTCTAGCCTGTGCCTAGCCAGTGTCTAGCCTGGGCAGCCAGTGCCTAGCCAGTGTCTAGCCAGTGCACAGCCAGTATCTAGCCTGTGTCTAGACAGTGTCTAGCCAGTGCCTAGACAGTGTCTAGCCTGTGCCTAGCTAGTCTCTAGCCTGGACCTAGCCAGTGTCTAGCCAGTGCCTAGACAGTGTCTAGCCAGAGTCCAGTCAGTGTCTAGCCTGTGCCTAGCTAGTGTCTAGCCTGGGCCTAGCCAGTGTCTGGCCTGTGCCTAGCCAGTGTTTAGCCTGTGCCTAGCTAGTGTCTAGCCTGGGCCTAGCCAGTATCTAGCCTGTCCCTAGCAAATGACTAGCCTATGCATAGCTAGTGTCTAGCCTATGCTTAGCCAGTGTCTAGCCCGGGCCTAGCCAGTGTCTAGCCTGTGCCTAGCCAATGACTAGCCTATGCCTAGCCAGTGCCTAGCCTGTGTCTAGCCTGTGTCTAGCCAGTGTCTAGCCAGTGTCTAGCCTGTGCACAGCCAGTGCCTAGCCAGTGCCTAGCCAGTGTCTAGCCTGTGCACAGCTAGTGTCTCAGCCTGTGCCTAGCCAGTGTCTAGCCTGTGCACAGCCAGGGTCTAGCCTGTGCCTAGCCAGTGTCTAGACTGTGTCTAGCCAGTGCCTAGCCAGTGTCTAGCCAGTGCCTAGCCAGTATCTAGCCTGTGCACAGCCAGTGTATAGCCTGTGCCTAGCCAGTGTCCAGCCAGTGTCTAGCCTGTGCCTAGCCAGTGTCTAGCCTGTGCCTAGTCAGTGTCTAGCCTGGGCCTAGCCAGTGTCTAGCCTGGGCCTAGCCAGTGTCTAGCCTGTGCCTATCCAGTGACTAGCCTATGCATAGCCAGTGTCTAGCCAGTACCTAGCCAGTGACTAGCCTATGCATAGCCAGTGTCTAGCCTGTGCCTAGCAAGTGTCTAGCCTGTGCCTAGCCAGTGTCTAGCCTGTGCCTAGCCAGTGTTTAGCCCGTTCCTAGCTAGTGTCTAGCCTGTGCCTTGCCTGTGATTGGCATGTGCATAGCCTGTGCCTAGCCAGTGTCTTGCCTCTGCATAGCCTGTGCGTAGCCAGTGTCTTGCCTGTGCCTAGCCAGTGTCTAGCTTGTGCCTAGCTAGTGTTTAGCCTGAGCCTAGCTATTGTCTGGCCTGTGCCCAGCCAGTGTCTAGCCTGTGCCTAGCTAGTGTCTAGCCTGGGCAGCCAGTGCCTAGCCAGTGTCTAGCGTGGGCAGCCAGTGCCTAGCCAGTGTCTAGCCAGTGCACAGCCAGTATCTAGCCTGTGTCTAGACAGTGTCTAGCCAGTGCCTAGACAGTGTCTAGCCTGTGCCTAGCCAGTGTCTAGCCTGGGCAGCCAGTGCCTAGCCAGTGTCTAGCCAGTGCACAGCCAGTATCTAGCCTGTGTCTAGACAGTGTCTAGCCAGTGCCTAGACAGTGTCTAGCCTGTGCCTAGCTAGTCTCTAGCCTGGACCTAGCCAGTGCCTAGCCAGTGCCTAGACAGTGTCTAGCCAGTGCCTAGCCAGTGTCTAGCCAGTGCCTAGACAGTGTCTAGCCAGAGTCCAGTCAGTGTCTAGCCTGTGCCTAGCTAGTGTCTAGCCTGGGCCTAGCCAGTGTCTGGCCTGTGCCTAGCCAGTGTTTAGCCTGTGCCTAGCTAGTGTCTAGCCTAGGCCTAGCCAGTATCTAGCCTGTCCCTAGCAAATGACTAGCCTATGCATAGCTAGTGTCTAGCCTATGCTTAGCCAGTGTCTAGCCCGGGCCTAGCCAGTGTCTAGCCTGTGCCTAGCCAATGACTAGCCTATGCCTAGCCAGTGCCTAGCCTGTGTCTAGCCTGTGTCTAGCCAGTGTCTAGCCAGTGTCTAGCCTGTGCACAGCCAGTGCCTAGCCAGTGCCTAGCCAGTGTCTAGCCTGTGCACAGCTAGTGTCTAGCCTGTGCCTAGCCAGTGTCTAGCCTGTGCACAGCCAGGGTCTAGCCTGTGCCTAGCCAGTGTCTAGACTGTGTCTAGCCAGTGCCTAGCCAGTGTCTAGCCAGTGCCTAGCCAGTATCTAGCCTGTGCACAGCCAGTGTATAGCCTGTGCCTAGCCAGTGTCCAGCCAGTGTCTAGCCTGTGCCTAGCCAGTGTCTAGCCTGTGCCTAGTCAGTGTCTAGCCTGGGCCTAGCCAGTGTCTAGCCTGGGCCTAGCCAGTGTCTAGCCTGGGCCTAGCCAGTGTCTAGCCAGTGCCTGGCCAGTGTCTAGCCAGTGCCTAGCCAGTGTCTAGCCAGTGCCTAGCCAGTGTCTAGCCAGTGCCTAGCCAGTGTCTAGCCAGTGCCTAGCCAGTGTCTAGCCAGTGCCTAGCCAGTGTCTGGCCAGTGCCTAGCCAGTGTCTAGCCAGTGCCTAGCCAGTGTCTAGCCAGTGCCTAGCCAGTGTCTAGCCAGTGCCTAGCCAGTGTCTAGCCAGTGCCTAGCCAGTGTCTAGCCAGTGCCTAGCCAGTGTCTAGCCAGTGCCTAGCCAGTGTCTAGCCAGTGCCTAGCCAGTGTCTAGCCAGTGCCTAGCCAGTGTCTAGCCAGTGCCTTGCCAGTGTCTAGCCAGTGCCTAGCCAGTGTCTAGCCAGTGCCTAGCCAGTGTCTAGCCAGTGTCTAGCCACCGTCTAGCCACTGCATAGCCAGTGCCTAGCCAGTGTCTAGCCAGTGCCTATCCTGTGTCTAGCCTTTGCCTATCCAGTGTCTAGCCTTTGCCTATCCAGTGTCTAGCCTTCGTCTAGCCTTCGTCTAGCCAGTGCCTAGCCAGTGCCTAGCCAGTGTCTAGCCTGTGCCTAGCCAGTGTCTTGCCTGTGCCCAGTCAGTGTCTAGCCTGTGCCTAGCTAGTGTCTAGCCTGGGTCTAGCCAGTGTCTGGCCTGTGCCTAGCCAGTGTTTAGCCTGTGCCTAGCTAGTGTCTAGCCTGGGCCTAGCCAGTGTCTAGCCTGTCCCTAGCCAATGACTAGCCTATGCATAGCCAGTGTCTAGCCCGGGCCTAGCCAGTGTCTAGCCTGTGCCTAGCCAATGACTAGCCTATGCCTAGCTTGTGCCTAGCCTTTGCCTAGCCTGTGCCTAGTCTGTGCTTAACCAGTGTCTAGCCTGTGCCTAGCAGGTGTCTAGCCTGTGTCTAGCCTGTGCGTTGCCTGTAATTGGCATGTGCATAGCGTGGGCCTAGCCAGTGTCTAGCCAGTGCCTAGCCAGTGTCTAGCCTGTGCACAGCCAGTGTCTAGCCTGTGCCTAGCCAGTGTCTAGTCTGTGCACAGCCAGGGTCTAGCCTGTGCATAGCCAGTGTCTATCGTGTGCATAGCCAATGTCTAGCCTCTGCGTAGCCTGTGACTAGCCTATGCATAGCCAGTGTCTAGCCTGTGTCTAGCCTTTGCCTAGTGAGAGTCTAGCCTGTGCCTAGCCAGTGTCTAGCCTTTGCCTAGCCAGTGTCTAGCCTGTGCCTAGACAATGTTTAGCCTGTGCCTAGCCAGTGTCTAGCCTGTGCCTAGCTAGTGTCTAGCCTGTGCCTTGCCATGTGATTTGCATGTGCATAGCCAGTGTCTTGCCTGTGCCTAGCTAGTGTCTAGCTTGTGCCTAGCTAGTGTTTAGCCTGAGCCTAGCTATTGTCTGGCCTGTGCCCAGCCAGTGTTTAGCCTGTGCCTAGCTAGTGTCTAGCCTGGGCAGCCAGTGCCTAGCCAGTGTCTATCGTGTGCATAGCCAATGTCTAGCCTCTGCGTAGCCTGTGACTAGCCTATGCATAGCCAGTGTCTAGCCTGTGTCTAGCCTTTGCCTAGCCAGTGTCTAGCCAGTACCTAGCCAGTGACTAGCCTATGCATAGCAAGTGTCTAGCCTGTGCCTAGCAAGTGTCTAGCCTGTGCCTAGCCAGTGTCTAGCCTGTGCCTAGCCAGTGTTTAGCCTGTGCCTAGCTAGTGTCTAGCCTGTGCCTTGCCTGTGATTTGCATGTGCATAGCCAGTGTCTAGCCTGTGCCTAGCCAGTGTCTAGCTTGTGCCTAGCTAGTGTTTAGCCTGAGCCTAGCTATTGTCTGGCCTGTGCCTAGCTAGTGTCTAGCCTGGGCAGCCAGTGCCTAGCCAGTGTCTAGCCAGTGCACAGCCAGTATCTAGCCTGTGTCTAGACAGTGTCTAGCCAGTGCCTAGACAGTGTCTAGCCTGTGCCTAGCTAGTGTCTAGCCTGGGCCTAGCCAGTGCCTAGCCAGTGCCTAGCCAGTGCCTAGCCAGTGCCTAGCCAGTGCCTAGCCAGTGCCTAGCCAGTGCCTAGCCAGTGCCTGGACAGTGTCTAGCCAGTGCCTAGACAGTGCCTAGCCAGTGCCTAGCCAGTGCCTAGCCAGTGCCTAGACAGTGTCTAGCCAGTGCCTAGACAGTGTCTAGCCAGTGCCTAGACAGTGTCTAGCCAGTGCCTAGACAGTCTAGCCAGTGCCTAGACAGTGTCTAGCCAGTGCCTAGAAAGTGTCTAGCCAGTGCCTAGCCAGTGTCTAGCCAGTGCTTAGCCAGTGTCTAGCCAGTGTCTAGCCACTGCACAGCCAGTGCCTAGCCAGTGCCTAGACAGTGTCTAGCCAGTGCCTAGACAGTGTCTAGCCAGTGCCTAGACAGTGTCTAGCCAGTGCCTAGACAGTGTCTAGCCAGTGCCTAGCCAGTGTCTAGCCAGTGCCTAGCCAGTGTCTAGCCAGTGCCTAGACAGTGTCTAGCCAGAGTCCAGTCAGTGTCTTGCCTGTGCCTAGCTAGTGTCCAGCCTGGGCCTAGCCAGTGTCTGGCCTGTGCCTAGCAAGTGTCTAGTCTGTGCACAGCTAGTGTCTAACCTGTGCCTAGCCAGTGTCTAGCCTGTGCACAGCCAGGGTCTAGCCTGTGCCTAGCCAGTGTCTAGACTGTGCATAGCCAGTGTCTATCGTGTGCATAGCCAATGTCTAGCCTCTGCCTAGCCTGTGACTAGCCTATGCATAGCCAGTGTCTAGCCTGTGTCTAGCCTTTGCCTAGTCAGAGTCTAGCCTGTGCCTAGCGAGTGTCTAGCCTTTGCCTAGCCAGTGTCTAGCCTGTGCCTAGACAATGTTTAGCCTGTGCCTAGCCAGTGTCTAGCCTGTGCCTATCCAGTGACTAGCCTATGCATAGCCAGTGTCTAGCCAGTACCTAGCCAGTGACTAGCCTATGCATAGCCAGTGTCTAGCCTGTGCCTAGCAAGTGTCTAGCCTGTGCCTAGCCAGTGTCTAGCCTGTGCCTAGCTAGTGTCTAGCCTGTGCCTTGCCTGTGATTGGCATGTGCATAGCCTGTGCCTAGCCAGTGTCTTGCCTCTGCATAGCCTGTGCGTAGCCAGTGTCTTGCCTGTGCCTAGCCAGTGTCTAGCTTGTGCCTAGCTAGTGTTTAGCCTGAGCCTAGCTATTGTCTGGCCTGTGCCCACATAGTGTCTAGCCTGTGCCTAGCTAGTGTCTAGCCTGGGCAGCCAGTGCCTAGCCAGTGTCTAGCCTGGGCAGCCAGTGCCTAGCCAGTGTCTAGCCAGTGCACAGCCAGTATCTAGCCTGTGTCTAGACAGTGTCTAGCCAGTGCCTAGACAGTGTCTAGCCTGTGCCTAGCCAGTGTCTAGCCTGGGCAGCCAGTGCCTAGCCAGTGTCTAGCCAGTGCACAGCCAGTATCTAGCCTGTGTCTAGACAGTGTCTAGCCAGTGCCTAGACAGTGTCTAGCCTGTGCCTAGCTAGTCTCTAGCCTGGACCTAGCCAGTGCCTAGCCAGTGCCTAGACAGTGTCTAGCCAGTGCCTAGACAGTGTCTAGCCAGTGCCTAGACAGTGTCTAGCCAGTGCCTAGCCAGTGTATAGCCAGTGCCTAGACAGTGTCTAGCCAGAGTCCAGTCAGTGTCTAGCCTGTGCCTAGCTAGTGTCTAGCCTGGGCCTAGCCAGTGTCTGGCTTGTGCCTAGCCAGTGTTTAGCCTGTGCCTAGCTAGTGTCTAGTCTGGGCCTAGCCAGTATCTAGCCTGTCCCTAGCAAATGACTAGCCTATGCATAGCTAGTGTCTAGCCTATGCTTAGCCAGTGTCTAGCCCGGGCCTAGCCAGTGTCTAGCCTGTGCCTAGCCAATGACTAGCCTATGCCTAGCCAGTGCCAAGCCTGTGTCTAGCCTGTGTCTAGCCAGTGTCTAGCCAGTGTCTAGCCTGTGCACAGCCAGTGCCTAGCCAGTGCCTAGCCAGTGTCTAGCCTGTGCACAGCTAGTGTCTAGCCTGTGCCTAGCCAGTGTCTAGCCTGTGCACAGCCAGGGTCTAGCCTGTGCCTAGCCAGTGTCTAGACTGTGCATAGCCAGTGTCTATCGTGTGCATACCCAATGTCCAGAGTATAGCCTGTGCCTAGCAAGTGTCTAGCCTGTGCCTAGCAAGTGTCTAGCCTGTGCCTAGCTTGTGCATAGCCAGTGCCTAGCCTGTGCCTAGTCTGTGTGTAACCAGTGTCTAGCCTGTGCCTAGCAGGTGTCTAGCCTGTGTCTAGCCTGAGCGTTGCCTGTGATTGGCATGTGCATAGCCTGTGCCTAGCCAGTGTCTTGCCTGTGCCCAGTCAGTGTCTAGCCTGTGCCTAGCTAGTGTCCAGCCTGGGCCTAGCCAGTGTCTGGCCTGTGCCTAGCCAGTGTCTAGCCTGTGCCTAGCTAGTGTCTAGCCTGTGCCTAGCTAGTGTCTAGCCTGGGCCTAGCCAGTGCCTAGCCAGTGCCTAGACAGTGTCTAGCCAGTGCCTAGACAGTGTCTAGCCAGTGCCTAGAAAGTGTCTAGCCAGTGCCTAGCCAGTGTCTAGCCAGTGCTTAGCCAGTGTCTAGCCAGTGTCTAGCCAGTGTCTAGCCACTGCATAGCCAGTGCCTAGCCAGTGTCTAGCCAGTGCCTAGCCAGTGTCTAGCCACTGCATAGCCAGTGCCTAGCCAGTGTCTAGCCAGTGCCTAGCCAGTGTCTAGCCAGTGCCTAGCCAGTGTCTAGCCAGTGCCTAGCCAGTGCCTAGCCAGTGCCTAGCCAGTGCCTAGCCAGTGCCTAGCCAGTGCCTAGCCTGTGTCTAGCCTGTGTCTAGCCAGTGTCTAGCCAGTGTCTAGCCTGTGCACAGCCAGTGCCTAGCCAGTGCCTAGCCAGTGTCTAGCCTGTGCACAGCCAGTGTCTAGCCTGTGCCTAGCCAGTGTCTAGCCTGTGCACAGCCAGGCTCTAGCCTGTGCATAGCCAGAGTCTATCGTGTGCATAGCCAATGTCTAGCCTCTGCGTAGCCTGTGACTAGCCTATGCATAGCCAGTGTCTAGCCTGTGTCTAGCCTTTGCCTAGTCAGAGTGCCTAGTGCCTAGAAAGTGTCTAGCCAGTGCCTAGCCAGTGTCTAGCCAGTGCTTAGCCAGTGTCTAGCCAGTGTCTAGCCACTGCACAGCCAGTGCCTAGCCAGTGCCTAGACAGTGTCTAGCCAGTGCCTAGACAGTGTCTAGCCAGTGCCTAGACAGTGTCTAGCCAGTGCCTAGACAGTGTCTAGCCAGTGCCTAGCCAGTGTCTAGCCAGTGCCTAGCCAGTGTCTAGCCAGTGCCTAGACAGTGTCTAGCCAGAGTCCAGTCAGTGTCTAGCCTGTGCCTAGCTAGTGTCCAGCCTGGGCCTAGCCAGTGTCTGGCCTGTGCCTAGCCAGTGTCTAGTCTGTGCACAGCTAGTGTCTTACCTGTGCCTAGCCAGTGTCTAGCCTGTGCACAGCCAGGGTCTAGCCTGTGCCTAGCCAGTGTCTAGACTGTGCATAGCCAGTGTCTATCGTGTGCATAGCCAATGTCTATCCTCTGCCTAGCCTGTGACTAGCCTATGCATAGCCAGTGTCTAGCCTGTGTCTAGCCTTTGCCTAGTCAGAGTCTAGCCTGTGCCTAGCGAGTGTCTAGCCTTTGCCTAGCCAGTGTCTAGCCTGTGCCTAGACAATGTTTAGCCTGTGCCTAGCCAGTGTCTAGCCTGTGCCTATCCAGTGACTAGCCTATGCATAGCCAGTGTCTAGCCAGTACCTAGCCAGTGACTAGCCTATGCATAGCCAGTGTCTAGCCTGTGCCTAGCAAGTGTCTAGCCTGTGCCTAGCCAGTGTCTAGCCTGTGCCTAGCTAGTGTCTAGCCTGTGCCTTGCCTGTGATTGGCATGTGCATAGCCTGTGCCTAGCCAGTGTCTTGCCTCTGCATAGCCTGTGCGTAGCCAGTGTCTTGCCTGTGCCTAGCCAGTGTCTAGCTTGTGCCTAGCTAGTGTTTAGCCTGAGCCTAGCTATTGTCTGGCCTGTGCCCACATAGTGTCTAGCCTGTGCCTAGCTAGTGTCTAGCCTGGGCAGCCAGTGCCTAGCCAGTGTCTAGCCTGGGCAGCCAGTGCCTAGCCAGTGTCTAGCCAGTGCACAGCCAGTATCTAGCCTGTGTCTAGACAGTGTCTAGCCAGTGCCTAGACAGTGTCTAGCCTGTGCCTAGCCAGTGTCTAGCCTGGGCAGCCAGTGCCTAGCCAGTGTCTAGCCAGTGCACAGCCAGTATCTAGCCTGTGTCTAGACAGTGTCTAGCCAGTGCCTAGACAGTGTCTAGCCTGTGCCTAGCTAGTCTCTAGCCTGGACCTAGCCAGTGCCTAGCCAGTGCCTAGACAGTGTCTAGCCAGTGCCTAGACAGTGTCTAGCCAGTGCCTAGACAGTGTCTAGCCAGTGCCTAGCCAGTGTCTAGCCAGTGCCTAGACAGTGTCTAGCCAGAGTCCAGTCAGTGTCTAGCCTGTGCCTAGCTAGTGTCTAGCCTGGGCCTAGCCAGTGTCTGGCTTGTGCCTAGCCAGTGTTTAGCCTGTGCCTAGCTAGTGTCTAGTCTGGGCCTAGCCAGTATCTAGCCTGTCCCTAGCAAATGACTAGCCTATGCATAGCTAGTGTCTAGCCTATGCTTAGCCAGTGTCTAGCCGGGCCTAGCCAGTGTCTAGCCTGTGCCTAGCCAATGACTAGCCTATGCCTAGCCAGTGCCTAGCCTGTGTCTAGCCTGTGTCTAGCCAGTGTCTAGCCAGTGTCTAGCCTGTGCACAGCCAGTGCCTAGCCAGTGCCTAGCCAGTGTCTAGCCTGTGCACAGCTAGTGTCTAGCCTGTGCCTAGCCAGTGTCTAGCCTGTGGACAGCCAGGGTCTAGCCTGTGCCTAGCCAGTGTCTAGACTGTGCATAGCCAGTGTCTATCGTGTGCATACCCAATGTCCAGAGTATAGCCTGTGCCTAGCAAGTGTCTAGCCTGTGCCTAGCAAGTGTCTAGCCTGTGCCTAGCTTGTGCATAGCCAGTGCCTAGCCTGTGCCTAGTCTGTGCGTAACCAGTGTCTAGCCTGTGCCTAGCAGGTGTCTAGCCTGTGTCTAGCCTGAGCGTTGCCTGTGATTGGCATGTGCATAGCCTGTGCCTAGCCAGTGTCTTGCCTGTGCCCAGTCAGTGTCTAGCCTGTGCCTAGCTAGTGTCCAGCCTGGGCCTAGCCAGTGTCTGGCCTGTGCCTAGCCAGTGTCTAGCCTGTGCCTAGCTAGTGTCTAGCCTGTGCCTAGCTAGTGTCTAGCCTGGGCCTAGCCAGTGCCTAGCCAGTGCCTAGACAGTGTCTAGCCAGTGCCTAGACAGTGTCTAGCCAGTGCCTAGAAAGTGTCTAGCCAGTGCCTAGCCAGTGTCTAGCCAGTGCTTAGCCAGTGTCTAGCCAGTGTCTAGCCAGTGTCTAGCCACTGCATAGCCAGTGCCTAGCCAGTGTCTAGCCAGTGCCTAGCCAGTGTCTAGCCACTGCATAGCCAGTGCCTAGCCAGTGTCTAGCCAGTGCCTAGCCAGTGTCTAGCCAGTGCCTAGCCAGTGCCTAGCCAGTGCCTAGCCAGTGCCTAGCCAGTGCCTAGCCAGTGCCTAGCCTGTGTCTAGCCTGTGTCTAGCCAGTGTCTAGCCAGTGTCTAGCCTGTGCACAGCCAGTGCCTAGCCAGTGCCTAGCCAGTGTCTAGCCTGTGCACAGCCAGTGTCTAGCCTGTGCCTAGCCAGTGTCTAGCCTGTGCACAGCCAGGCTCTAGCCTGTGCATAGCCAGAGTCTATCGTGTGCATAGCCAATGTCTAGCCTCTGCGTAGCCTGTGACTAGCCTATGCATAGCCAGTGTCTAGCCTGTGTCTAGCCTTTGCCTAGTCAGAGTCTAGCCTGTGCCTAGCCAGTGTCTAGCCTTTGCCTAGCCAGTGTCTAGCCTGTGCCTAGACAATGTTTAGCCTGTGCCTAGCCAGTGTCTAGCCTGTGCCTTGCTAAAGTCTAGCCTGTGCCTAGCCAGTGTCTAGCCTGTGCACAGCCAGGGTCTAGCCTGTGCCTAGCCAGTGTCTAGACTGTGCATAGCCAGTGTCTATCGTGTGCATAGCCAATGTCTAGCCTCTGCCTAGCCTGTGACTAGCCTATGCATAGCCAGTGTCTAGCCTGTGTCTAGCCTTTGCCTAGTCAGAGTCTAGCCTGTGCCTAGCCAGTGTCTAGCCTTTGCCTAGCCAGTGTCTAGCCTGTGCCTAGACAATGTTTAGCCTGTGCCTAGCCAGTGTCTAGCCTGTGCCTATCCAGTATCTAGCCTGTGTCTAGACAGTGTCTAGCCAGTGCCTAGACAGTGTCTAGCCTGGGCCTAGCTAGTGTCTAGCCTGGGCCTAGCCAGTGCCTAGCCAGTGCCCTGACAGTGTCTAGCCAGTGCCTAGACAGTGTTTAGCCAGTGCCTAGCCAGTGTCTAGCCAGTGCCTAGACAGTGTCTAGCCAGAGTCCAGTCAGTGTCTAGCCTGTGCCTAGCTAGTGTCTAGCCTGGGCCTAGCCAGTGTCTGGCCTGTGCCTAGCCAGTGTTTAGCCTGTGCCTAGCTAGTGTCTAGCCTTGGCCTAGCCAGTGTCTAGCCTGTCCCTAGCAAATGACCAGCCTATGCATAGCTAGTGTCTAGCCTATGCATAGCCAGTGTCTAGCCCGGGCCTAGCCAGTGTCTAGCCTGTGCCTAGCCAATGACTAGCCTATGCCTAGCTTGTGCATAGCCTGTGCCTAGCCAGTGCTTAGCCCGTGCCTAGTCTGTGCTTAACCAGTGTCTAGCCTGTGCCTAGCAGGTGTCTAGCCAGTGCCTAGCCAGTGCCTAGACAGTGTCTAGCCAGTGCCTAGACAGTGTCTAGCCAGTGCCTAGAAAGTGTCTAGCCAGTGCCTAGCCAGTGTCTAGCCAGTGCTTAGCCAGTGTCTAGCCAGTGTCTAGCCAGTGTCTAGCCACTGCATAGCCAGTGCCTAGCCAGTGTCTAGCCAGTGCCTAGCCAGTGTCTAGCCACTGCATAGCCAGTGCCTAGCCAGTGTCTAGCCAGTGCCTAGCCAGTGTCTAGCCAGTGCCTAGCCAGTGCCTAGCCAGTGCCTAGCCAGTGCCTAGCCAGTGCCTAGCCAGTGCCTAGCCTGTGTCTAGCCTGTGTCTAGCCAGTGTCTAGCCAGTGTCTAGCCTGTGCACAGCCAGTGCCTAGCCAGTGCCTAGCCAGTGTCTAGCCTGTGCACAGCCAGTGTCTAGCCTGTGCCTAGCCAGTGTCTAGCCTGTGCACAGCCAGGCTCTAGCCTGTGCATAGCCAGAGTCTATCGTGTGCATAGCCAATGTCTAGCCTCTGCGTAGCCTGTGACTAGCCTATGCATAGCCAGTGTCTAGCCTGTGTCTAGCCTTTGCCTAGTCAGAGTCTAGCCTGTGCCTAGCCAGTGTCTAGCCTTTGCCTAGCCAGTGTCTAGCCTGTGCCTAGACAATGTTTAGCCTGTGCCTAGCCAGTGTCTAGCCTGTGCCTTGCTAAAGTCTAGCCTGTGCCTAGCCAGTGTCTAGCCTGTGCACAGCCAGGGTCTAGCCTGTGCCTAGCCAGTGTCTAGACTGTGCATAGCCAGTGTCTATCGTGTGCATAGCCAATGTCTAGCCTCTGCCTAGCCTGTGACTAGCCTATGCATAGCCAGTGTCTAGCCTGTGTCTAGCCTTTGCCTAGTCAGAGTCTAGCCTGTGCCTAGCCAGTGTCTAGCCTTTGCCTAGCCAGTGTCTAGCCTGTGCCTAGACAATGTTTAGCCTGTGCCTAGCCAGTGTCTAGCCTGTGCCTATCCAGTATCTAGCCTGTGTCTAGACAGTGTCTAGCCAGTGCCTAGACAGTGTCTAGCCTGGGCCTAGCTAGTGTCTAGCCTGGGCCTAGCCAGTGCCTAGCCAGTGCCCTGACAGTGTCTAGCCAGTGCCTAGACAGTGTTTAGCCAGTGCCTAGCCAGTGTCTAGCCAGTGCCTAGACAGTGTCTAGCCAGAGTCCAGTCAGTGTCTAGCCTGTGCCTAGCTAGTGTCTAGCCTGGGCCTAGCCAGTGTCTGGCCTGTGCCTAGCCAGTGTTTAGCCTGTGCCTAGCTAGTGTCTAGCCTGGGCCTAGCCAGTGTCTAGCCTGTCCCTAGCAAATGACCAGCCTATGCATAGCTAGTGTCTAGCCTATGCATAGCCAGTGTCTAGCCCGGGCCTAGCCAGTGTCTAGCCTGTGCCTAGCCAATGACTAGCCTATGCCTAGCTTGTGCCTAGCCTGTGCCTAGCCAGTGCTTAGCCCGTGCCTAGTCTGTGCTTAACCAGTGTCTAGCCTGTGCCTAGCAGGTGTCTAGCCTGTGTCTAGCCTGTGCCTTGCCTGTGATTGGCTTGTGCATAGCCTTTGCCTAGCCAGTGGCTTGCCTGTGCCCAGTCAGTGTCTAGCCTGTGCCTAGCTAGTGTCTAGCCTGGGCCTAGCCAGTGTCTGGCCTGTGCCTAGCCAGTGTTAAGCCTGTGCCTAGCTAGTGTCTAGCCTGGGCCTAGCCAGTGTCTAGCCTGTCCCTAGCCAATGACTAGCCTATGCCTAGCTTGTGCCTAGCCTGTTCCTAGCCTATGCCTAGCCTTTGCGTAGTCTGTGCGTAACCAGTGTCTAGCCTGTGCCTAGCAGGTGACTAGCCTGTGTCTAGCCTGTGCGTTGCCTGTGATTGGCATGTGCATAGCCTGTGCCTAGCCAGTGTCTTGCCTGTGCCCAGTCAGTGTCTAGCCTGTGCCTAGCTAGTGTCTAGCCTGGGCCTAGCCAGTGTCTGGCCTGTGCTTAGCCAGTGTCTAGCCTGTGCCTAGCTAGTGTCTAGCCTGTGCCTAGCTAGTGTCTAGCCTGGGCCTAGCCAGTATCTAGCCTGTGTCTAGACAGTGTCTAGCCAGTGCCTTGACAGTGTCTAGCCTGTGCCTAGCTAGTGTCTAGCCTGGGCCTAGCCAGTGCCTAGCCAGTTCCTAGACAGTGTCTAGCCAGTGCCTAGCCAGTGCCTAGCCAGTGCCTAGCCAGTGCCTAGACAGTGTCTAGCCAGTGCCTAGCCAGTGCCTAGCCAGTGCCTAGACAGTGTCTAGCCAGTGCCTAGACAGTGTCTAGCCAGTGCCTAGCCAGTGTCTAGCCAGTGCCTAGACAGTGTCTAGCCAGTGCCTAGCCAGTGTCTAGCCAGTGCCTAAACAGTGTCTAGCCAGTGCCTAGACAGTGTCTAGCCAGTGCCTAGACAGTGTCTAGCCAGTGCCTAGACAGTGTCTAGCCAGTGCCTAGACTGTGTCTAGCCAGTGCCTAGCCAGTGTCTAGCCAGTGCCTAGCCAGTGTCTAGCCTGTCCCTAGCAAATGACTAGCCTATGCATAGCTAGTGTCTAGCCTATGCATAGCCAGTGTCTAGCCCGGGCCTAGCCAGTGTCTAGCCTGTGCCTAGCCAATGACTAGCCTATGCCTAGCTTGTGCCTAGCCTGTGCCTAGCCAGTGCCTAGCCCGTGCCTAGTCTGTGCTTAACCAGTGTCTAGCCTGTGCCTAGCAGGTGTCTAGCCTGTGTCTAGCCTGTGCCTTGCCTGTGATTGGCATGTGCATAGCCTTTGCCTAGCCAGTGGCTTGCCTGTGCCCAGTCAGTGTCTAGCCTGTGCCTAGCTAGTGTCTAGCCTGGGCCTAGCCAGTGTCTGGCCTGTGCCTAGCCAGTGTTAAGCCTGTGCCTAGCTAGTGTCTAGCCTGGGCCTAGCCAGTGTCTAGCCTGTCCCTAGCCAATGACTAGCCTATGCATAGCCAGTGTCTAGCCCGGGCCTAGCCAGTGTCTAGCCTGTGCCTAGCCAATGACTAGCCTATGCCTAGCTTGTGCCTAGCCTGTGCCTAGCCTGTGCCTAGCCTTTGCCTAGTCTGTGCGTAACCAGTGTCTAGCCTGTGCCTAGCAGGTGTCTAGCCTGTGTCTAGCCTGTGCGTTGCCTGTGATTGGCATGTGCATAGCCTGTGCCTAGCCAGTGTCTTGCCTGTGCCCAGTCAGTGTCTAGCCTGTGCCTAGCTAGTGTCTAGCCTGGGCCTAGCCAGTGTCTGGCCTGTGCTTAGCCAGTGTCTAGCCTGTGCCTAGCTAGTGTCTAGCCTGTGCCTAGCTAGTGTCTAGCCTGTGCCTAGCTAGTGTCTAGCCTGGGCCTAGCCAGTATCTAGCCTGTGTCTAGACAGTGTCTAGCCAGTGCCTAGCCAGTGCCTAGACAGTGTCTAGCCTGTGTCTAGCCAGTGCCTAGCCAGTGCCTAGCCAGTGCCTAGCCAGTGCCTAGCCAGTGCCTAGCCAGTGCCTAGCCAGTGCCTAGCCAGTGCCTAGCCAGTGCCTAGCCAGTGCCTAGACAGTGTCTAGACAGTGTCTAGCCAGTGCCTAGACAGTGTCTAGCCAGTGCCTAGACAGTGTCTAGCCAGTGCCTAGACAGTGTCTAGCCAGTGCCTAGACAGTGTCTAGCCAGTGCCTAGACAGTGTCTAGCCAGTGCCTAGACAGTGTCTAGCCAGTGCCTAGACAGTGTCTAGCCAGTGCCTAGACAGTGTCTAGCCAGTGCCTAGACAGTGTCTAGCCAGTGCCTAGACAGTGTCTAGCCAGTGCCTAGACAGTGTCTAGCCAGTGCCTAGACAGTGTCTAGCCAGTGCCTAGCCAGTGTCTGGCCTGTGCTTAGCCAGTGTCTAGCCTGTGCCTAGCTAGTGTCTAGCCTGGGCCTAGCCAGTGTCTGGCCTGTGCCTAGCCAGTGTTTAGCCTGTGCCTAGCTAGTGTCTAGCCTGGGCCTAGCCAGTGTCTAGCCTGTCCCTAGCCAAAGACTAGCCTGTCCCTAGCCAATGACTAGCCTATGCATAGCCAGTGTCTAGCCTATGCATAGCCAGTGTCTAGCCCGGGCCTAGCCAGTGTCTAGCCTGTGCCTAGCCAATGACTAGCCTATGCCTAGCTTGTGACTAGCCTGTGCCTAGCCAGTGCTTAACCAGTGTCTAGCCTGTGCCTAGCAGGTGTCTAGCCTGTGCCTAGCAGGTGTCTAGCCTGTGTCTAGCCTGTGCCTTGCCTGTGATTGGCATGTGCATAGCCTGTGCATAGCCAGTGGCTTGCCTGTGCCCAGTCAGTGTCTAGCCTGTGCCTAGCTAGTGTCTAGCCTGGGCCTAGCCAGTGTCTAGCCTGTGCCTAGCCAGTGTTTAGCCTGTGCCTAGCTAGTGTCTAGCCTGGGCCTAGCCAGTGTCTAGCCTGTCCCTAGCCAATGACTAGCCTATGCATAGCAAGTGTCTAGCATGGGCCTAGCCAGTGTCTAGCCTGGGCCTAGCCAGTGTCTAGCCTGTGCCTAGCCAATGACTAGCCTTTGCCTAGCTTGTGCCTAGCCTGTGCCTAGCCTGTGCCTAGCCTTTGCCTAGTCTGTGCGTAACCAGTGTCTAGCCTGTGCCTAGCAGGTGTCTAGCCTGTGTCTAGCCTGTGCGTTGCCTGTGATTGGCATGTGCATAGCCTGTGCCTAGCCAGTATCTTGCCTGTGCCCAGTCAGTGTCTAGCCTGTGCCTAGCTAGTGTCTAGCCTGGGCCTAGCCAGTGTCTGACCTGTGCCTAGCCAGTGTCTATCCTGTGCCTAGCTAGTGTCTAGCCTGTGCCTAGCTAGTGTCTAGCCTGGGCCTAGCCAGTGTCTAGCCTGGGCCTAGCCAGTGCCTAGACAGTGTCTAGCCAGTGCCTAGACAGTGTCTAGCCAGTGCCTAGACAGTGTCTAGCCAGTGCCTAGCCAGTGCCTAGACAGTGTCTAGCCAGTGTCTAGCCAGTGCCTAGCCAGTGTCTAGCCAGTGCTTAGCCAGTGTCTAGCCAGTGTCTAGCCACTGTCTAGCCACTGCATAGCCAGTGCCTAGCCAGTGTCTAGCCAGTGCCTATCCCGTGTCTAGCCTTTGCCTATCCAGTGTCTAGCCTTCGCCTAGCCAGTGCCTAGCCAGTGTCTAGCCTGAGCACAGCCAGTGTGTAGCCTGTGCCTAGCCAGTGTCTAGCCTGTGCACAGCCAAGGTCTAGCCTGTGCCTAGCCAGTTTCTAGCCTGTGCCTAGCCTGTGATTGGCATGTGCATAGCCTGTGCCTAGCCAGTGTCTTGCCTGTGCCTAGCCAGTGTCTACCTTGTGCCTAGCTAGTGTCTAGCCTGGGGCTGGCTAGTGTCTGGCCTGTGCCTAGCCAGTGTCTAGCCTGTGCCTAGCCAGTGTCTAGCCTGTGCCTAGCCAGTGTCTAGCCTGTGCCTAGCCAGTGTCTAGCCTGTGCCTAGCCAGTGTCTAGCCTGTGCCTAGCCAGTGTCTAGCCTGTGCCTAGCCAGTGTCTAGCCTGTGCCTAGCCAGTGTCTAGCCTGTGCCTAGCCAGTGTCTAGCCTGTGCCTAGCCAGTGTCTAGCCCGTGCACAGCCAGTGTCTAGCCTGGGCCTAGCCAGTGTCTAGCCTGTCCCTAGCCAATGACTAGCCTATGCATAGCCAGTGTCTAGCCCGGGCCTAGCCCGTGTCTAGCCTGTGCCTAGCTAGTGTCTAGCCTGTGCCTAGCCAGTGTCTAGCCTGTGCCTAGCCAGTGTCTAGCCCGTGCACAGCCAGTGTCTAGCCTGGGCCTAGCCTGTGTCTAGCCTGGCCCTAGCCAATGACTAGCCTGTGCATAGCCAGTGTCTATCGTGTGCATAGCCAATGTGTAGCCTCTGCCTAGCCTGTGACTAGCCTATGCATAGCCAGTGTCTAGCCTGTGTCTCGCATTTGCCTAGTCAGAGTCTAGTGTAAAGTCTCAGCGTAAAGTTCAGTTGCGTTGTAACGTCTCGAGATAAAGTTGATTAAAAGCAATGGGCACACACATATTTTAACACAGGGAAATTTGGTATTAGTGGGACAAACGTCCCTTTTATTTTAAAAGTATTCTACGAAGCAGGGATGGTCCCGCTTTATTCGGATTCAAATTGAGAGTGTTCTCTTAACCTACATACAAAGGCTTTCTTAGGCTAAATCAATGGAGCTGCGCTGCCCGCGTAGCCGGCAGCGATTCGACGCTTATATGTATATCCTATGTATATCTTATGTATACGAATTGTCGCCAAGAGACGACGTTGGAGGAGACGGAGTGTCATGTGCACACATAGTACGCGATCAGCGCATAGCCAGCGTGAGAATGCTGACTATGCAATTATGCATGTTAGGCTCCAAGTGGATGTTCATATTACACATGCACTTGGGCCGGGTTGTTTATGTAAACATTGCAACAAAGTGCTACAATGTATTAATGTATATTCAATGTATGAATATATGTCTATGTAGATATCTGCGCATATCACACTAGCCTGTGCCTAGCCAGTGTCTAGCCTTTGCCTAGCCAGTGTTTAGCCTGTACCTAGACAATGTTTAGCCTGTGCCTAGCCAGGGTCTAGCCTGTGCCTTGCCAGTGACTAGCCTATGCATAGCCAGTGTCTAGCCAGTGCCTAGCCAGTGTCTAGCCCGTGCACAGCGAGTGTCTAGCCTGGGCCTAGCCAGTGTCTAGCCTGTCCCTAGCCAATGACTAGCCTATGCATAGCCAGTGTCTAGCCCGGGCCTAGCCAGTGTCTAGCCTGTGCCTAGCCAATGACTAGCCTATGCCTAGCTTGTGACTAGCCTTTGCTTAGCCAGTGTCCAGCCTGAGCCTAGACAGAGTTTAGCCTGTGCCTAGCAGGTGTCTAGCCTGTGCCTAGCAGGTGTCTAGCCTGTGTCTAGCCTGTGCCTTGCCTGTGATTGGCATGTGCATAGCCTGTGCATAGCCAGTGGCTTGCCTGTGCCCAGTCAGTGTCTAGCCTGTGCCTAGCTAGTGTCTAGCCTGGGCCTAGCCAGTGTCTAGCCTGTGCCTAGCCAGTGTTTAGCCTGTGCCTAGCTAGTGTCTAGCCTGGGCCTAGCCAGTGTCTAGCCTGTCCCTAGCCAATGACTAGCCTATGCATAGCAAGTGTCTAGCCTGGGCCTAGCCAGTGTCTAGCCTGTGCCTAGCCAATGACTAGCCTTTGCCTAGCTTGTGCCTAGCCTGTGCCTAGCCTGTGCCTAGCCTTTGCCTAGCCAGTGTCTAGCCTGTGCCTAGCAGGTGTCTAGCCTGTGTCTAGCCTGTGCGTTGCCTGTGATTGGCATGTGCATAGCCTGTGCCTAGCCAGTATCTTGCCTGTGCCCAGTCAGTGTCTAGCCTGTGCCTAGCTAGTGTCTAGCCTGGGCCTAGCCAGTGTCTGACCTGTGCCTAGCCAGTGTCTATCCTGTGCCTAGCTAGTGTCTAGCCTGTGCCTAGCTAGTGTCTAGCCTGGGCCTAGCCAGTGTCTAGCCTGGGCCTAGCCAGTGCCTAGACAGTGTCTAGCCAGTGCCTAGACAGTGTCTAGCCAGTGCCTAGCCAGTGCCTAGACAGTGTCTAGCCAGTGTCTAGCCAGTGCCTAGCCAGTGTCTAGCCAGTGCTTAGCCAGTGTCTAGCCAGTGTCTAGCCACTGTCTAGCCACTGCATAGCCAGTGCCTAGCCAGTGTCTAGCCAGTGCCTATCCCGTGTCTAGCCTTTGCCTATCCAGTGTCTAGCCTTCGCCTAGCCAGTGCCTAGCCAGTGTCTAGCCTGAGCACAGCCAGTGTGTAGCCTGTGCCTAGCCAGTGTCTAGCCTGTGCACAGCCAAGGTCTAGCCTGTGCCTAGCCAGTTTCTAGCCTGTGCCTAGCCTGTGATTGGCATGTGCATAGCCTGTGCCTAGCCAGTGTCTTGCCTGTGCCTAGCCAGTGTCTAGCTTGTGCCTAGCTAGTGTCTAGCCTGGGGCTGGCTAGTGTCTGGCCTGTGCATAGCCAGTGTCTAGCCTGTGCCTAGCCAGTGTCTAGCCTGTGCCTAGCCAGTGTCTAGCCTGTGCCTAGCCAGTGTCTAGCCTGTGCCTAGCCAGTGTCTAGCCTGTGCCTAGCCAGTTTCTAGCCTGTGCCTAGCCAGTGTCTAGCCTGTGCCTAGCCAGTGTCTAGCCCGTGCACAGCCAGTGTCTAGCCTGGGCCTAGCCAGTGTCTAGCCTGTCCCTAGCCAATGACTAGCCTATGCATAGCCAGTGTCTAGCCCGGGCCTAGCCCGTGTCTAGCCTGTGCCTAGCTAGTGTCTAGCCTGTGCCTAGCCAGTGTCTAGCCTGTGCCTAGCCAGTGTCTAGCCCGTGCACAGCCAGTGTCTAGCCTGGGCCTAGCCTGTGTCTAGCCTGGCCCTAGCCAATGACTAGCCTGTGCATAGCCAGTGTCTATCGTGTGCATAGCCAATGTGTAGCCTCTGCCTAGCCTGTGACTAGCCTATGCATAGCCAGTGTCTAGCCTGTGTCTCGCATTTGCCTAGTCAGAGTCTAGTGTAAAGTCTCAGCGTAAAGTTCAGTTGCGTTGTAACGTCTCGAGATAAAGTTGATTAAAAGCAATGGGCACACACATATTTTAACACAGGGAAATTTGGTATTAGTGGGACAAACGTCCCTTTTATTTTAAAAGTATTCTACGAAGCAGGGATGGTCCCGCTTTATTCGGATTCAAATTGAGAGTGTTCTCTTAACCTACATACAAAGGCTTTCTTAGGCTAAATCAATGGAGCTGCGCTGCCCGCGTAGCCGGCAGCGATTCGACGCTTATATGTATATCCTATGTATATCTTATGTATACGAATTGTCGCCAAGAGACGACGTTGGAGGAGACGGAGTGTCATGTGCACACATAGTACGCGATCAGCGCATAGCCAGCGTGAGAATGCTGACTATGCAATTATGCATGTTAGGCTCCAAGTGGATGTTCATATTACACATGCACTTGGGCCGGGTTGTTTATGTAAACATTGCAACAAAGTGCTACAATGTATTAATGTATATTCAATGTATGAATATATGTCTATGTAGATATCTGCGCATATCACACTAGCCTGTGCCTAGCCAGTGTCTAGCCTTTGCCTAGCCAGTGTTTAGCCTGTACCTAGACAATGTTTAGCCTGTGCCTAGCCAGGGTCTAGCCTGTGCCTTGCCAGTGACTAGCCTATGCATAGCCAGTGTCTAGCCAGTGCCTAGCCAGTGTCTAGCCCGTGCACAGCGAGTGTCTAGCCTGGGCCTAGCCAGTGTCTAGCCTGTCCCTAGCCAATGACTAGCCTATGCATAGCCAGTGTCTAGCCCGGGCCTAGCCAGTGTCTAGCCTGTGCCTAGCCAATGACTAGCCTATGCCTAGCTTGTGACTAGCCTTTGCTTAGCCAGTGTCCAGCCTGAGCCTAGACAGAGTTTAGCCTGGGCCTAGCCATTGTCTAGCCTGTGCCTAGCGAGTGTCTATCCTGTGCCTAGCTAGTGTCTAGCCTGGGCCTAGCCAGTGTCTAGCCTGTGCCTAGCCAGTTTCTAGCCTGTGCCTAGCCAGTGATTGGCATGTGCATAGCCTGTGCCTAGCCAGTGTCTTGCCTGTGCCTAGCCAGTGTCTAGCTTGTGCCTAGCTAGTGTCTAGCCTGGGGCTGGCTAGTGTCTGGCCTGTGCCTAGCCAGTGTCTAGCCTGTGCCTAGCCAGTGTCTAGCCTGGGCCTAGCCAGTATCTAGCCTGTGCCTAGCCAGTTTCTAGCCTGGGCCTAGCCAGTGTCTAGCCTGTGCCTAGCCAGTGTCTAGCCCGTGCACAGCCAGTGTCTAGCCCGGGCCTAGCCAGTGTCTAGCCTGTGCCTAGCCAATGACTAACCTATGCCTAGCTTGTGCCTAGCCTTTGCCTAGCCTGTTCCTAGTCTGTGCTTAACCAGTGTCTAGCCTGTGCCTAGCCAGGGTCTAGCCTGTGCCTAGCCAGTGTCTAGCCTGGGCCTAGCCAGTGTCTAGCCTGTGCCTAGCCAGTGTCCAGCCTGTGCCTAGACAGAGTTTAGCCTGTGCCTAGACAGAGTTTAGCCTGGGCCTAGCCATTGTCTAGCCTGTGCCTAGCCAGTGTCTAGCCTGTGTCTAGCTAGTGTCTAGCCTGGGCCTAGCCAGTGTCTAGCCTGTGCCTAGCCAGTTGCTAGCCTGTGCCTAACCAGTGTCTAGCCTGTGCCTAGCCAGTATCTAGCCCTTGCACAGCCAGTGTCTAGCCTGGGCCTAGCCAGTGTCTAGCCTGTGCCTAGCCAGTGACTAGCCTATGCATAGCCAGTGTCTAGCCTGGGCCTAGCCAGTGTCTAGCCTGTGCCTAGCCAGTGTCCAGCCTGTGCCTAGACAGAGTTTAGATTGTGCCTAGACAGAGTTTAGCCTGGGCCTAGCCATTGTCTAGCCTGTGCCTAGTCAGTGTCTAGCCTGTGCCTAGCCAGTGTCTAGCCTGTGCCTATCCAGTTTCTAGCCTGTGCCTAGCCAGTGTCTAGCCTGGGCCTAGCCAGTGTCTAGCCTGGGCCTAGCCAGTGTCTAGCCTGTGACTAGCCAGTTTTTAGCCTGTGACTAGCCAGTTTTTAGCCTGTGGCTAGCTAGAGTCTAGCCTGGGCCTAGCCAGTGTCTAGCCTGTGCCTAGCCAGTGACTAGCCTATGAATAGCCCGTGTCTAGCTTGTGCCTATCAAGTCTCTAGCCTGTGCCTAGCAAGTGTCTAGCCTGGGCCTAGCAAGTGTCTAGCCTGGGCCAAGCCAGTGTCTAGCCTGTGCCTAGCCAGTGTCTAGCCTGTGCCTACTTGTGCCTAGCCTGTGCCTAGTCTGTGCTTAATCAGTGTCTAGCCTGTGCCTAGCAGGTGTCTAGCCTGTGTCTAGCCTGTGCCTTGCCTGTGATTGGCATGTGCATAGCCTGTGCCTAGCCAGTGGCTTGCCTGTGCCCAGTCAGTGTCTAGCCTGTGCCTAGCTAGTGTCAAGCCTGGGCCTAGCCAGTGTCTGGCCTGTGCCTAGCCAGTGTTTAGCCTGTGCCTAGCTAGTGTCTAGCCTGGGCCTAGCCAGTGTCTAGCCTGTCCCTAGCGAATGACAAGCCTATGCATAGCCAGTGTCTAGCCTGGGCCTAGCCAGTGTCTAGCCTGTGCCTAGCCAATGACTAGCCTATGTTTAGCTTGTGCCTAGCCTGTGCCTAGCCTGTGCCTAGCCTGTGCCTAGCATGTGCCTAGTCTGTGCGTAACCAGTGTCTAGCCTGTGCCTAGCAGGTGTCAAGCCTGTGTCTAGCCTGTGCGTTGCCTGTGATTGGCATGTGCATAGCCTGTGCCTAGCCAGTGTCTTGCCTGTGCCTAGCTAGTGTCTAGCCTGGGCCTAGCCAGTGCCTAGCCAGTGTCTAGCCAGTGCCTAGACAGTGTCTAGCCAGTGCCTAGACAGTGTCTAGCCAGTGCCTAGACAGTGTCTAGCCAGTGCCTAGACAGTGTCTAGCCAGTGCCTAGACAGTGTCTAGCCAGTGCCTAGACAGTGTCTAGCCAGTGCCTAGACAGTGCCTAGCCAGTGCCTAGACAGTGTCTAGCCAGTGCCTAGCCAGTGTCTAGC
The DNA here is from genome assembly GCA_018904595.1 of Zaprionus indianus. Lineage (NCBI taxonomy): Eukaryota > Metazoa > Arthropoda > Insecta > Diptera > Drosophilidae > Zaprionus > Zaprionus indianus. Next base: position 701,938 of record JAEIHA010001068.1, read on the forward strand.
CAGTGCCTAGCCAGTGTCTAGCCAGTGCTTAGCCAGTGTCTAGCCAGTGTCTAGCCAATGTATAGCCACTGCATAGCCAGTGCCTAGCCAGTGTCTAGCCAGTGCCTATCCCGTGTCTAGCCTTTGCCTATCCAGTGTCCAGCCTTCGCCTAGCCAGTGCCTAGCCAGTGTCTAGCCTGTGCACAGCCAGTGTCTAGCCTGTGCCTAGCCAGTGTCTAGCCTGTGCAAAGCCAGGGTCTAGCCTGTGCATAGCCAGTGTCTATCGTGTGCATAGCCAATGTCTAGCCTCTGCCTAGCTTGTGACTAGCCTATGCATAGCCAGTGTCTAGCCTGTGTCTAGCCTTTGAATAGTCAGAGTCTAGCCTGTGCCTAGCCAGTGTCTAGCCTTTGCCTAGCCAGTGTCTAGCCTGTGCTTAGACAATGTTTAGCCTGTGCCTTGCCAGTGTCTAGCCTGTGCCCAGCCAGTGACTAGCCTATGCATAGCCAGTGTCTAGCCAGTGCCTAGCCAGTGTCTAGCCCGTGCACAGCCAGTGTCTAGACTGGGCCTAGCCAGTGTCTAGCCTGTGTCTAGCTAGTGTCTAGCCTGGGCCTAGCCAGTGTCTAGCCTGTGCCTAGCCAGTGTCTAGCCTGTGCCTAGCCAGTTGCTAGCCTGTGCCTAGCCAGTGCCTAGCCTGTGCCTAGCCAGTGCCTAGCCTGTGCCTAGCCAGTGTCTAGCCCGTGCACAGCCAGTGTCTAGCCTGGGCCTAGCCAGTGTCTAGCCTATGACTAGCCAGTTTTTAGCCTGTGGCTAGCTAGAGTCTAGCCTGGGCCTAGCCAGTGTCTAGCCTGTGCCTAGCCAGTGACTAGCCTATGAATAGCCCGTGTCTAGCTTGTGCCTATCAAGTCTCTAGCCTGTGCCTAGCAAGTGTCTAGCCTGGGCCTAGCAAGTGTCTAGCCTGGGCCAAGCCAGTGTCTAGCCTGTGCCTAGCCAGTGTCTAGCCTGTGCCTACTTGTGCCTAGCCTGTGCCTAGCCTGTGCCTAGCCTGTGCCTGGCCTGTGCCTAGTCTGTGCTTAATCAGTGTCTAGCCTGTGCCTAGCAGGTGTCTAGCCTGTGTCTAGCCTGTGCCTTGCCTGTGATTGGCATGTGCATAGCCTGTGCCTAGCCAGTGGCTTGCCTGTGCCCAGTCAGTGTCTAGCCTGTGCCTAGCTAGTGTCAAGCCTGGGCCTAGCCAGTGTCTGGCCTGTGCCTAGCCAGTGTTTAGCCTGTGCCTAGCTAGTGTCTAGCCTGGGCCTAGCCAGTGTCTAGCCTGTCCCTAGCGAATGACAAGCCTATGCATAGCCAAAGTCTAGCCAGGGCCTAGCCAGTGTCTAGCCTGTGCCTAGCCAATGACTAGCGTATGCCTAGCTTGTGCCTAGCCTGTGCCTAGCCTGTGCCTAGCCTGTGCCAAGCCTGTGCCTAGCATGTGCCTAGTCTGTGCGTTACCAGTGTCTAGCCTGTGCCTAGCAGGTGTCAAGCCTGTGTCTAACCTGTGCGTTGCCTGTGATTGGCATGTGCATAGCCTGTGCCTAGCCAGTGTCTTGCCTGTGCCTAGCTAGTGTCTAGCCTGTGCCTAGCTAGTGTCTAGCCTGGGCCTAGCCAGTGCCTAGACAGTGTCTATCCAGTGCCTAAACAGTGTCTAGCCAGTGCCTAGACAGTGTCTAGCCAGTGCCTAGACAGTGTCTATCCAGTGCCTAGACAGTGTCTAGCCAGTGCCTAGACAGTGTCTAGCCAGTGCCTAGACAGTGTCTAGCCAGTGCCTAGACAGTGTCTAGCCAGTGCCTAGCCAGTGTCTAGCCAGTGCCTATCCCGTGTCTAGCCTTCGCCTAGCCAGTGCCTAGCCAGTGCCTAGCCAGTGTCTAGCCTGTGCACAGCCAGTGTCTAGCCTGTGCCTAGCCAGTGTCTAGCCTGTGCAAAGCCAGGGTCTAGCCTGTGCCTAGCCAGTGTCTAGCCTGTGCATAGCCAGTGTCTATCGTGTGCATAGCCAATGTCTAGCCTCTGCCTAGCTTGTGACTAGCCTATGCATAGCCAGTGTCTAGCCTGTGTCAAGCCTTTGCCTAGTCAGAGTCTAGCCTGTGCCTAGCCAGTGTCTAGCCTGTGCCTAGCAAGTGTCTAGCCTGGGCCTAGCAAGTGTCTAGCCTGGGCCAAGCCAGTGTCTAGCCTGTGCCTAGCCAGTGTCTAGCCTGTGCCTACTTGTGCCTAGCCTGTGCCTAGCCTGTGCCTAGCCTGTGCCTGGCCTGTGCCTAGTCTGTGCTTAATCAGTGTCTAGCCTGTGCCTAGCAGGTGTCTAGCCTGTGTCTAGCCTGTGCCTTGCCTGTGATTGGCATGTGCATAGCCTGTGCCTAGCCAGTGGCTTGCCTGTGCCCAGTCAGTGTCTAGCCTGTGCCTAGCTAGTGTCAAGCCTGGGCCTAGCCAGTGTCTGGCCTGTGCCTAGCCAGTGTTTAGCCTGTGCCTAGCTAGTGTCTAGCCTGGGCCTAGCCAGTGTCTAGCCTGTCCCTAGCGAATGACAAGCCTATGCATAGCCAAAGTCTAGCCAGGGCCTAGCCAGTGTCTAGCCTGTGCCTAGCCAATGACTAGCGTATGCCTAGCTTGTGCCTAGCCTGTGCCTAGCCTGTGCCAAGCCTGTGCCTAGCATGTGCCTAGTCTGTGCGTTACCAGTGTCTAGCCTGTGCCTAGCAGGTGTCAAGCCTGTGTCTAACCTGTGCGTTGCCTGTGATTGGCATGTGCATAGCCTGTGCCTAGCCAGTGTCTTGCCTGTGCCTAGCTAGTGTCTAGCCTGTGCCTAGCTAGTGTCTAGCCTGGGCCTAGCCAGTGCCTAGACAGTGTCTATCCAGTGCCTAAACAGTGTCTAGCCAGTGCCTAGACAGTGTCTAGCCAGTGCCTAGCCAGTGTCTAGCCAGTGCCTAGACAGTGTCTAGCCAGTGCCTAGACAGTGTCTAGCCAGTGCCTAGACAGTGTCTAGCCAGTGCCTAGCCAGTGTCTAGCCAGTGCCTAGCCAGTGTCTAGCCAGTGCCTATCCCGTGTCTAGCCTTCGCCTAGCCAGTGCCTAGCCAGTGCCTAGCCAGTGTCTAGCCTGTGCACAGCCAGTGTCTAGCCTGTGCCTAGCCAGTGTCTAGCCTGTGCAAAGCCAGGGTCTAGCCTGTGCCTAGCCAGTGTCTAGCCTGTGCATAGCCAGTGTCTATCGTGTGCATAGCCAATGTCTAGCCTCTGCCTAGCTTGTGACTAGCCTATGCATAGCCAGTGTCTAGCCTGTGTCAAGCCTTTGCCTAGTCAGAGTCTAGCCTGTGCCTAGCCAGTGTCTAGCCTGTGCCTAGCCAGTGTCTAGCCTTTGCCTAGCCAGTGTCTAGCCTGTGCTTAGACAATGTTTAGCCTGTGCCTAGCCAGTGTCTAGCCTGTGCCTATGCATAGCCAGTGTCTAGCCAGTGCCTAGCCAGTGTCTAGCCCGTGCACAGCCAGTGTCTAGACTGGGCCTAGCCAGTGTCTAGCCTGTTCCTAGCCAATGACTAGCCTATGCATAGCCAGTGTCTAGCCTGGGCCTAGCCATTGTCTAGCCTGGGCCTAGCCATTGTCTAGCCTGGGCCTAGCCATTGTCTAGCCTGTGCCTAGCCAGTGTCTAGCCTGTGTCTAGCTAGTGTCTAGCCTGGGCCTAGCCAGTGTCTAGCCTGTGCCTAGCCAGTGTCTAGCCTGTGCCTAGCCAGTTGCTAGCCTGTGCCTAGCCAGTGCCTAGCCTGTGCCTAGCCAGTGTCTAGCCCGTGCACAGCCAGTGTCTAGCCTGGGCCTAGCCAGTGTCTAGCCTGTGCCTAGCCAGTGACTAGCCTATGCATAGCCAGTGTCTAGCCTGGGCCTAGCCAGTGTCTAGCCTGTGCCTAGCCAGTGTCCAGCCTGTGCCTAGACAGAGTTTAGCCTGTGCCTAGACAGAGTTTAGCCTGGGCCTAGCCATTGTCTAGCCTGTGCCTAGCCAGTGTCTAGCCTGTGCCTAGCTAGTGTCTAGCCTGGGCCTAGCCAGTGTCTAGCCTGTGCCTAGCCAGTTTCTAGCCTGTGCCTAGCCAGTGTCTAGCCTGGGCCTAGCCAGTGTCTAGCCTGTGACTAGCCAGTTTTTAGCCTGTGGCTAGCTAGAGTCTAGCCTGGGCCTAGCCAGTGTCTAGCCTGTGCCTAGCCAGTGACTAGCCTATGAATAGCCCGTGTCTAGCCTGTGCCTAGCAAGTCTCTAGCCTGTGCCTAGCAAGTGTCTAGCCTGGGCCTAGCAAGTGTCTAGCCTGGGCCAAGCCAGTGTCTAGCCTGTGCCTAGCCAGTGTCTAGCCTGTGCCTAGCTTGTGCCTAGCCTGTGCCTAGCCTGTGCCTAGTCTGTGCTTAATCAGTGTCTAGCCTGTGCCTAGCAGGTGTCTAGCCTGTGTCTAGCCTGTGCCTTGCCTGTGATTGGCATGTGCATAGCCTGTGTCTAGCCAGTGGCTTGCCTGTGCCCAGTCAGTGTCTAGCCTGTGCCTAGCTAGTGTCAAGCCTGGGCCTAGCCAGTGTCTGGCCTGTGCCTAGCCAGTGTTTAGCCTGTGCCTAGCTAGTGTCTAGCCTGGGCCTAGCCAGTGTCTAGCCTGTCCCTAGCGAATGACAAGCCTATGCATAGCCAGTGTCTAGCCTGGGCCTAGCTTGTGCCTAGCCTGTGCCTAGCCTGTGCTTAGCTTGTGCCTAGCATGTGCCTAGTCTGTGCGTAACCAGTGTCTAGCCTGTGCCTAGCAGGTTTCTAGCCTGTGTCTAGCCTGTGCGTTGCCTGTGATTGGCATGTGCATAGCCTGTGCCTAGCCAGTGTCTTGCCTGTGCCTAGCTAGTGTCTAGCCTGGGCCTAGCCAGTGTCTAGCCTGGGCCTAGCCAGTGCCTAGCCAGTGTCTAGCCAGTGCCTAGCCAGTGTCTAGCCAGTGCCTATACAGTGTCTAGCCAGTGCCTAGACAGTGTCTAGCCATTGCCTAGACAGTGTCTAGCCAGTGCCTAGACAGTGTCTAGCCAGTGCCTAGACAGTGTCTAGCCAGTGCCCAGACAGTGTCTAGCCAGTGCCTAGACAGTGTCTAGCCAGTGCCTAGCCAGTGTCTAGCCAGTGCTTAGCCAGTGTCTAGCCAGTGTCTAGCCACTGTGTAGCCACTGCATAGCCAGTGCCTAGCCAGTGTCTAGCCAGTGCCTATCCCGTGTATAGCCTTTGCCTATCCAGTGTCTAGCCTTCGCCTAGCCAGTGCCTAGCCAGTGCCTAGCCAGTGTCTAGCCTGTGCACAGCCAGTGTCTAGCCTGTGCACAGCCAGTGTCTAGCCTGTGCACAGCCAGTGTCTAGCCTGTGCCTAGCCAGTGTCTAGCCTGTGCAAAGCCAGGGTCTAGCCTGTGCCTAGCCAGTGTCTAGCCTGTGCATAGCCAGTGTCTATCGTGTGCATAGCCAATGTCTAGCCTCTGCCTAGCTTGTGACTAGCCTATGCATAGCCAGTGTCTAGCCTGTGTCTAGCCTTTGCCTAGTCAGAGTCTAGCCTTTGCCTAGTCAGAGTCTAGCCTGTGCGTAGCCAGTGTCTAGCCTTTGCCTAGCCAGTGTCTAGCCTGTGCTTAGACAATGTTTAGCCTGTGCCTAGCCAGTGTCTAGCCTGTGCCTAGCCAGTGACTGGCCTATGCATAGCCAGTGTCTAGCCAGTGCCTAGCCAGTGTCTAGCCCGTGCACAGCCAGTGTCTAGCCTGGGCCTAGCCAGTGTCTAGCCTGTCCCTAGCCAATGACTAGCCTATGCATAGCCAGTGTCTAGCCTGGGCCTAGCCATTGTTTAGCCTGGGCCTAGCCATTGTCTAGCCTGTGCCTAGCCAGTGTCTAGCCTGTGTCTAGCCAGTGTCTAGCCTGGGCCTAGCCAGTGTCTAGCCTGTGCCTAGCCAGTGTCTAGCCTGTGCCTAGCCAGTGTCTAGCCTGTGCCTAGCCAGTTGCTAGCCAGTGCCTAGCCTGTGCCTAGCCAGTGTCTAGCCCGTGCTCAGCCAGTGTCTAGCCTGGGCGAAGCCAGTGTCTAGCCTGTGCCTAGCCAGTGACTACCCTATGCATAGCCAGTGTCTAGCCTGGGCCTAGCCAGTGTCTAGCCTGTGCCTAGCCAGTGTCCAGCCTGTGCTTAGACAGAGTTTAGCCTGTGCCTAGACAGAGTTTAGCCTGGGCCTAGCCATTGTCTAGCCTGTGCCTAGCCAGTGTCTAGCCTGTGCCTAGCTAGTGTCTAGCCTGGGCCTAGCCAGTGTCTAGCCTGTGCCTAGCCAGTTTCTAGCCTGTGCCTAGCCAGTGTCTAGCCTGTGCCTAGCCAGTGTCTAGCCTGGGCCTAGCCAGTGTCTAGCCTGTGGCTAGCCAGTTTTTAGCCTGTGGCTAGCTAGAGTCTAGCCTGGGCCTAGCCAGTGTCTAGCTTGTGCCTAGCCAGTGACTAGCCTATGAACAGCCCGTGTCTAGCCTGTGCCTAGCAAGTCTCTAGCCTGTGCCTAGCAAGTGTCTAGCCTGGGCCTAGCAAGTGTCTAGCCTGGGCCAAGCCAGTGTCTAGCCTGTGCCTAGCCAGTGTCTAACCTGTGCCTACTTGTGCCTAGCCTGTGCCTAGCCCGTGCCTAGTCTGTGCTTAATCAGTGTCTAGCCTGTGCCTAGCAGGTGTCTGGCCTGTGTCTAGCCTGTGCCTTGCCTGTGATTGGCATGTGCATAGCCTGTGCCTAGCCAGTGGCTTGCCTGTGCCCAGTCACTGTCTAGCCTGTGCCTACCTAGTGTCAAGCCTGGGCCTAGCCAGTGTCTGGCCTGTGATTAGCCAGTGTTTAGCCTGTGCCTAGCTAGTGTCTAGCCTGGGCCTAGCCAGTGTCTAGCCTGTTCCTAGCGAATGACAAGCCTATGCATAGCCAGTGTCTAGCCTGGGCCTAGCCAGTGTCTAGCCTGTGACTAGCCAATGACTAGCCTATGCCTAGCTTGTGCCTAGCCTGTGCCTAGCCTGTGCTTAGCTTGTGCCTAGCATGTGCCTAGTCTGTGCGTAACCAGTGTCTAGCCTGTGCCTAGCAGGTGTCTAGCCTGTGTCTAGCCTGTGCGTTGCCTGTGATTGGCATGTGCATAGCCTGTGCCTAGCCAGTGTCTTGCCTGTGCCTAGCTAGTGTCTAGCCTGGGCCTAGCCAGTGCCTAGACAGTGTCTTGCCAGTGCCTAGACAGTGTCTAGCCAGTGCCTAGACAGTGTCTTGCCAGTGCCTAGACAGTGTCTAGCCAGTGCCTAGACAGTGTCTAGCCAGTGCCTAGCGAGTGCCTAGCCAGTGCCTAGACAGTGTCTAGCCAGTGCCTAGCCAGTGTCTAGCCAGTGCCTAGCCAGTGTCTAGCCAGTGCTTAGCCAGTGTCTAGCCAGTGTCTAGCCAGTGTCTAGCCACTGTGTAGCCACTGCATAGCCAGTGCCTAGCCAGTGTCTAGCCAGTGCCTATCCCGTGTCTAGCCTTTGCCTATCCAGTGTCTAGCCTTCGCCTAGCCAGTGCCTAGCCAGTACCTAGCCAGTGTCTAGCCTGTGCACAGCCAGTGTCTAGCGTGTGCCTAGCCAGTGTCTAGCCTGTGCAAAGCCAGGGTCTAGCCTGTGCGTAGCCAGTGTCTAGCCTGTGCATAGCCAGTGTCTATCGTGTGCATAGCCAATGTCTAGCCTCTGCCTAGCTTGTGACTAGCCTATGCATAGCCAGTGTCTAGCCTGTGTCTAGCCTTTGCCTAGTAAGAGTCTAGCCTGTGCCTAGCCAGTGTCTAGCCTTTGCCTAGCCAGTTTCTAGCCTGTGCTTAGACAATGTTTAGCCTGTGCCTAGCCAGTGACTAGCCTATGCATAGCCAGTGTCTAGCCCGTGCACAGCCAGTGTCTAGCCTGGGCCTAGCCAGTGTCTAGCCTGTCCCTAGCCAATGACTAGCCTGTGCATAGCCAGTGTCTAGCCCGGGCCTAGCCAGTGTCTAGCCTGTGCCTAGCCAATGACTAGCCTATGCCTAGCTTGTGCCTAGCCTTTGCTTAGCCAGTGTCCAGCCTGTGCCTAGACAGAGTTTAGCCTGTGCCTAGCTAGTGTCTAGCCTGGGCCTAGCCAGTGTCTAGCCTGTGCTTAGACAATGTTTAGCCTGTGCCTAGCCATTGTCTAGCCAGTGTCTAGCCTGTGTCTAGCCTTTGCCTAGTAAGAGTCTAGCCTGTGCCTAGCCAGTGTCTAGCCTTTGCCTAGCCAGTTTCTAGCCTGTGCTTAGACAATGTTTAGCCTGTGCCTAGCCATTGTCTAGCCTGTGCCTAGCCAGTGTCTAGCCTGTGCCTAGCTAGTGTCTAGCCTGGGCCTAGCCAGTGTCTAGCCTGTCCCTAGCCAATGACTAGCCTATGCATAGCCAGTGTCTAGCCCGGGCCTAGCCAGTGTCTAGGCTGTGCCTAGCCAATGACTAGCCTATGCCTAGCTTGTGCCTAGCCTTTGCCTAGCCTGTGCCTAGTCTGTGCTTAACCAGTGTCTAGCCTGTGCCTAGCAGGTGTTTAGCCTGTGTCTAGCCTTTGCCTAGCCAGGGTCTAGCCAGTGTACAGCCAGTGTCTAGCCTGTGCCTAGCCAGGGTCTAGCCTGTGCCTAGCCAGTGTCTAGCCTGGGCCTAGCCAGTGTCTAGCCTGTGCCTAGCCAGTGTCCAGCCTGTGCCTAGACAGAGATTAGCCTGTGCCTAGACAGAGTTTTGCCTGGGCTTAGCCATTGTCTAGCCTGTGCCTAGCCAGTGTCTAGCCTGTGCCTAGCTAGTGTCTAGCCTGGGCCTAGCCAGTGTCTAGCCTGTGCCTAGCCAGTGTATAGCCTGTGCCTAGCCAGTGTCTAGCCTGTGCCTAGCCAGTGTCTAGCCTGTGCCTAGCCAGTGTCTAGCCCGTGCACAGCCAGTGTCTAGCCTGGGCCTAGCCAGTGTCTAGCCTGTGCCTAGCCAGTGACTAGCCTATGCATAGCCAGTGTCTAGCCTGGGCCTAGCCAGTGTCTAGCCTGTGCCTAGCCAGTGTCCAGCCTGTTCCTAGACAGAGTTTAGCCTGTGCCTAGACAGAGTTTAGCCTGGGCCCAGCCATTGTCTAGCCTGTGCCTAGCCAGTGTCTAGCCTGTGCCTAGCTAGTGTCTTGCCTGGGCCTAGCTAGTGTCTTGCCTGGGCCTAGCCAGTGTCTAGCCTGTGCCTAGCCAGTTTCTAGCCTGTGCCTATCCAGTGTCTAGCCTGGGCCTAGCCAGTGTCTAGCCTGTGCCTAGCCAGTTTTTAGCCTGTGGCTAGCTAGAGTCTAGCCTGGGCCTAGCCAGTGTCTAACCTGTGCCTAGCCAGTGCCTAGCCTATGAATAGCCCGTGTCTAGCCTGTGCCTAGCAAGTCTCTAGCCTGTGCCTAGCAAGTGTCTAGCCTGGGCCTAGCAAGTGTCTAGCCTGGGCCAAGCCAGTGTCTAGCCTGTGCCTAGCCAGTGTCTAGCCTGTGCCTAGCCAGTGTCTAGCCTGTGCCTAGCTTGTGCCTAGCCTGTGCCTAGCCTGTGCCTAGCCTGTGCCTAGTCTGTGCTTAATAAGTGTCTAGCCTGTGCCTAGCAGGTGTCTAGCCTGTGTCTAGCCTGTGCCTTGCCTGTGATTGGCATGTGCATAGCCTGTGCCCAGCCAGTGGCTTGCCTGTGCCCAGTCAGTGTCTAGCCTGTTCCTAGCTAGTGTCAAGCCTGGGCCTAGCCAGTGTCTAGCCTGTGCCTAGCCAGTGTTTAGCCTGTGCCTAGCTAGTGTCTAGCCAGGGCGTAGCCAGTGTCTAGCCTGTCCCTAGCCAATGACAAGCCTATGCATAGCCAGTGTCTAGCCTGGGCCTAGCCAGTGTCTAGCCTGTGCCTAACCAATGACTAGCCTATGCCTAGCTTGTGCCTAGCCTGTGCCTAGCCTGTGCCTAGCCTGTGCCTAGCATGTGCCCAGTCTGTGCGTAACCAGTGTCTAGCCTGTGCCTAGCAGGTGTCTAGCCTGTGTCTAGCCTGTGTCTAGCCTGTGCGTTGCCTGTGATTGGCATGTGCATAGCCTGTGCCTAGCCGGTGTCTTGCCTGTGCCTAGCTAGTGTCTAGCCTGGGCCTAGCCAGTGTCTAGCCTGGGCCTAGCCAGTGCCTAGCCAGTGTCTAGCCAGTGCCTAGACAGTGTCTAGCCAGTGCCTAGACAGTGTCTAGCCAGTGCCTAGCCAGTGTCTAGCCAGTGCCTAGCCAGTGTCTAGCCAGTGCTTAGCCAGTGTCTAGCCAGTGTCTAGCCACTGTGTAGCCACTGCATAGCCAGTGCCTAGCCAGTGTCTAGCCAGTGCCTATCCCGTGTCTAGCCTTTGCCTATCCAGTGTCTAGCCTTCGCCTAGCCAGTGCCTAGCCAGTGCCTAGCCAGTGTCTAGCCTGTGCACAGCCAGTATCTAGCCTGTGCCTAGCCAGTGTCTAGCCTGTGCAAAGCCAGGGTCTAGCCTGTGCCTAGCCAGTGTCTAGCCTGTGCATAGCCAGTGTCTATCGTGTGCATAGCCAATGTCTAGCCTCTGCCTAGCTTGTGACTAGCCTATGCATAGCCAGTGTCTAGCCTGTGTCTAGCCTTTGCCTAGTCAGAGTCTAGCCTGTGCCTAGCCAGTGTCTAGCCTTTGCCTAGCCAGTGTCTAGCCTGTGCTTGGACAATGTTTAGCCTGTGCCTAGCCAGTGTCTAGCCCGTGCACAGCCAGTGTCTAGCCTGGGCCTAGCCAGTGTCTAGCCTGTCCCTAGCCAATGACTAGCCTATGCATAGCCAGTGTCTAGCCCGGGCCTAGCCAGTGTCTAGCCTGTGCCTAGCCAATGACTAGCCTATGCCTAGCTTGTGCCCAGCCTTTGCTTAGCCAGTGTCCAGCCTGTGCCTAGCAGGTGTTTAGCCTGTGTCTAGCCTTTGCCTAGCCAGTGTCTAGCCAGTGCCTAGCTAGTGTCTAGCCAGTGCACAGCCAGTGTCTAGCCAGTGCACAGCCAGTGTCTAGCCTGTGCCTAGCCAGTGTCTAGCCTGTGCCTAGCTAGTGTCTAGCCTGGGCCTAGCCAGTCTCTAGTCTGTGCCTAGCCAGTTTCTAGCCTGTGCCTAGCCAGTGATTGGCATGGGCATAGCCTGTGCCTAGCCAGTGTCTTGCCTGTGCCTAGCCAGTGTCTAGCTTGTGCCTCGCTAGTGTCTAGCCTGGGGCTGGCTAGTGTCTGGCCTGTGCCTAGCCAGTGTCTAGCCTGTGCCTAGCCAGTGTCTAGCCTGTGCCTAGCCAGTGCCTAGCCAGTGTCTAGCCAGTGCCTATCCCGTGTCTAGCCTTTGCCTATCCAGTGTCTAGCCTTCGCCTAGCCAGTGCCTAGCCAGTGCCTAGCCAGTGTCTAGCCTGTGCACAGCCAGTGTATAGCCTGTGCACAGCCAGTGTCTAGCCTGTGCCTAGCCAGTGTCCAGCCTGTTCCTAGACAGAGTTTAGCCTGTGCCTAGACAGAGTTTAGCCTGGGCCCAGCCATTGTCTAGCCTGTGCCTAGCCAGTGCCTAGCCAGTGTCTAGCCTGTGCCTAGCTAGTGTCAAGCCTGGGCCTAACCAGTGTCTAGCCTGTGTCTAGCCAGTGTTTAGCCTGTGCCTAGCTAGTGTCTAGCCAGGGCGTAGCCAGTGTCTAGCCTGTCCCTAGCCAATGACAAGCCTATGCATAGCCAGTGTCTAGCCTGGGCGTAGCCAGTGTCTAGCCTGTCCCTAGCCAATGACAAGCCTATGCATAGCCAGTGTCTAGCCTGGGCCTAGCCAGTGTCTAGCATGTGCCTAGCCAATGACTAGCCTATGCCTAGCTTGTGCCTAGCCTGTGCCTAGCCTGTGCCTAGCCTGTGCCTAGCATGTGCCTAGTCTGTGCGTAACCAGTGTCTAGCCAGTGCCTAGCCAGTGTCTAGCCTGTGCACAGCCAGTGTTTAGCCTGTGCCTAGCCAGTGTCTAGCCTGTGCAAAGCCAGGGTCTAGCCTGTGCCTAGCCAGTGCCTAGCCAGTGTCTAGCCAGTGCCTAGACAGTGTCTAGCAAGTGCCTAGACAGTGTCTAGCTAGTGCCTAGCCAGTGTCTAGCCAGTGCTTAGCCAGTGTCTAGCCAGTGTCTAGCCACTGTGTAGCCACTGCATAGCCAGTGCCTAGCCAGTGTCTAGCCAGTGCCTATCCCGTGTCTAGCCTTTGCCTAGCCAGTGTCTAGCCTGTGCCTAGCCAGTGTCTAGCCTTTGCCTAGCCAGTGCCTAGCCAGTGCCTAGCCAGTGTCTAGCCTGTGCACAGCCAGTGTCTAGCCTGTGCCTAGCCAGTGTCTAGCCTGTGCAAAGCCAGGGTCTAGCCTGTGCCTAGCCAGTGTCTAGCCTGTGCCTAGCCAGTGTCTATCGTGTGCATAGCCAATGTCTAGCCTCTGCCTAGCTTGTGACTAGCCTATGCATAGCCAGTGTCTAGCCTGTGTCTAGCCTTTGCCTAGTCAGAGTCTAGCCTGTGCCTAGCCAGTGTCTAGCCTTTGCCTAGCCAGTGTCTAGCCTGTGCTTGGACAATGTTTAGCCTGTGCCTAGCCAGTGTCTAGCCTGTGCCTAGCCAGTGACTAGCCTATGCATAGCCAGTGTCTAGCCAGTGCCTAGCCAGTGTCTAGCCCGTGCACAGCCAGTGTCTAGCCTGGGCCTAGCCAGTGTCTAGCCTGTCCCTAGCCAATGACTAGCCTATGCATAGCCAGTGTCTAGCCCGGGCCTAGCCAGTGTCTAGCCTGTGCCTAGCCAATGACTAGCCTATGCCTAGCTTTTGCCTAGCCTTTGCTTAGCCAGTGTCCAGCCTGTGCCTAGCAGGTGTTTAGCCTGTGTCTAGCCTTTGCCTAGCCAGTGTCTAGCCAGTGCCTAGCCAGTGTCTAGCCAGTGCACAGCCAGTGTCTAGCCAGTGCACAGCCAGTGTCTAGCTTGTGCCTAGCCAGTGTCTAGCCTGTGCCTAGCTAGTGTCTAGCCTGGGCCTAGCCAGTGTCTAGCCTGTGCCTAGCCAGTTTCTAGCCTGTGCCTAGCCAGTGATTGGCATGTGCATAGCCTGTGCCTAGCCAGTGTCTTGCCTGTGCCTAGCCAGTGTCTAGCTTGTGCCTAGCTAGTGTCTAGCCTGGGGCTGGCTAGTGTCTGGCCTGTGCCTAGCCAGTGTCTAGCCTGTGCCTAGCCAGTGTCTAGCCTGTGCCTAGCCAGTGCCTAGCCTGGGCCTAGCCAGTATCTAGCCTGTGCCTAGCCAGTTTCTAGCCTGTGCCTAGCCAGTGTCTAGCCTGTGCCTAACCAGTGTCTAGCCGGTGCACAGCCAGTGTCTAGCCTGTCCCTAGCCAATGACTAGCCTATGCATAGCCAGTGTCTAGCCCGGGCCTAGCCAGTGTCTAGCCTGTGCCTAGCCAATGACTAGCCTATGCCTAGCTTGTTCCTAGCCTTTGCCCAGCCTGTGCCTAGTCTGTGCTTAACCAGTGTCTACCCTGTGCCTAGCAGGTGTTTAGCCTGTGTCTAGCCTTTGCCTAGCCAGTGTCTAGCCAGTGCCTAGCCAGTGTCTAGCCAGTGCACAGCCAGTGTCTAGCCTGTGCCTAGCCAGGGTCTAGCCTGTGCTTAGCCAGTGTCTAGCCTGGGCCTAGCCAGTGTCTAGCCTGTGCCTAGCCAGTGTCCAGCCTGTGCCTAGACAGAGTTAAGCCTGTGCCTAGACAGAGTTTAGCCTGGGCCTAGCCATTGTCTAGCCTATGCCTAGCCAGTGTCTAGCCTGTGCCTAGCTAGTGTCTAGCCTGTGCCTAGCCAGTGTCTAGCCTGGGCCTAGCCAGTGTCTAGCCTGGGCCTAGCTAGTGTCTAGCCTGTGCCTAGCCAGTTTCTAGTCTGTGCCTAGCCAGTGTCTAGCCTGTGCCTAGCCAGTGTCTAACCCGTGCACAGCCAGTGTCTAGCCTGGGCCTAGCCAGTGTCTAGCCTTTGCCTAGCCAGTGACTAGCTTATGCATAGCCAGTGTCTAGCCTGGGCCTAGCCAGTGTCTAGCCTGTGCCTAGCCAGTGTCCAGCCTGTGCCTAGACAGAGTTTAGCCTGTGCCTAGCCAGTGTCTAGCCCGGGCCTAGCCAGTGTCTAGCCTGTGCCTAGCCAATGACTAGCCTATGCCTAGCTTGTGCCTAGCCTTTGCCTAGCCTGTGCCTAGTCTGTGCTTAACCAGTGTCTAGCCTGTGCCTAGCCAGTGTCTAGCCTGTGCCTAGCCGGTGTTTAGCCTGTGCTCAGCCAGTGCCTACCGCCTAGCCAGTGTCTAGCCAGTGCCTAGCCAGGGCACAGCCAGTGTCTAGCCAGTGCACAGCCAGTGTCTAGCCTGTGCCTAGCCAGTGTCTAGCCTGGGCCTAGCCAGTGTCTAGCCTGTGCCTAGCCAGTTGCTAGCCTGTGCCTAGCCAGTGTCTAGCCTGTGCCTAGCCAGTGTCTAGCCTGTGCCTAGCCAGTGTCTAGCCTGTGCACAGCCAGTGTCTAGCCTGTGCCTAGCCAGTGTCTAGCCTGTGCCTAGCCAGTGTCTAGCCTGTGCCTAGCCAGTGTCTAGCCTGTGCCTAGCCACTGTCTAGCCTGTGCCTAGCCAGTGTCTAGCCTGTGCCTAGCCAGTGTCTAGCCTGTGCCTAGCCAGTGTTTAGCCTGGGCCTAGCCAGTGTCTAGCCTGTGCCTAGCCAGTGTCTAGCCTGTGCCTAGCCAGTGTCTAGCCTGTGCCTAGCCAGTGTCTAGCCTGTGCCTAGCCAGTGTCTAGCCTGTGCCTAGCCAGTGTCTAGCCTGGGCCTAGCCAGTGTCTAGCCTGTGCCTAGCCAGTTTTTAGCCTGTGCCTAGCCAGTGTCTAGCCTGTGCCTAGCCAGTGTCTAGCCTGCGCCTAGCCAGTGTCTAGCCTGTGCCTAGCCAGTGTCTAGCCTGTGCCTAGCAAGTGTCTAGCCTGTGCCTAGCCAGTGTCTAGCCTGTGCCTAGCCAGTGTCTAGCCTGTGCCAAGCCAGTGTCTAGCCTGTGCCTAGCCAGTGTCTAGCCTGTGCCTAGCTAGTGCCTAGCCTGTGCCTAGCCGTGCCTAGCCCTCCTGTGCCTAGTCTGTGCCTAGCCAGTGTCTAGCCTGTGCCTAGCAGGTGTCTAGCCTGTGTCTAGCCAGTGCCTTAGCCTGTGATTGCCATGTGTATAGCCTGTGCCCAGCCAGTGTCTAGCCTGTGCCCAGCCAGTGTCTAGCCTGTGCCTAGCTAATGTCAAGCCTGGGCCTAGCCAGTGTCTGGCCTGTGCCTAGCCAGTGTTTAGCCTGTGCCTAGCTAGTGTCTAGCCTGGGCCTAGCCAGTGTCTAGCCTGTCCCTAGCCAATGACAAGCCTATGCATAGCCAGTGCCTATCCCGTGTCTAGCCTTTGCCTAGCCAGTGTCTAGCCTGTGCCTATCCAGTTTCTAGCCTGTGCCTAGCCAGTGTCTAGCCTGGGCCTAGCAAGTGTCTAGCCTGTGCCTAGCCAGTTTTTAGCCTGTGGCTAGCTAGAGTCTAGCCTGGGCCAAGCCAGTGTCTAGCCTGTGCCTAGCCAGTGTCTAGCCTGTGCCTAGCTAGTGTCTAGCCTGTGCCTAGCCAGTGTGCCTAGCCTGTGCCTAGCCAGTGCCTAGCCTGTGCCTAGCCAGTGTCTAATAAGTGCCTAGCCAGTGCCTAGCAGGTGCCTAGCCAGTGTCTAGCCTGTGCCTAGCCAGTGCCTGTGATAGCCATGTGCATAGCCTGTGCCCAGCCAGTGTCTAGCCTGTGCCCAGCCAGTGTCTAGCCTGTGCCTAGCCAGTGTCTAGCCTGTGCCTAGCCAGTGTCTAGCCAGTGCCTAGCCAGTGTCTAGCCTGTGCACAGCCAGTGTCTAGCCTGTGCCTAGCCAGTGTCTAGCCTGTGCAAAGCCAGGGTCTAGCCTGTGCCTAGCCAGTGTCTAGCCTGTGCCTAGCCAGTGTCTAGCCTGTGCATAGCCAGTGTCTAGCCTCTGCCTAGCCAGTGTTGTGCTAGCCTATGCATAGCCAGTGTCTAGCCTGTGTCTAGCCAGTGCCTAGTCAGAGCCTAGCCAGTGTCTAGCCTGTGCCTAGCCAGTGTCTAGCCTGTGCCTAGCCAGTGTCTAGCCTGTGCTTGGACAGTGTTCTAGCCTGTGCCTAGCCAGTGTCTAGCCTGTGCCTAGCCAGTGTCTAGCCTGTGCCTAGCCAGTGTCTAGCCTGTGCCTAGCCAGTGTCTAGCCTGTGCACTAGCCAGTGTCTAGCCTGGGCCTAGCCAGTGTCTAGCCTGTGCCTAGCCAGTGTCTAGCCTGTGCCTAGCCAGTGTCTAGCCTGTGCCTAGCCAGTGTCTAGCCTGTGCCTAGCCTGCTAGCCTGTGATTGGCATGTGTCTAGCCTGTGCCTAGCCAGTGTCTAGCCTGTGCCCAGCCAGTGTCTAGCCTGTGCCTAGCCAGTGTCTAGCCTGTGCCTAGCCAGTGTCTAGCCTGTGCCTAGCCAGTGTCTCAGCCTGTGCCTAGCCAGTGTCTAGCCTGTGCCTAGCCAGTGTCTAGTCTGTGCCTAGCCAGTGTCTAGCCTGTGCCTAGCCAGTGTCTAGCCTGTGCCTAGCCAGTGTGTTGCCTGTGCATTGCCAGTGTACATAGCCTGTGCCTAGCCAGTGTCTTCTAGCCTGTGCCAAGCCAGTGTCTAGCCTGTGCCTAGCCAGTCTAGCCTGTGCCTAGCCAGTGTCTAGCCTGTGCCTAGCCAGTGTCTAGCCTGTGCCTAGCCAGTGTCTAGCCTGTGCCTAGCCAGTGTCTAGCCTGTGCCTAGCCAGTGTCTAGCCTGTGCCTAGCCAGTGTCTAGCCTGTGCACTAGCCAGTGTCTAGCCTGTGCCTAGCCAGTGTCTAGCCTGTGCCTAGCCAGTGTCTAGCCTGTGCCTAGCCAGTGTCTAGCCTGTGCCTAGCCAGTGTCTAGCCTGTGCCTAGCCAGTGTCTAGCCTGTGCCTAGCCAGTGTCTAGCCTGTGCCTAGCCAGTGTCTAGCCTATGCCTAGCCAGTGTCTAGCCTGTGCCTAGCCAGTGTCTAGCCTGTGCCTAGCCAGTGTCTAGCCTGTGCCTAGCCAGTGTTTAGCCTGTGCCTAGACAGAGTTTAGCCTGTGCCTAGCCAGTGTCTAGCCTGTGCCTAGCCAGTGTCTAGCCTGTGCCTAGCCAGTGTCTAGCCTGTGCCTAGCCAGTGTCTAGCCTGTGCCTAGCCAGTGTCTAGCCTGGGCCTAGCCAGTGTCTAGCCTGTGCCTAGCCAGTGTCTAGCCTGTGCCTAGCCAGTGTCTAGCCTGTGCCTAGACAGTGTCTAGCCTGTGCCTAGCCAGTGTCTAGCCTGTGCCTAGCCAGTGTCTAGCCTGTGCCTAGCCAGTGTCTAGCCTGTGCCTAGCCAGTGTCTAGCCTGTGCCTAGCCAGTGTCTAGCCAGTGCCACAGCCAGTGTCTAGCCTGTGCCTAGCCAGTGTCTAGCCTGTGCCTAGCCAGTGTCTAGCCTGTGCCTAGCCAGTGTCTAGCCTGTGCCTAGCCAGTGTCTAGCCTGTGCACAGCCAGTGTCTAGCCTGTGCCTAGCCAGTGTCTAGCCTGTGCCTAGCCAGTGTCTAGCCTGTGCCTAGCCAGTGTCTAGCCTGTGCCTAGCCAGTGTCTAGCCTGTGCCTAGCCAGTGTCTAGCCTGTGCCTAGCCAGTGTCTAGCCTGTGCCTAGACAGAGTTTAGCCTGTGCCTAGCCAGGGTCTAGCCTGTGCCTTGCCAGTGTCTAGCCTGGGCCTAGCCAGTGTCTAGCCTGTGCCTAGCCAGTGTCTAGCCTGTGCCTAGCCAGTGTCTAGCCTGTGCCTAGCCAGTGTCTAGCCTGTGCCTAGCCAGTGTCTAGCCTGTGCCTAGCCAGTGTTTAGCCTGTGCCTAGCCAGTGTCTAGCCTGTGCCTAGCCAGTGTCTAGCCTGTGCCTAGCCAGTGTCTAGCCTGTGCCTAGCCAGTGTCTAGCCTGTGCCTAGCCAGTGTCTAGCCTGTGCCTAGCCAGTGTCTAGCCTGGGCCTAGCCAGTGTCTAGCCTGTGCCTAGCCAGTGTCTAGCCTGTGCCTAGCCAGTGCCTAGCCTGTGCCTAGCCTGTGCCTAGCCTGTGCCTAGTCTGTTCTTAATCAGTGTCTAGCCTGTGCCTAGCAGGTGTCTAGCCTGTGCCTAGCCAGTGTCTAGCCTGTGCCTAGCCAGTGTCTAGCCTGTGCCTAGCCAGTGTCTAGCCTGTGCCTAGCCAGTGTCTAGCCTGTGCCTAGCCAGTGTCTAGCCTGGGCCTAGCCAGTGTCTAGCCTGTGCCTAGCCAGTGTTTAGCCTGTGCCTAGCCAGTGTCTAGCCTGTGCCTAGCCAGTGTCTAGCCTGTGCCTAGCCAGTGTCTAGCCTGTGCCTAGCCAGTGTCTAGCCTGTGCCTAGCCAGTGTCTAGCCTGTGCCTAGCCAGTGTGCCTAGCCTGTGCCTAGCCTGTGCCTAGCCATGTGCCTAGTCTGTGCCTAGCCAGTGTCTAGCCTGTGCCTAGCAAGTGTCTAGCCTGTGTCTAGCCAGTGCGTTGCCTGTGATTGGCATGTGCATAGCCTGTGCCTAGCCAGTGTCTTGCCTGTGCCTAGCCAGTGTCTAGCCTGTGCCTAGCCAGTGTCTAGCCTGTGCCTAGCCAGTGCCTAGCCAGTGCCTAGCCAGTGCCTGTGCCTAGCCAGTGTCTAGCCTGTGCCTAGCCAGTGTCTAGCCTGTGCCAGGTCTAGCCTGCCTAGCCAGTGTCTAGCCAGTGCCTAGCCAGTGTCTAGCCAGTGCCTAGCCAGTGTCTAGCCTGTGCCCAGCCAGTGTCTAGCCTGTGCCTAGCCAGTGTCTAGCCCTGTGAAGCCAGTGTCATAGCCAGTGCCTAGCCAGTGTCTAGCCAGTGCCTAGCCAGTGTCTAGCCTTTGCCTAGCCAGTGTCTAGCCTGTGCCTAGCCAGTGTCTAGCCTGTGCCTAGCCAGTGTCTAGCCAGTGCCTAGCCAGTGTCTAGCCTGTGCACTAGCCAGTGTCTAGCCTGTGCCTAGCCAGTGTCTAGCCTGTGCCTAGCCAGTGTCTAGCCTGTGCCTAGCCAGTGTCTAGCCTGTGCCTAGCCAGTGTCTAGCCTGTGCCTAGCCAGTGTCTAGCCTGTGCCTAGCCAGTGTCTAGCCTCTGCCTAGCCAGTGTCTAGCCTGTGCCTAGCCAGTGTCTAGCCTGTGCCTAGCCAGTGTCTAGCCTGTGCCTAGCCAGTGTCTAGCCTGTGCCTAGCCAGTGTCTAGCCTTTGCCTAGCCAGTGTCTAGCCTGTGCCTAGCCAGTGTCTAGCCTGTGCCTAGCCAGTGTCTAGCCTGTGCCTAGCCAGTGTCTAGCCTGTGCCTAGCCAGTGTCTAGCCAGTGCCTAGCCAGTGTCTAGCCTGTGCCCAGCCAGTGTCTAGCCTGGGCCTAGCCAGTGTCTAGCCTGTGCCTAGCCAGTGTCTAGCCTATGCCTAGCCAGTGTCTAGCCTGTGCCTAGCCAGTGTCTAGCCTGTGCCTAGCCAGTGTCTAGCCTGTGCCTAGCCAGTGTCTAGCCTGTGCCTAGCCAGTGTCTAGCCTGTGCCTAGCCAGTGTCTAGCCTGTGCCTAGACAGAGTTTAGCCTGTGCCTAGCCAGTGTCTAGCCTGTGCCTAGCCAGTGTCTAGCCTGTGCCTAGCCAGTGTCTAGCCTGTGCCTAGCCAGTGTCTAGCCTGTGCCTAGCCAGTGTCTAGCCTGTGCCTAGCCAGTGTCTAGCCTGTGCCTGCAGCCAGTGTCTAGCCTGTGCCAAAGCCAGTGTCTAGCCTGTGCCTAGCCAGTGTCTAGCCTGTGCCTAGCCAGTGTCTAGCCTGTGCCTAGCCAGTGTCTAGCCTGTGCCTAGCCAGTGTCTAGCCTGTGCCTAGCCAGTGTCTAGCCTGTGCCTAGCCTAGCCAGTGTCTAGCCTGTGCCTAGCCAGTGTCTAGCCTGTGCCTAGCCAGTGTCTAGCCTGTGCCTAGCCAGTGTCTAGCCTGTGCTTAGCCAGTGTTTAGCCTGTGCCTAGCCAGTGTCTAGCCTGTGCCTAGCCAGTGTCTAGCCTGTGCCTAGCCAGTGTCTAGCCAGTGCCTAGCCAGTGTCTAGCCTGTGCCTAGCCAGTGTCTAGCCTGTGCCTAGCCAGTGTCTAGCCTGTGCCTAGCCAGTGTCTAGCCTGTGCTAGCCAGTGTCTAGCCTGTGCCTAGCCAGTGTCTAGCCTGTGCCTAGCCAGTGTCTAGCCTGTGCCTAGCCAGTGTCTAGCCTGTGCCTAGCCAGTGTCTAGCCTGTGCCTAGACAGAGTTTAGCCTGTGCCTAGACAGAGTTTAGCCTGTGCCTAGCCAGTGTCTAGCCTGTGCCTAGCCAGTGTCTAGCCTCTGCCTAGCCAGTGTCTAGCCTGTGCCTAGCCAGTGTCTAGCCTGTGCCTAGCCAGTGTCTAGCCTGTGCCTAGCCAGTGTCTAGCCTGTGCCTAGCCAGTGTCTAGCCTGTGCCTAGCCAGTGTCTAGCCTGTGCCTAGCCAGTGTCTAGCCTGTGCCTAGCCAGTGTCTAGCCTGTGCCTAGCCAGTGTCTAGCCTGTGCCTAGCCAGTGTCTAGCCTGTGCCCAGCCAGTGTCTAGCCTGTGCCTAGCCAGTGTCTAGCCTGTGCCTAGCCAGTGTCTAGCCTATGCCTAGCCAGTGTCTAGCCTGTGCCTAGCCAGTGTCTAGCCTGTGCCTAGCCAGTGTCTAGCCTGTGCCTAGCCAGTGTCTAGCCTGTGCCTAGCCAGTGTCTAGCCTGTGCCTAGCCAGTGTCTAGCCTGTGCCTAGCCAGTGTTTAGCCTGTGCCTAGCCAGTGTCTAGCCTGTGCCTAGCCAGTGTCTAGCCTGTGCCTAGCCAGTGTCTAGCCAGTGCCTAGCCAGTGTCTAGCCAGTGCCTAGCCAGTGTCTAGCCAGTGCCTAGCCAGTGTCTAGCCTGTGCCCAGCCAGTGTCTAGCCTGTGCCTAGCCAGTGTCTAGCCTGTGCCTAGCCAGTGTCTAGCCTGTGCCTAGCCAGTGTCTAGCCTGTGCCTAGCCAGTGTCTAGCCTGTGCCTAGACAGAGTTTAGCCTGTGCCTAGCCAGTGTCTAGCCTGTGCCTAGCCAGTGTCTAGCCTGTGCCTAGCCAGTGTCTAGCCTGTGCCTAGCCAGTGTCTAGCCTGTGCCTAGCCAGTGTCTAGCCTGTGCCTAGCCAGTGTCTAGCCTGTGCCTAGCCAGTGTCTAACCCTGTGCCCAGCCAGTGTCTAGCCTGTGCCTAGCCAGTGTCTAGCCTGTGCCTAGCCAGTGTCTAGCCTGTGCCTAGCCAGTGTCTAGCCTGTGCCTAGCCAGTGTCTAGCCTGTGCCTAGCCAGTGTTCAGCCTGTGCCTAGCCAGAGTTTAGCCTGTGCCTAGCCAGTGTTTAGCCTGGGCCTAG
This sequence comes from Zaprionus indianus, assembly GCA_018904595.1. NCBI lineage: Eukaryota > Metazoa > Arthropoda > Insecta > Diptera > Drosophilidae > Zaprionus > Zaprionus indianus. The sequence continues at coordinate 723,263 of JAEIHA010001068.1, forward strand.
CCAGTGTCTAGCCTGTGCCTAGCCAGTGTCTAGCCTGTGCCTAGCCAGTGTCTAGCCTGTGCCTAGCCAGTGTCTAGCCTGTGCCTAGCCAGTGTCTAGCCTGTGGCTAGCTAGCCAGTGTCTAGCCTGGGCCTAGCCAGTGTCTAGCCTGTGCCTAGCCAGTGACTAGCCTATGCATAGCCAGTGTCTAGCCTGTGCCTAGCCAGTCTCTAGCCTGTGCAGAGCCAGTGTCTAGCCTGTGCCTAGCCAGTGTCTGGCTTGTGCCTAGCCAGTGTTTAGCCTGTGCCTAGCCAGTGTCTAGCCTGTGCCTAGCCAGTGTCTAGCCTGTGCCTAGCCAGTGTCTAGCCAGTGCCTAGCCAGTGTCTAGCCAGTGCCTAGCCAGTGTCTAGCCTGTGCCTAGCCAGTGTCTAGCCTGTGCCTAGCCAGTGTCTAGCCTGTGCCTAGCCAGTGTCTAGCCTGTGCCTAGCCAGTGTCTAGCCTGTGCCTAGCCAGTGTCTAGCCAGTGCCTAGCCAGTGTCTAGCCAGTGCCTAGCCAGTGTCTAGCCTGTGCCTAGCCAGTGTCTAGCCTGTGCCTAGCCAGTGTCTAGCCAGTGTCTAGCCAGTGTCTAGCCAGTGTCTAGCCAGTGTCTAGCCTGTGCCTAGCCAGTGTCTAGCCTGTGCCTAGCCAGTGTCTAGCCTGTGCCTAGCCAGTGTTTAGCCTGTGCCTAGCCAGTGTCTAGCCTGTGCTCAGCCAGTGTCTAGCCTGTGCCTAGCCTGTGTCTAGCCTGTGCCTAGCCAGTGTCTAGCCTGTGCCAATGCCAGTGTCTAGCCTGTGCCTAGCCAGTGTCTAGCCTGTGCCTAGCCAGTGTCTAGCCTGTGCCTAGCCAGTGTCTAGCCTGTGCCTAGCCAGTGTCTAGCCTGTGCCTAGCCAGTGTCTAGCCTGTGCCTAGCCAGTGTCTAGCCTGTGCCTAGCCAGTGTCTAGCCTGTGCCTAGCCAGTGCCTAGTCTGTGCTTAAGCCAGTGTCTAGCCTGTGCCTAGCCAGGTGTCTAGCCTGTGTCTAGCCTGTGCCTTGCCTGTGATTGGCATGTGCATTGCCTGTGCCTAGCCAGTGTCTAGCCTGTGCCCAGTCAGTGTCTAGCCTGTGCCTAGCCAGTGTCTAGCCTGTGCCTTAGCCAGTGTCTAGCCTGTGCCTAGCCAGTGTCTAGCCTGTGCCTAGCCAGTGTCTAGCCTGTGCCTAGCCAGTGTCTAGCCTGTGCCTAGCCAGTGTCTAGCCTAGCCAGTGCCTAGCCAGTGTCCTAGCCTGTGCCTAGCCAGTGTCTAGCCTGTGCCTAGCCAGTGTCTAGCCAGTGCCTAGCCAGTGTCTAGCCTGTGCCTAGCCAGTGTCTAGCCTGTGCCAGTGTCTAGCCAGTGTCTAGCCAGTGCCTAGCCTGTGCCTAGCCAGTGTCTAGCCTGTGCCTAGCCAGGTGTCTAGCCTGTGCCTAGCCAGTGTCGTAGCCTGTGCTTGGCATGTGTCTAGCCTGTGCCTAGCCAGTGTCTTAGCCTGTGCCCAGCCAGTGTCTAGCCTGTGCCTAGCCAGTGTCTAGCCTGGGCTTAGCCAGTGTCTAGCCTGTCCCTAGCCAGTGACTAGCCTATGCCTAGCCAGTGTCTAGCCTGTGCCTAGCCAGTGCCTAGCCTGTGCCTAGCCAGTGTCTAGCCTGTGCCTAGCCAGTGTCTAGCCTGTGCCTAGCCAGTGTCTAGCCTGTGCCTAGCCAGTGTCGTTGCTTGTGATTGGCATGTGCATAGCCTGTGCCTAGCCAGTGTCTAGCCTGTGCCCAGTCAGTGTCTAGCCTGTGCCTAGCCAGTGTCTAGCCTGTGCCTAGCCAGTGTCTAGCCTGTGCCTAGCCAGTGTCTAGCCTGTGCCTAGCCAGTGTCTAGCCTGTGCCTAGCCAGTGTCTAGCCTGTGCCTAGCCAGTGTCTAGCCTGTGCCTAGCCAGTGTCTAGCCAGTGCCTAGCCAGTGTCTAGCCTGTGCCTAGCCAGTGTCTAGCCTGTGCCTAGCCAGTGTCTAGCCTGTGCCTAGCCAGTGTCTAGCCTGTGCCTAGCCAGTGTCTAGCCTGTGCCTAGCCAGTGTCTAGCCTGTGCCTAGACAGAGTTTAGCCTGTGCCTAGCCAGTGTCTAGCCTCTGCCTAGCCAGTGTCTAGCCTGTGCCTAGCCAGTGTCTAGCCTGTGCCTAGCCAGTGTCTAGCCTGTGCCTAGCTAGTGTCTAGTCTGTGCCTAGCCAGTGTCTAGCCTGTGCCTAGCCAGTGTCTAGCCTGTGCCTAGCCAGTGTCTAGCCTGTGCCTAGCCAGTGTCTAGCCTGTGCCTAGCCAGTGTCTAGTCTGTGCCTAGCCAGTGTCTAGCCTGTGCCTAGCTAGTGTCTAGCCTGGGCCTAGCCAGTGTCTAGCCCGTGCACAGCCAGTGTCTAGCCTGGGCCTAGCCAGTGTCTAGCCTGTGCCTAGCCAGTGACTAGCCTATGCATAGCCAGTGTCTAGCCTGTGCCTAGCCAGTGTCTAGCCTGTGCCTAGCCAGTGTCTAGCCTGTGCCTAGCCAGTGCCTAGCCTTTGCCTAGCCTGTGCCTAGTCTGTGCTTAACCAGTGTCTAGCCTGTGCCTAGCAGGTGTTTAGCCTGTGTCTAGCCTTTGCCTAGCCAGTGTCTAGCCAGTGCCTAGCCAGTGTCTAGCCAGTGCCTAGCCAGTGTCTAGCCAGTGCACTAGCCAGTGTCTAGCCAGTGCACAGCCAGTGTCTAGCCAGTGCACAGCCAGTGTCTAGCCAGTGCACAGCCAGTGTCTAGCCTGTGCCTAGCCAGTGTCTAGCCTCGGCCTAGCCAGTGTCTAGCCTGTGCCTAGCCAGTGTCCAGCCTGTGCCTAGACAGAGTTAAGCCTGTGCCTAGACAGAGTTTAGCCTGGGCCTAGCCATTGTCTAGCCTGTGCCTAGCCAGTGTCTAGCCTTTGCCTAGCTAGTGTCTAGCCTGGGCCTAGCCAGTGTCCAGCCTGTGCCTAGCCAGTTTCTAGCCTGTGCCTAGCCAGTGTCTAGCCTGTGCCTAGCCAGTGTCTAACCCGTGCACAGCCAGTGTCTAGCCTGGGGCTAGCCAGTGTCTAGCCTGTGCCTAGCCAGTGACTAGCTTATGCATAGCCAGTGTCTAGCCTGGGCCTAGCCAGTGTCTAGCCTGTGCCTAGCCAGTGTTCAGCCTATGCCTAGACAGAGTTTAGCCTGTGCCAAGACGGAGTTTAGCCTGGGCCTAGCCATTGTCTGTGCCTAGCCAGTTTCTAGCCTGTGCCTAGCCAGTGTCTAGCCTGGGCCTAGCCAATGTCTAGCCTGTGCCTAGCCAGTTTTTAGCCTGTGGCTAGCTAGAGTCTAGCCTGGGCCTAGCCAGTGTCTAGCCTGTGCCTAGCCAGTGACTAGCCTATGAATAGCCCGTGTCTAGCCTGTGCCTAGCAAGTCTCTAGCCTGTGCAGAGCCAGTGTCTAGCCTGTGCCTAGCCATTGTCTGGCTTGTTCCTAGCCAGTGTTTAGCCTGTGCCTAGCTAGTGTCTAGCCTGGGCCTAGCCAGTGTCTAGCCTGGGCCTAGCCAGTGTCTAGCCAGTGCCTAGCCAGTGTCTAGCCAGTGCCTAGCCAGTGTCTAGCCAGTGCCTAGCCAGTGTCTAGCCAGTGCCTAGCCAGTGTCTAGCCAGTGCCTAGCCAGTGTCTAGCCAGTGCCTACCCAGTGTCTAGCCAGTGCTTAGCCAGTGTCTAGCCAGTGCCTAGCCAGTGTCTAGCCTGTGTCTAGCCAGTGTCTAGCCAGTGTCAAGCCAGTGTCTAGCCAGTGTCTAGCCAGTGTCTAGCCTGTGCCTAGCTAGTGTCTAGCCTGGGCCTAGCCAGTGTCTAGCCTGTGCCTAGCCAGTGGTTAGCCTGTGCCTAGCTAGTGTCCAGCCTGTGCTCAGCCAGTGTATAGCCTGTGCCTAGCCAGTGTCTAGCCTGTGCCTAGCCAATGACTAGCCTATGCAATGCCAGAGTCTAGCCTGTGCCTAGCAAGTGTCTAGCCTGTGCCTAGCAAGTGTCTAGCCTGTGCCTAGCCAGTGTCTAGCCTGGGCCTAGCAAGTGTCTAGCCTGGGCCAAGCCAGTGTCTAGCCTGTGCCTAGCCAGTGTCTAGCCTGTGCCTAGCTTGTGCCTAGCCTGTGCCTAGCCTGTGCCTAGTCTGTGCTTAATCAGTGTCTAGCCTGTGCCTAGCAGGTGTCTAGCCTGTGTCTAGCCTGTGCCTTGCCTGTGATTGGCATGTGCATTGCCTGTGCCTAGCCAGTGTCTTGCCTGTGCCCAGTCAGTGTCTAGCCTGTGCCTAGCTAGTGTCTAGCCTGGGCTTAGCCAGTGTCTGGCCTGTGCCTAGCCAGTGTCTAGCCTGTGCCTAGCTAGTGTCTACCCTGTGCCTAGCTAGTGTCTAGCCTGGGCCTAGCCAGTGCCTAGCCAGTGCCTAGACAGTGTCTAGCCAGTGCCTAGACAGTGTCTAGCCAGTGCCTAGACAGTGTCTAGCCAGTGCCTAGTCTGTGCGTAACCAGTGTCTAGCCTGTGCCTTGCAGGTGTCTAGCCTGTGTCTAGCCTGTGCGTTGCTTGTGATTGGCATGTGCATAGCCTGTGCCTAGCCAGTGTCTTGCCTGTGCCCAGTCAGTGTCTAGCCTGTGCCTAGCTAGTGTCTAGCCTGGGCTTAGCCAGTGTCTAGCCTGTCCCTAGCCAATGACAAGCCTATCCATAGCCAGTGTCTAGCCTGTGCCTAGCCTGTGCCTAGCATGTGCCTAGCATGTGCCTAGTCTGTGCGTAACCAGTGTCTAGCCTGTGCCTTGCAGGTGTCTAGCCTGTGTCTAGCCTGTGCGTTGCTTGTGATTGGCATGTGCATAGCCTGTGCCTAGCCAGTGTCTTGCCTGTGCCCAGTCAGTGTCTAGCCTGTGCCTAGCTAGTGTCTAGCCTGGGCTTAGCCAGTGTCTGGCCTGTGCCTAGCCAGTGTCTAGCCTGTGCCTAGCTAGTGTCTACCCTGTTCCTAGCTAGTGTCTAGCCTGGGCCTAGCCAGTGCCTAGCCAGTGCCTAGACAGTGTCTAGCCAGTGCCTAGACAGTGTCTAGCCAGTGCTTAGCCAGTGTCTAGCCAGTGTCTAGCCACTGCATAGCCAGTGCCTAGCCAGTGCCTAGCCAGTGCCTAGCCAGTGTCTAGCCTGTGCACAGCCTGTATCTAGCCTTTGCCTAGCCAGTGTCTAGCCTGGGCCTAGCCAGTGTCTAGCCTGTGCCTAGCCAGTGTTCAGCCTATGCCTAGACAGAGTTTAGCCTGTGCCAAGACGGAGTTTAGCCTGGGCCTAGCCATTGTCTGTGCCTAGCCAGTTTCTAGCCTGTGCCTAGCCAGTGTCTAGCCTGGGCCTAGCCAATGTCTAGCCTGTGCCTAGCCAGTTTTTAGCCTGTGGCTAGCTAGAGTCTAGCCTGGGCCTAGCCAGTGTCTAGCCTGGGCCTAGCCAGTGTCTAGCCAGTGCCTAGCCAGTGTCTAGCCAGTGCCTAGCCAGTGTCTAGCCAGTGCCCAGTCAGTGTCTAGCCTGTGCCTAGCTAGTGTCAAGCCTGGGCCTAGCCAGTGTCTGGCCTGTGCCTAGCCAGTGTTTAGCCTGTGCCTAGCTAGTGTCTAGCCTGGGCTTAGCCAGTGTCTAGCCTGTCCCTAGCCAATGACAAGCCTATCCATAGCCAGTGTCTAGCCTGTGCCTAGCCTGTGCCTAGCATGTGCCTAGCATGTGCCTAGTCTGTGCGTAACCAGTGTCTAGCCTGTGCCTTGCAGGTGTCTAGCCTGTGCCTAGCCTGTGCGTTGCTTGTGATTGGCATGTGCATAGCCTGTGCCTAGCCAGTGTCTTGCCTGTGCCCAGTCAGTGTCTAGCCTGTGCCTAGCTAGTGTCTAGCCTGGGCTTAGCCAGTGTCTGGCCTGTGCCTAGCCAGTGTCTAGCCTGTGCCTAGCTAGTGTCTACCCTGTGCCTAGCTAGTGTCTAGCCTGGGCCTAGCTAGTGTCTAGCCTGGGCCTAGCCAGTGCCTAGCCAGTGCCTAGACAGTGTCTAGCCAGTGCCTAGACAGTGTCTAGCCAGTGCCTAGACAGTGTCTAGCCAGTGCCTAGAAAGTGTCTAGCCAGTGCTTAGCCAGTGTCTAGCCAGTTTCTAGCCACTGTCTAGCCACTGCATAGCCAGTGCCTAGCCAGTGCCTAGCCAGTGCCTAGCCAGTTCCTAGCCAGTGCCTAGCCAGTGTCTAGCCTGTGCACAGCCAGTGTCTAGCCTGTGCACAGCCAGTGTCTAGCCTGTGCACAGCCAGTGTCTAGCCTGTGCACTGCCAGTGCCTAGCCAGTGCCTAGCCAGTGTCTAGCCTGTGCACAGCCAGTGTCTAGCCTGTGCCTAGCCAGTGTCTAGCCTGTGCACAGCCAGGGTCTAGCCTGTGCATAGCCAGTGTCTAGCCTGTGCATAGCCAGTGTCTATCGTGTGCATAGCCAATGTCTAGCCTCTACCTAGCCTGTTACTAGCCTATGCATAGCCAGTGTCTAGCCTGTATCTAGCCTTTGCCTAGTCAGAGTCTAGCCTGTGCCTAGCCAGTGTCTAGCCTTTGCCTAGCCATTGTCTAGCCTGTGCCTAGACAATGTTTAGCCTGTGCCTAGCCAGTGTCTAGCCTGTGCCTATCCAGTGACTAGCCTATGCATAGCCAGTGTCTAGCCAGTACCTAGCCAGTGACTAGCCTATGCATAGCCAGTGTCTAGCCTGTGCCTAGCAAGTGTCTAGCCTGTGCCTAGCCAGTGTCTAGCCTGTGCCTAGCCAGCGTTTAGCCTGTGCCTAGCTAGTGTCTAGCCTGTGCCTTGCCTGTGATTGGCATGTGCATAGCCTGTGCCTAGCCAGTGTCTTGCCTGTCCATAGCCTGTGCCTAGCCAGTGTCTTGCCTGTGCCTAGCCAGTGTCTAGCTTGTGCCTAGCTAGTGTCTAGCCTGGGCCTAGCTAGTGTCCGGCCTGTGCCCAGCCAGGGTCTAGCCTGTGCCTAGCTAGTGTCTAGCCTGGGCCTAGCCAGTATCTAGCCTGTGCCTAGCCAGTGTTTAGCCTGTGCCTAGCTAGTGTCTAGCCTGTGCACAGCCAGTGTCTAGCCTGTGCCTAGACAGTGTCTAGCCTGTGCATAGCCAGTGTCTAGCCTCTGCCTAGCCTGTGACTTGCCTATGCATAGCCTGTCTCTAGCCTGTGTCTAGCCTGTGCCTAGTCAGAGTCTAGCCGGTGCCTAGCCTGTGTCTAGCCTGTGCCTAGCCAGTGTCTAGCCTGTGCACAGCCAGTGTTTAGCCTCTGCCTAGATTGTGACTAGCCTATGCATAGCCAGTTTCTAGCCTGTGTCTAGCCTTTGCCTAGTCAGAGTCTAGCATGTGCCTAGCCAGTGTCTAGCCTGTGCCTAGAAAGTGTTTAGCCTGTGCCTAGCCAGTATCTAGCCTGTGCCTAGCCAGTGACTAGCCTATGCATAGCCAGTGTCTAGCCAGTGCCTAGCCAGTGTTTAGCCAGTGCACAGCCAGTATCTAGCCTGTGTCTAGACAGTGCCTAGCCAGTGTCTAGCCAGTGCCTAGACAGTGTCTAGCCAGTGCCCAGTCAGTGTCTAGCCTGTGCCTAGCTAGTGTCTAGCCTGTGCCTAGCCAGTGTCTAGCCTGTGCCTAGCCAATGACTAGCCTATGCATAGCCAGAGTCTAGCCTGTGCGTAGCAAGTGTCTAGCCTGTGCCTAGCAAGTGTCTAGCCTGTGCCTAGCAAGTGTCTAGCCTGGGCCTAGCAAGTGTCTAGCCTGGGCCAAGCCAGTGTCTAGCCTGTGCCTAGCCAGTGTCTAGCCTGTGCCTAGCTTGTGCCTAGCCTGTGCCTAGCCTGTGCCTAGTCTGTGCTTAATCAGTGTCTAGCCTGTGCCTAGCAGGTGTCTAGCCTGTGTCTAGCCTGTGCCTTGCCTGTGATTGGCATGTGCATAGCCTGTGCCTAGCCAATGGCTTGCCTGTGCCCATTCAGTGTCTAGCCTGTGCCTAGCTAGTGTCTAGCCTGGGCTTAGCCAGTGTCTAGCCTGTCCCTAGCCAGTGCCTAGACAGTGCCTAGCCAGTGCCTAGACAGTGCCTAGCCAGTGCCTAGCCTGTCCCTAGCCAGTGCCTAGACAGTGTCTAGCCAGTGCCTAGACAGTGTCTAGCCAGTGCCTAGACAGTGTCTAGCCAGTGCCTAGACAGTGTCTAGCCAGTGTCTAGACAGTGTTTAGCCAGTGCCTAGACAGTGTCTAGCCAGTGCCTAGAAAGTGTCTAGCCAGTGCCTAGCCAGTGTCTAGCCAGTGCTTAGCCAGTGTCTAGCCAGTGTCTAGCCACTGTCTAGCCACTGCATAGCCAGTGCCTAGCCAGTGTCTAGCCAGTGCCTAGCCAGTGCCTAGCCAGTGCCTAGCCAGTGCCTAGCCAGTGCCTAGCCAGTGCCTAGCCAGTGCCTAGCCAGTGCCTAGCCAGTGCCTAGCCAGTGCCTAGCCAGTGCCTAGCCAGTGCCTAGCCAGTGCCTAGCCAGTTCCTAGCCAGTGCCTAGCCAGTGTCTAGCCTGTGCACAGCCAGTGCCTAGCCTGTGCACAGCCAGTGCCTAGCCAGTGCCTAGCCAGTGTCTAGCCTTCGCACAGCCAGTGTCTAGCCTGTGCCTAGCCAGTGTCTAGCCTGTGCACAGCCAGGGTCTAGCCTGTGCCTAGCCAGTGTCTAGCCTGTACAAAGCCAGTGTCTATCGTGTGCATAGCCAATGTCTAGCCTCTGCCTAGCCTGTGACTAGCCTATGCATAGCCAGTGTCTAGCCTGTATCTAGCCGTTGCCTAGTCCGAGTCTAGCCTGTGCCTAGCCAGTGTCTAGCCTTTGCCTAGCCAGTGTCTAGCCTGTGCCTAGACAATGTTTAGCCTGTGCCTAGCCAGTGTCTAGCCTGTGCCTATCCAGTGAGTAGCCTATGCATAGCCAGTGTCTAGCCAGTACCTAGCCAGTGACTAGCCTATGCATAGCCAGTGTCTAGCCTGTGCCTAGCAAGTGTCTAGCCTGTGCCTAGCCAGTGTCTAGCCTGTGCCTAGCCAGTGTTTAGCCTGTGCCTAGCTAGTGTCTAGCCTGTGCCTTGCCTGTGATTGGCATGTGCATAGCCTGTGCCTAGCCAGTGTCTTGCCTGTGCATAGCCTGTGCCTAGCCAGTGTCTTGCCTGTGCCTAGCCAGTGTCTAGCTTGTGCCTAGCTAGTGTCTAGCCTGGGCCTAGCTAGTGTCTGGCCTGTGCCCAGCCAGTGTCTAGCCTGTGCCTAGCTAGTGTCTAGCCTGGGCCTAGCCAGTATCTAGCCTGTGCCTAGCCAGTGTTTAGCCTGTGCCTAGCGAGTGTCTAGCCTGTGCACAGCCTGTGTCTAGCCTGTGCCTAGCCAGTGTCTAGCCTGTGCACAGCCAGTGTTTAGCCTCTGCCTAGATTGTGACTAGCCTATGCATAGCCAGTGTCTAGCCTGTGTCTAGCCTTTGCCTAGTCAGAGTCTAGCATGTGCCTAGCCAGTGTCTAGCCTGTGCCTAGAAAGTGTTTAGCCTGTGCCTAGCCAGTGTCTAGCCCGGGCCTAGCCAGTGTCTAGCCTGTGCCTAGCCAATGACTAGCCTATGCCTAGCCTGTGACTTGCCTATGCATAGCCTGTCTCTAGCCTGTGTCTAGCCTGTGCCTAGTCAGAGTCTAGCCGGTGCCTAGCCTGTGTCTAGCCTGTGCCTAGCCAGTGTCTAGCCTGTGCACAGCCAGTGTTTAGCCTCTGCCTAGATTGTGACTAGCCTATGCATAGCCAGTGTCTAGCCTGTGTCTAGCCTTTGCCTAGTCAGAGTCTAGCATGTGCCTAGCCAGTGTCTAGCCTGTGCCTAGAAAGTGTTTAGCCTGTGCCTAGCCAGTGTCTAGCCCGGGCCTAGCCAGTGTCTAGCCTGTGCCTAGCCAATGACTAGCCTATGCCTAGCTTGTGCCTAGCCTGTGCCTAGCCTGTGCGTAACCAGTGTCTAGCCTGTGCCTAGCAGGTGTCTAGCCTGTGTCTAGCCTGTGCCTTGCCTGTGATTGGCATGTGCATAGCCTGTGCCTAGCTAGTGGCTTGCCTGTGCCCAGTCAGTGTCTAGCCTGTGCCTAGCTAGTGTCTAGCCTGGGCCTAGCCAGTGTCTGGCCTGTGCCTAGCCAGTGTTTAGCCTGTGCCTAGCTTGTGTCTAGCCTGTGCCTAGCAAGTGTCTAGCCTGGGCCTAGCAAGTGTCTAGCCTGGGCCAAGCCAGTGTCTAGCCTGTGCCTAGCCAGTGTCTAGCCTGTGCCTAGCTTGTGCCTAGCCTGTGCCTAGCCAGTGGCTTGCCTGTGCGCAGTCAGTGTCTAGCCTGTGCCTAGCAAGTGTCAAGCCTGGGCCTAGCCAGTGTCTGGCCTGTGCCTAGCCAGTGTTTAGCCTGTGCCTAGCTAGTGTCTAGCCTGGGCTTAGCCAGTGTCTAGCCTGTCCCTAGCCAATGACAAGCCTATGCATAGCCAGTGTCTAGCCTGTGCCTAGCCAATGACTAGCCTATGCCTAGCTTGTGCCTAGCCTGTGCCTAGCCTGTGCCTAGCCTGTGTCTAGCATGTGTCTAGTCTGTGCGTAACCAGTGTCTAGCCTGTGCCTAGCAGGTGTCTAGCCTGTGTCTAGCCTGTGCGTTGCTTGTGATTAGCATGTGCATAGCCTGTGCCTAGCCAGTGTCTTGCCTGTGCCCAGTCAGTGTCTAGCCTGTGCCTAGCTAGTGTCTAGCCTGGGCTTAGCCAGTGTCTGGCCTGTGCCTAGCCAGTGTCTAGCCTGTGCCTAGCTAGTGTCTAGCCTGTGCCTAGCTAGTGTCTAGCCTGGGCCTAGCCAGTGTCTAGCCAGTGCCTAGCTAGTGTCTAGCCTGGGCCTAGCCAGTGTCTAGCCAGTGCCTAGACAGTGTCTAGCCAGTGCCTAGACAGTGCCTAGCATAGCCAGTGCCTAGCCAGTGACAAGCCTATGCATAGCCAGTGTCTAGCCTGTGCCTAGCCAATGACTAGCCTATGCCTAGCTTGTGCCTAGCCTGTGCCTAGCCTGTACCTAGCATGTGCCTAGTCTGTGCGTAACCAGTGTCTAGCCTGTGCCTAGCAGGTGTCTAGCCTGTGTCTAGCCTGTGCGTTGCTTGTGATTGGCATGTGCATAGCCTGTGCCTAGCCAGTGTCTAGCCTGTGCCTAGCCAGTGTCTAGCCAGTGCCTAGCTTGTGCCTAGCCTGTGCCTAGCCAGTGGCTTGCCTGTGCCCAGTCAGTGTCTAGCCTGTGCCTAGCAAGTGTCAAGCCTGGGCCTAGCCAGTGTCTGGCCTGTGCCTAGCCAGTGTTTAGCCTGTGCCTAGCTAGTGTCTAGCCTGGGCTTAGCCAGTGTCTAGCCTGTCCCTAGCCAATGACAAGCCTATGCATAGCCAGTGTCTAGCCTGTGCCTAGCCAATGACTAGCCTATGCCTAGCTTGTGCCTAGCCTGTGCCTAGCCTGTGCCTAGCCTGTGCCTAGCATGTGTCTAGTCTGTGCGTAACCAGTGTCTAGCCTGTGCCTAGCAGGTGTCTAGCCTGTGTCTAGCCTGTGCGTTGCTTGTGATTGGCATGTGCATAGCCTGTGCCTAGCCAGTGTCTTGCCTGTGCCCAGTCAGTGTCTAGCCTGTGCCTAGCTAGTGTCTAGCCTGGGCTTAGCCAGTGTCTGGCCTGTGCCTAGCCAGTGTCTAGCCTGTGCCTAGCTAGTGTCTAGCCTGTGCCTAGCTAGTGTCTAGCCTGGGCCTAGCCAGTGTCTATCTAGTGCCTAGCTAGTGTCTAGCCTGGGCCTAGCCAGTGTCTAGACAGTGTCTAGCCAGTGCCTAGACAGTGCCTAGCATAGCCAGTGCCTAGCCAGTGTCTAGCCAGTGCCTAGCCAGTGCCTAGCCAGTGTCTAGCCAGTGCCTAGCCAGTGCCTAGCCAGTTCCTAGCCAGTGCCTAGCCAGTGTCTAGCCTGTGCCTAGCCAGTGTTTAGCCTGTGCCTAGCTAGTGTCTAGCCTGGGCTTAGCCAGTGTCTAGCCTGTCCCTAGCCAATGACAAGCCTATGCATAGCCAGTGTCTAGCCTGTGCCTAGCCAATGACTAGCCTATGCCTAGCTTGTGCCTAGCCTGTGCCTAGCCTGTGCCTAGCATGTGCCTAGTCTGTGCGTAACCAGTGTCTAGCCTGTGCCTAGCAGGTGTCTAGCCTGTGTCTAGCCTGTGCGTTGCTTGTGATTGGCATGTGCATAGCCTGTGCCTAGCCAGTGTCTTGCCTGTGCCCAGTCAGTGTCTAGCATGTGCCTAGCTAGTGTCTAGCCTGGGCTTAGCCAGTGTCTGGCCTGTGCCTAGCCAGTGTCTAGCCTGTGCCTAGCTAGTGTCTAGCCTGTTCCTAGCTAGTGTCTAGCCTGGGCCTAGCCAGTGCCTAGCCAGTGCCTAGACAGTGTCTAGCCAGTGCCTAGACAGTGTCTAGCCAGTGCCTAGACAGTGTCTAGCCAGTGCTTAGCCAGTGTCTAGCCAGTGTCTAGCCACTGCATAGCCAGTGCCTGGCCAGTGTCTAGCCACTGCATAGCCAGTGCCTAGCCAGTGTCTAGCCAGTTCCTAGCCAGTGCCTAGCCAGTGCCTAGCCAGTGCCTAGCCAGTTCCTAGCCAGTGCCTAGCCAGTGTCTAGCCTGTGCACAGCCAGTGCCTAGCCTGTGCACAGCCAGTGCCTAGCCCGTGCACAGCCAGTGCCTAGCCCGTGCACAGCCAGTGCCTAGCCAGTGCCTAGCCAGTGTCTAGCCTGTGCACAGCCTGTATCTAGCCTTTGCCTAGTCAGAGTCTAGCCTGTGCCTAGCCAGTGTCTAGCCTTTGCCTAGCCAGTGTCTAGCCTCTGCCTAGACAATGTTTAGCCTGTGCCTAGCCAGTGTCTAGCCTGTGCCTATCCAGTGACTAGCCTATGCATAGCCAGTGTCTAGCCAGTACCTAGCCAGTGACTAGCCTATGCATAGCCAGTGTCTAGCCTGTGCCTAGCAAGTGTCTAGCCTGTGCCTAGCCAGTGTCTAGCCTGTGCCTAGCCAGTGTTTAGCCTGTGCCTAGCTAGTGTCTAGCCTGTGCCTTGCCTGTGATTGGCATGTGCATAGCCTGTGCCTAGCCAGTGTCTTGCCTGTGCATAGCCAGTGTCTTGCCTGTGCCTAGCCAGTGTTTTGCCTGTGCCCAGCCAGTGTCTAGCTTGTGCCTAGCTAGTGTCTAGCCTGGGCCTAGCTAGTGTCTGGCCTGTGCCCAGCCAGTGTCTAGCCTGTGCCTAGCTAGTGTCTAGCCTGGGCCTAGCCAGTATCTAGCCTGTGCCTAGCCAGTGTTTAGCCTTTGCCTAGTCAGAGTCTAGCATGTGCCTAGCCAGTGTCTAGCCTGTGCCTAGAAAGTGTTTAGCCTGTGCCAAGCCAGTGTCTAGCCCGGGCCTAGCCAGTGTCTAGCCTGTGCCTAGCCAATGACTAGCCTATGCCTAGCTTGTGCCTAGCCTGTGCCTAGCCTGTGCGTAACCAGTGTCTAGCCTGTGCCTAGCAGCTGTCTAGCCTGTGTCTAGCCTGTGCCTTGCCTGTGATTGGCATGTGCATAGCCTGTGCCTAGCTAGTGGCTTGCCTGTGCCCAGTCAGTGTCTAGCCTGTGCCTAGCTAGTGTCTAGCCTGGGCCTAGCCAGTGTCTGGCCTGTGCCTAGCCAGTGTTTAGCCTGTGCCTAGATTGTGTCTAGCCTGTGCCTAGCAAGTGTCTAGCCTGGGCCTAGCAAGTGTCTAGCCTGGGCCAAGCCAGTGTCTAGCCTGTGCCTAGCCAGTGTCTAGCCAGTGCCTAGCCAGTGTCTAGCCTGTGCCTAGCCAGTGTCTAGCCTGTGCACAGCCAGTGTTTAGCCTCTGCCTAGATTGTGACTAGCCTATGCATAGCCAGTGTCTAGCCTGTGTCTAGCCTTTGCCTAGTCAGAGTCTAGCATGTGCCTAGCCAGTGTCTAGCCTGTGCCTAGAAAGTGTTTAGCCTGTGCCTAGCCAGTGTCTAGCCCGGGCCTAGCCAGTGTCTAGCCTGTGCCTAGATTGTGTCTAGCCTGTGCCTAGCAAGTGTCTAGCCTGGGCCTAGCAAGTGTCTAGCCTGGGCCAAGCCAGTGTCTAGCCTGTGCCTAGCCAGTGTCTAGCCTGTGCCTAGCTTGTGCCTAGCCTGTGCCTAGCCTGTGCCTAATCTGTGCTTAATCAATGTCTAGCCTGTGCCTAGCAGGTGTCTAGCCTGTGCCTTGCCTGTGATTGGCATGTGCATAGCCTGTGCCTAGCCAGTGGCTTGCCTGTGCCCAGTCAGTGTCTAGCCTGTGCCTAGCAAGTGTCAAGCCTGGGCCTGGCCAGTGTCTGGCCTGTGCCTAGCCAGTGTTTAGCCTGTGCCTAGCTAGTGTCTAGCCTGGGCTTAGCCAGTGTCTAGCCTGTCCCTAGCCAATGACAAGCCTATGCATAGCCAGTGTCTAGCCTGTGCCTAGCCAATGACTAGCCTATGCCTAGCTTGTGCCTAGCCTGTGCCTAGCCTGTGCCTAGCCTGTGCCTAGCATGTGTCTAGTCTGTGCGTAACCAGTGTCTAGCCTGTGCCTAGCAGGTGTCTAGCCTGTGTCTAGCCTGTGCGTTGCTTGTGATTGGCATGTGCATAGCCTGTGCCTAGCCAGTGTCTTGCCTGTGCCCAGTCAGTGTCTAGCCTGTGCCTAGCTAGTGTCTAGCCTGGGCTTAGCCAGTGTCTGGCCTGTGCCTAGCCAGTGTCTAGCCTGTGCCTAGCTAGTGTCTAGCCTGTGCCTAGCTAGTGTCTAGCCTGGGCCTAGCCAGTGTCTAGCCAGTGCCTAGCTAGTGACTAGCCTGGGCCTAGCCAGTGTCTAGCCAGTGCCTAGACAGTGTCTAGCCAGTGCCTAGACAGTGCCTAGCATAGCCAGTGCCTAGCCAGTGTCTAGCCAGTGCCTAGCCAGTGCCTAGCCAGTGCCTAGCCAGTGCCTAGCCAGTTCCTAGCCAGTGCCTAGCCAGTGTCTAGCCTGTGCCTAGCCAGTGTTTAGCCTGTGCCTAGCTAGTGTCTAGCCTGGGCTTAGCCAGTGTCTAGCCTGTCCCTAGCCAATGACAAGCCTATGCATAGCCAGTGTCTAGCATGTGCCTAGCCAATGACTAGCCTATGCCTAGCTTGTGCCTAGCCTGTGCCTAGCCTGTGCCTAGCCTGTGCATAGCATGTGCCTAGTCTGTGCGTAACCAGTGTCTAGCCTGTGCCTAGCAGGTGTCTAGCCTGTGCCTAGCCTGTGCGTTGCTTGTGATTGGCATGTGCATAGCCTGTGCCTAGCCAGTGTCTTGCCTGTGCCCAGTCAGTGTCTAGCATGTGCCTAGCTAGTGTCTAGCCTGGGCTTAGCCAGTGTCTGGCCTGTGCCTAGCCAGTGTCTAGCCTGTGCCTAGCTAGTGTCTAGCCTGTGCCTAGCTAGTGTCTAGCCTGGGCCTAGCCAGTGCCTAGCCAGTGCCTAGACAGTGTCTAGCCAGTGCCTAGACAGTGTCTAGCCAGTGCCTAGACAGTGTCTAGCCAGTGCCTAGACAGTGTCTAGCCAGTGCCTAGACAGTGTCTAGCCAGTGCCTAGACAGTGTCTAGCCAGTGCCTAGACAGTGTCTAGCCAGTGCCTAGACAGTGTCTAGCCAGTGCCTAGACAGTGTCTAGCCACTGCATAGCCAGTGCCTAGCCAGTGTCTAGCCATTGCATAGTTAGTGCCTAGCCAGTGTCTAGCCAGTGCCTAGCCAGTGCCTAGACAGTGTCTAGCCAGTGCCTAGACAGTGTCTAGCCAGTGCTTAGCCAGTGTCTAGCCAGTGTCTAGCCACTGTCTAGCCACTGCATAGCCAGTGCCTAGCCAGTGTCTAGCCACTGCATAGTTAGTGCCTAGCCAGTGTCTAGCCAGTGCCTAGCCATTGCCTAGCCAGTGCCTAGCCAGTTCCTAGCCAGTGCCTAGCCAGTGTCTAGCCTGTGCACAGCCAGTGCCTAGCCTGTGCACAGCCAGTGCCTAGCCCGTGCACAGCCAGTGCCTAGCCAGTGCCTAGCCAGTGTCTTGCCTGTGCACAGCCTGTATCTAGCCTTTGCCTAGTCAGAGTCTAGCCTGTGCCTAGCCAGTGTCTAGCCTTTCCCTAGCCAGTGTCTAGCCTCTGCCTAGACAATGTTTAGCCTGTGCCTAGCCAGTGTCTAGCCTGTGCCTATCCAGTGACTAGCCTATGCATAGCCAGTGTCTAGCCAGTACCTAGCCAGTGACTAGCCTATGCATAGCCAGTGTCTAGCCTGTGCCTAGCAAGTGTTTAGCCTGTGCCTAGCTAGTGTCTAGCCTGTGCACAGCCAGTGTCTAGCCTGTGCCTAGACAGTGTCTAGCCTGTGCATAGCCAGTGTCTAGCCTCTGCCTAGCCTGTGACTTGCCTATGCATAGCCTGTCTCTAGCCTGTGTCTAGCCTGTGCCTAGTCAGAGTCTAGCCGGTGCCTAGCCTGTGTCTAGCCTGTGCCTAGCCAGTGTCTAGCCTGTGCACAGCCAGTGTTTAGCCTCTGCCTAGATTGTGACTAGCCTATGCATAGCCAGTGTCTAGCCAGTGTCTAGCCTGTGCCTAGAAAGTGTTTAGCCTGTGCCTAGCCAGTGTTTAGCCTGTGCCTAGCCAGTGACTAGCCTATGCATAGCCAGTGTCTAGCCAGTGCCTAGCCAGTGTCTAGCCAGTGCACAGCCAGTATCTAGCCTGTGTCTAGACAGTGCCTAGCCAGTGTCTAGCCAGTGCCTAGACAGTGTCTAGCCAGTGCCCAGTCAGTGTCTAGCCTGTGCCTAGCTAGTGTCTAGCCTGGGCCTAGCCAGTGTCTGGCCTGTGCCTAGCCAGTGTTTAGCCTGTGCCTAGCTAGTGTCTAGCCTGGGCCTAGCCAGTGTCTAGCCTGTCCCTAGCCAATGACTAGCCTGTCCCTAGCCAATGACTAGCCTATGCATAGCCAGTGTCTAGCCTATGCATAGCCAGTGTCTAGCCCGGGCCTAGCCAGTGTCTAGCCTGTGCCTAGCCAATGACTAGCCTATGCCTAGCTTGTGCCTAGCCTGTGCCTAGCCTGTGCGTAACCAGTGTCTAGCCTGTGCCTAGCAGGAGTCTAGCCTGTGTCTAGCCTGTGCCTTGCCTGTGATTGGCATGTGCATAGCCTGTGCCTAGCTAGTGGCTTGCCTGTGTCCAGTCAGTGTCTAGCCTGTGCCTAGCTAGTGTCTAGCCTGGGCCTAGCCAGTGTCTGGCCTGTGCCTAGCCACTGTTTAGCCTGTGCCTAGCTAGTGTCTAGCCTGGGCCTAGCCAGTGTCTAGCCTGTCCCTAGCCAATGACTAGCCTATGCATAGCCAGTGTCTAGCCCGGGCCTAGCCAGTGTCTAGCCTGTGCCTAGCCAATGACTAGCCTATGCCTAGCTTGTCCCTAGCCTGTGCCTAGCCTGTGCCTAGCCTTTGCCTATTCTGTGCGTAACCAGTGTCTAGCCTGTGCCTAGCAGGTGTGTAGCCTGTGTCTAGCCTGTGCGTTGCTTGTGATTGGCATGTGCATAGCCTGTGCCTAGCCAGTGTCTTCCCTGTGCCCAGTCAGTGTCTAGCCTGTGCCTAGCTAGTGTCTAGCCTGGGCCTAGCCAGTGTCTGGCCTGTGCCTAGCCAGTGTCTAGCCTGTGCCTAGCTAGTGTCTAGCCTGGGCCTAGCCAGTGTCTAGCCTGGGCCTAGCCAGTGCCTAGACAGTGCCTTGCCAGTGCCTAGACAGTGCCTAGCCAGTGTCTAGCCAGTGTCTAGCCAGTGTCTAGACAGTGTCTAGCCAGTGCCTAGACAGTGTCTAGCCAGTGCCTAGCCAGTGCCTAGACAGTGTCTAGCCAGTGCCTAGCCAGTGTCTAGCCAGTGCCTAGCCAGTGTCTAGCCAGTGCTTAGCCAGTGTCTAGCCAGTGTCTAGCCACTGTCTAGCCACTCCATTGCCAGTGCCTAGCCAGTGTCTAGCCTGTGCCTATCCCGTGTCTTGCCTTTGCCTATCCAGTGTCTAGCCTTCGCCTAGCCAGTGCCTAGCCAGTGCCTAGCCAGTGCCTAGCCAGTGCCTAGCCAGTGCCTAGCCAGTGCCTAGCCAGTGTCTAGCCTGGGCCTAGCCAGTGTCTGGCCTGTGCCTAGCCAGTATCTAGCCTGTGCCTAGCCAGTTTCTAGCCTGTGCCTAGCCAGTGTCTAGCCTGTGCCTAGCCAGTGTCTAGCCCGTGCACAGCCAATGTCTAGCCTGGGCCTAGCCAGTGTCTAGCCTGTCCCTAGCCAATGACTAGCCTATGCATAGCCAGTGTCTAGCCCGGGCCTAGCCAGTGTCTAGCCTGTGCCTAGCCAATGACTAGCCTATGACTAGCTTGTGCCTAGCCTTTGCTTAGCCAGTGTCCAGCCTGTGCCTAGACAGAGTTTAGCCTGTGCGTAGACAGAGTTAAACCTGGGACTAGCCATTGTCTAGCCTGTGCCTAGCCAGTGTCTAGCCTGTGCCTAGCTAGTCTCTAGCCTGGGCCTAGCCAGTGTCTAGCCTGTGCCTAGCCAGTTTCTAGCCTGTGCCTAGCCAGTGATTGGCATGTGCATAGCCTGTGCCTAGCCAGTGTCTTGCCTGTGCCCAGTCAGTGTCTAGCCTGTGCCTAGCTAGTGTCTAGCCTGGGCCTAACCAGTGTCCAGCCTGTGCCTAGACAGAGTTTAGCCTGTGCGTAGACAGAGTTAAGCCTGTGCCTAGCCATTGTCTAGCCTGTGCCTAGCCAGTGTCTAGCCTGTGCCTAGCTAGTCTCTAGCCTGGGCCTAGCCAGTGTCTAGCCTGTGCCTAGCCAGTTTCTAGCCTGTGCCTAGCCAGTGATTGGCATGTGCATAGCCTGGGCCTAGCCATTGTCTAGCCTGTGCCTAGCCAGTGTCTAGCCTGTGCCTAGCTAGTGTCTAGCCTGGGCCTAGCCAGTGTCTAGCCTGTGTCTAGCCAGTTTCTAGCCTGTGCCTAGCCAGTGATTGGCATGTGCATAGCCTGTGCCTAGCCAGTGTCTTGCCTGTGCCCAGTCAGTGTCTAGCCTGTGCCTAGCCAGTTTCTAGCCTGTGCCTAGCCAGTGTCTAGCCTGTGCCTATCCCGTGTCTTGCTTTGCCTATCCAGTGTCTAGCCTTCGCCTAGCCAGTGCCTAGCCAGTGCCTAGCCAGTGACTAGCCTGTGCACAGCCAGTGTCTAGCCTGTGCCTAGCCAGTGTCTAGCCTGTGCACAGCCAGGGTCTAGCCTGTGCCTAGCCAGTGTCTAGCCTGTGCATAGCCAGTGTCTATCGTGTGCATAGCCAATGTCTATCATCTGCCTAGCTTGTGTCTAGCCTGTACCAAGCCAGTGTCTAGCCTGTACCTAGCCAATGTTTAGCCTGTGCCTAGTCTGTGCTTAACCAGTGTCTAGCCTGTGCCTAGCAGGTGTCTAGCCTGTGTCTAGCCTGTGCCTTGCCTGTGATTGGCATGTGCATAGCCTGTGCCTAGCCAGTGTCTTACCTGTGCCCAGTCAGTCTCTAGCCTGTGCCTAGCTAGTGTCTAGCCTGGGCCTAGCTAGTGTCTAGCCTGGGCCTAGCCAGTGTCTGGCCAGTGTCTGGCCTGTGCCTAGCCAATGTCTAGCCTGTGCCTAGCTAGTGTCTAGCCTGTGCCTAGCTAGTGTCTAGCCTGGGCCTAGCCAGTGTCTAGCCTGTGCCTAGCCAGTGTTTAGCCAGTGCCTAGCTAGTGCCTAGCCTGTGCCTAGCCAGTGTCTAGCCAGTGCCTAGACAGTGTCTAGCCAGTGCCTAGACAGTTCCTAGCCAGTGCCTAGACAGTGTCTAGCCAAAGCCTAGCCAGTGTCTAGCCTGGGCCTAGCCAGTGTCTAGCCTGGGCCTAGCCAGTGTCTAGCCTGTGCCTAGCCAGTGTCTAGCCTGGGCCTAGCCAGTGTCTAGCCTGTGCCTAGCCAGTGTCTAGCCTGTGCCTAGCCAGTGTCTAGCCAGTGCCTAGCCAGTGTCTAGCCTGTACCTAGCCAGTGTCTAGCCTGTGCCTAGACAGAGTTTAGCCTGTGCCTAGCCAGTGTCTAGCCTGTGCCTAGGCAGTGTCTAGCCTGTGCCTAGCTAGTGTCTAGCCTGGGCCTAGCCAGTGTCTAGCCTGTGCCTAGCCTGTGACTAGCCTATGCATAGCCAGTGTCTAGCCTGTCTCTAGCCTGTGCCTAGTCAGAGTCTAGCCGGTGCCTAGCCTGTTTCTAGCCTGTGCCTAGCCTTTGCCAAGCCAGTGTCTAGCCTGGGCCTAGCCAGTGTGTAGCCTGTGCCTAGCCAGTGTCTAGCCCGTGCACAGCCAGTGTCTAGCCTGGGCCTAACCAGTGTCTAGCCTGTGCCTAGCCAGTGACTAGCCTATGCATAGCCAGTATCTAGCCTGTGCCTAGCAAGTGTCTAGCCTGTGCACAGCCAGTGTCTAGCCTGTGCCAAGCCAGTGTCTAGCCTGTGCCTAGCCAGTGTTTATCCTGTGCCTAGTCTGTGCTTAACCAGTGTCTAGCCTGTGCCTAGCAGGTGTCTAGCTTGTGTCTAGCCTGTGCCTTGCCTGTGATTGGCATGTGCATAGCTTGTGCCTACCCAGTGTCTTACCTGTGCCCAGTCAGTGTCTAGCCTGTGCCTAGCTAGTGTCTAGCCTGGGCCTAGCCAGTGTCTAGCCAGTGTCTGGCCTGTGCCTAGCCAGTGTCTAGCCTGTGCCTAGCTAGTGACTAGCCTATGCATAGCCAGTGTCTAGCCTGTGGCTAGCTAGTGTCTAGCCTGGGCCTAGCCAATGTCTAGCCTGTGTCTAGCCTGTGCCTAGCCAGTGTTTAGCCTGTGCCTAGCTAGTGCCTAGCCTCTGCCTAGCCAGTGTCCAGCCAGTGCCTAGACAGTGTCTAGCCAGTGACTAGACAGTGTCTATCCTGGGCCTAGCCAGTGTCTAGCCTGTGCCTAGCTAGCGTTTAGCCTGTGCCTAGCTAGTGTCTAGCCTGTGCCTAGCCAGTGTCTAGCCTGTGCCTAGCCAGTGTCTAGCCTGTGCATAGCCAGTGTCTAGCCTCTGCCTTGCCTGTGACTAGCCAGTGTCTAGTCCGTGCACAGCCAGTGTCTAGCCTGGGCCTAGCCAGTGTCTAGCCTGTGTCTAGCCTGTGCCTAGCCAGTGTTTAGCCTGTGCCTAGCTAGTGCCTAGCGTGTGCCTAGCCAGCGTCCAGCCAGTGCCTAGACAGTGTCTAGCCAGTGACTAGACAGTGTCTAGCCAGTGACTAGACAGTGTCTAGCCTGTACCAAGCCAGTGTCTAGCCTGTACCTAGCCAATGTTTAGCCTGTGCCTAGTCTGTGCTTAACCAGTGTCTAGCCTGTGCCTAGCAGGTGTCTAGCCTGTGTCTAGCCTGTGCCTTGCCTGTGATTGGCATGTGCATAGCCTGTGCCTAGCCAGTGTCTTACCTGTGCCCAGTCAGTCTCTAGCCTGTGCCTAGCTAGTGTCTAGCCTGGGCCTAGCTAGTGTCTAGCCTGGGCTAGCCAGTGTCTAGCCAGTGTCTGGCCAGTGTCTAGCCTGTGCCTAGCCAGTGTCTAGCCTGTGCCTAGCCAGTGTCTAGCCTGTGCCTAGCTAGTGTCTAGCCTGGGCCTAGCCAGTGTCTAGCCTGTGCCTAGCCAGTGTTTAGCCTGTGCCTAGCTAGTGCCTAGCCTGTGCCTAGCCAGTGTCTAGCCAGTGCCTAGACAGTG
Source organism: Zaprionus indianus (assembly GCA_018904595.1). Lineage (NCBI taxonomy): Eukaryota > Metazoa > Arthropoda > Insecta > Diptera > Drosophilidae > Zaprionus > Zaprionus indianus. Next base: position 744,934 of record JAEIHA010001068.1, read on the forward strand.
TCTAGCCAGTGCCTAGACAGTTCCTAGCCAGTGCCTAGACAGTGTCTAGCCAATGCCTAGCCAGTGTCTAGTCTGGGCCTAGCCAGTGTCTAGCCTGGGCCTAGCCAGTGTCTAGCCTGTGCCTAGCCAGTGTCTAGCCTGGGCCTAGCCAGTGTCTAGGCTGTGCCTAGCCAGTGTCTAGCCTGTGCCTAGCCAGTGTCTAGCCAGTGCCTAGCCAGTGTCTAGCCTGTGCCTAGCCAGTGTCTAGCCTGTGCCTAGACAGAGTTTAGCCTGTGCCTAGCCAGTGTCTAGCCTGTGCCTAGGCAGTGTCTAGCCTGTGCCTAGCTAGTGTCTAGCCTGGGCCTAGCCAGTGTCTAGCCTGTGCCTAGCCTGTGACTAGCCTATGCATAGCCAGTGTCTAGCCTGTGCCTTGTCAGAGTCTAGCCGGTGCCTAGCCTGTTTCTAGCCTGTGCCTTGCCTTTGCCAAGCCAGTGTCTAGCCTGTGCCTAGCCAGTGTCTAGCCTGTGCCTAGCCAGTGTCTAGCCTGTGCCTAGCCAGTGTCTAGCCTGTGCCTAGCCAGTGTCTAGCCTGTGCCTAGACAGAGTTTAGCCTGTGCCTAGCCAGTGTCTAGCCTGTGCCTAGGCAGTGTCTAGCCTGTGCCTAGCTAGTGTCTAGCCTGGGCCTAGCCAGTGTCTAGCCTGTGCCTAGCCTGTGACTAGCCTGTGCACAGCCAGTGTCTAGCCAGTGTCTAGCCTGTGCCTAGCCAGTGACTAGCCACTGCATAGCCAGTGCCTAGCCGGTGTCTAGCCTGTGCCTAGCCAGTGTCTAGCCTGTGCCTAGCCAGTGTCTAGCTTGTGCCTAGCCAGTGTCTAGCCAATGCCTAGCCAGTGTCTAGCCAGTGCACAGCCAGTGTCTAGCCTGTGCCTAGCCAGGGTCTAGCCTGTGCCTAGCCAGTGTCTAGCCTGGGCCTAGCCAGTGTCTAGCCTGTGCCTAGCCAGTGTCTAGCCAGTGCCTAGCCAGTGTCTAGACAGTGCACAGCCAGTGTCTAGCCTGTGCCTAGCCAGGGTCTAGCCTGGGCCTAGCCAGTGTCTAGCCTGGGCCTAGCCAGTGTCCAGCCTGTGCCTAGCCAGTGTCCAGCCAGTGCCTAGACAGTGTCTAGCCAGTGACTAGACAGTGTCTAGCCTGTACCAATCCAGTGTCTAGCCTGTGCCTAGCCAATGTTTAGCCTGTGCCTAGTCAGTGCTTAACCAGAAACTAGCCTGTGCCTAGCCAATGTTTAGCCTGTGCCTAGTCTGTGCATAACCAGTGTCTAGCCTGTGCCTAGCAGGTGTCTAGCCTGTGTCTAGCCTGTGCCTTGCCTGTGATTGGCATGTGCATAGCCTGTGCCTAGCCAGTGTCTTGCCTGTGCCCAGTCAGTGTCTAGCCTGTGCCTAGCTAGTGTCTAGCCTGGGCCTAGCTAGTGTCTAGCCTGGGCCTAGCCAGTGTCTGCCCAGTGTCTGGCCTGTTCCTAGCCAGTGTCTAGCCTGTGCCTAGCTAGTGTCTAGCCTGGGCCTAGCCAGTGTCTAGCCTGTGCCTAGCCAGTGTTTAGCCTGTGCCTAGCTACTGCCTAGCCTGTGCCTAGCCAGTGTCTAGCCAGTGCCTAGACAGTGTCTAGCCAGTGCCTAGACAGTTCCTAGCCAGTGCCTAGCCAGTGTCTAGCCTATGCATAGCCAGTGTCTAGCTTGTAACAAGCAAGTGACTAGCCTATGCCACTGCATAGCCAGTGCCTAGCCAGTGTCTAGCCTGTGCCTAGCCAGTGTCTAGCCAGTGCCTAGCCAGTGTCTAGCCAGTGCACAGCCAGTGTCTAGCCTGTGCCTAGCCAGGGTCTAGCCTGTGCCTAGCCAGTGTCTAGCCTGGGCCTAGCCAGTGTCTAGCCTGGGCCTAGCCAGTGTCTAGCCTGTGCCTAGCCAGTGTCTAGCCTGTGCCTAGCCAGTATCTAGCCTGTGCCTAGCCAGTGTCTAGCCTGTGCCTAGCCAGTGTCTAGCCTGTGCCTAGCCAGTGTCTAGCCTGTGCCTAGCCAGTGTCTAGCCTGTGCCTAGCCAGTGTCTAGCCTGTGCCTAGACAGAGTTTAGCCTGTGCCTAGCCAGTGTCTAGCCTGTGCCTAGCCAGTGTCTAGCCTAGCCAGTGTCTAGCCTGTGCCTAGCTAGTGTCTAGCCTGGGCCTAGCCAGTGTCTAGCCTGTGCCTAGCTAGTGTTTAGGCTGTGCCTAGCTAGTGACTAGCCTATGCATAGCCAGTGTCTAGCCTGTGCCTAGCTAGTGTCTAGCCTGGGCCTAGCCAGTGTCTAGCCTGTGTCTAGCGTGTGCCTAGCCAGTGTTTAGCCTGTGCCTAGCTAGTGCCTAGCCTGTGCCTAGCCAGTGTCCAGCCAGTGCCTAGACAGTGTCTAGCCAGTGCCTAGACAGTGTCTAGCCTGTACCAAGCCAGTGTCTAGCCTGTGCCTAGCCAATGTTTAGCCTGTGCCTAGTCTGTGCTTAACCAGTGTCTAGCCTGTGCCTAGCAGGTGTCTAGCCTGTGTCTTGCCTGTGCCTTGCCTGTGATTGGCATGTGCATAGCCTGTGCCTAGCCAGTGTCTTACCTGTGCCCAGTCAGAGTCTAGCCTGTGCCTAGCTAGTGTCTAGCCTCGGCCTAGCTAGTGTGTAGCCTGGGCCTAGCCAGTCTCTGGCCAGTGTCTGGCCTGTGTCTGCCTGTGCCTAGCCAGTGTCTAGCCTGTGCCTAGCTAGTGTCTAGCCTGGGCCTAGCCAGTGTCTAGCCTGTGCCTAGCCAGTGTTTAGCCTGTGCCTAGCCAGTGTCTAGCCTGTGCCTAGCCAGTGTCTAGCCTGTGCCTAGCCAGTGTTTAGCCTGTGCCTAGCTAGTGCCTAGCCTGTGCCTAGCCAGTGTCTAGCCAGTGCCTAGACAGTGTCTAGCCAGTGCCTAGACAGTTCCTAGCCAGTGCCTAGACAGTGTCTAGCCAATGCCTAGCCAGTGTCTAGCCAGTGCCTAGCCAGTGTCTAGGCAGTGCCTAACCAGTGTCTAGCCAGTGCCTAGCCAGTGTCTAGCCAGTGCATAGCCAGTGCCTAGCCAGTGTCTAGCCACTGTCTAGCCACTGCATAGCCAGTGCCTAGCCAGTGTCTAGCCAGTGCCTATCCCGTGTCTAGCCTTTGCCTATCCAGTGTCTAGCCTTTGCCTAGCCAGTGCCTACCCAGTGTCTAGCCTGTGCACAGCCAGTGCCTAGCCTGTGCCTAGCCAGTGTCTAGCCTGTGCATAGCGAGTGTCTATCGTGTGCATAGCCAATGTCTAGCCTCTGCCTAGCCTGTGACTAGCCTATGCATAGCCAGTGTCTAGCCTGTGCCTATCCCGTGTCTAGCTTTTGCCTATCCAGTGTCTAGCCTGGGCCTAGCCAGTGTCTGGCCAGTGTCTGGCCTGTGCCTAGCCAGTGTCTAGCCTGTGCCTAGCCAGTGTCTAGCCTGTGCCTAGCCAGTGTCTAGCCTGTGCCTAGCCAGTGTCTAGCCTGTGCCTGGAAATAGTTTAGCTTGTGGCTAGCCAGTGTCTAGCCTGTGCCTAGCCAGTGTCTAGCCTGTGACTAGCTAGTGTCTAGCCTGGGCCTAGCCAGTGTCTAGCCTGTGTCTAGCCTGTGCCTAGCCAGTGTTTAGCCTGTGCCTAGCTAGTGCCTAGCCTGTGCCTAGCCAGTGTCCAGCCAGTGCCTAGACAGTGTCTAGCCAGTGACTAGACGGTGTCTAGCCAGTGACTAGACAGTGTCTAGCCTGTACCAAGCCAGTGTCTAGCCTGTGCCTAGCCAATGTTTAGCCTGTGCCTAGTCTGTGCTTTACCAGTGTCTAGCAGGTATCTAGCCTGTGTCTAGCCTGTGCCTTGCCTGTGATTGGCATGTGCATAGCCTGTGCCTAGCCAGTGTCTTACCTGTGCCCAGTCATTGTCTAGCCTGTGCTTAGCTAGTGTCTAGCCTGGGCCTAGCTAGTTTCTAGCCTGGGCCTAGCTAGTGTCTAGCGTGGGCCTAGCCAGTGCCTGGCCAGTGTCTGGCCTGTGCCTAGCCAGTGTCTAGCCTGTGCCTAGCTAGTGTCTAGCCTGGGCCTACCCAGTGTCTAGCCTGTGCCTAGCCAGTGTCTTGCCAGTGCCTAGCCAGTGTCTAGCCTGTGCCTAGCCAGTGTCTAGCCAGTGTCTAGCCACTGCATAGCCAGTGCCTAGCCAGTGTCTAGCCAGTGCCTATCCCGTGTCTAGCTTTTGCCTATCCAGTGTCTAGCCTGGGCCTAACCAGTGCCAGGCCAGTGTCTTGCCTGTGCCTAGCCAGTGTCTAGCCTGTGCCTAGCTAGTGTCTAGCCTGGGCCTAGCCAGTGCCTAGCCTTTGCCTAGCCAGTGTTTAGCCTGTGCCTAGCTAGTGCCTAGCCTGTGCCTAGCTAGTGTCTAGCCTGTGTCTAGCCAGTGTCTAGCCTGTGTCTAGCCAGTGTCTAGCCTGTGCCTAGCCAGTGTCTAGCCTGTGCATAGCCAGTGTCTAGCCTCTGCCTAGCCTGTGACTAGCATATGCATAGCCAGTGTCTAGCCTGTGTCTAGCCTGTGCCTAGTCAGAGTCTAGCCGGTGCCTAGCCTGTGTCTAGCCTGTGCCTAGCCTGTGCCTAACCAGTGTCTAGCCTGTGCACAGCCAGTGTTTAGCCTTTGCCTAGCATGTGACTAGCCTATGCATAGCCAGTGTCTAGCCTGTGTCTAGCCTTTGCCTAGTCAGAGTCAAGCCTGTGCCTAGCCAGTGTCTAGCCTGTGCCTAGAAAGTGTTTAGCCTGTGCATAGCCAGTGTCTAGTCTGTGCCTAGCCAGTGACTAGCCTATGCATAGCCAGTGTCTAGCCTGTGGCTAGCGAGTGACTAGCCTATGCCACTGCAGCCAGTGCCAGTGCCTAGCCAGTGTCTAGCCTGTGCCTAGCCAGTGTCTAGCCAGTGCCTAGCCAGTGTCTATCCAGTGCACAGCCAGTGTCTAGCCTATGCCTAGCCAGGGTCTAGCCTGTGCCTAGCCAGGGTCTAGCCTGTGCCTAGCCAGTGTCTAGCCTGTGCCTAGCCAGTGTCTAGCCTGGGCCTAGCCAGTGTCTAGCCTGTGCCTAGCCAGTATCTAGCCTGTGCCTAGCCAGTGTCTAGCCTCTGCCTAGCCAGTGTCTAGCCTCTGCCTAGCCAGTGTCTAGCCTGTGCCTAGCCAGTGTCTAGTCTGTGCCTAGCCAGTGTCTAGCCTGTGCCTAGCTAGTGTCTAGCCTGGGCCTAGCCAGTGTCTAGCCTGTGCCTAGCCAGTATCTAGCCTATGCCTAGCCAGTGTCTAGCCTCTGCCTAGCCTGTGCCTAGCCAGTGTCTAGCCTGTGCCTAGCCAGTGTCTAGCCTGTGCCTATCCAGTGTCTAGTCTTCGCCTAGCCAGTGCCTAGCCAGTGCCTAGCCAGTGTCTAGCCTGTGCACAGCCAGTGTCTAGCCTGGGCCTAGCCAGTGTCTGGCCTGCGCCTAGCCAGTGTTTAGCCTGTGCCTAGCTAGTGTCTAGCCTGGGCCTAGCCAGTGTCTAGCCTGTCCCTAGCCAATGACTAGCCTGTCCCTAGCCAATGACTAGCCTGTCCCTAGCCAATGACTAGCCTATGCATAGCCAGTGTCTAGCCTATGCATAGCCAGTGTCTAGCCCGGGCCTAGCCAGTGTCTAGCCTGTGCCTAGCCAATGACTAGCCTATGCCTAGCTTGTGCCTAGCCTGTGCCTAGCCTGTGCGTAACCAGTGTCTAGCCTGTGCCTAGCAGGAGTCTAGCCTGTGTCTAGCCTCTGCCTTGCCTGTGATTGGCATGTGCATAGCCTGTGCCTAGCTAGTGGCTTGCCTGTGCCCAGTCAGTGTCTAGCCTGTGCCTAGCTAGTGTCTAGCCTGGGCCTAGCCAGTGTCTGGCCTGTGCCTAGCCAGTGTTTAGCCTGTGCCTAGCTAGTGTCTAGCCTGGGCCTAGCCAGTGTCTGGCCTGTCCCTAGCCAATGACTAGCCTATGCATAGCCAGTGTCTAGCCCGGGCCTAGCCAGTGTCTAGCCCGGGCCTAGCCAGTGTCTAGCCCGGGCCTAGCCAGTGTCTAGCCTGTGCCTAGCCAATGACTAGCCTTTGCCTAGCTTGTCCCTAGCCTGTGCCTAGCCTGTGCCTAGCCTTTGCCTATTCTGTGCGTAACCAGTGTCTAGCCTGTGCCTAGCAGGTGTCTAGCCTGTGTCTAGCCTGTGCGTTGCTTGTGATTGGCATGTGCATAGCCTGTGCCTAGCCAGTGTCTTCCCTGTGCCCAGTCAGTGTCTAGCCTGTGCCTAGCTAGTGTCTAGCCTGGGCCTAGCCAGTGTCTAGCCTGGGCCTAGCCAGTGCCTATTTAGTGTCTAGCCAGTGCCTAGACAGTGCCTTGCCAGTGCCTAGACAGTGCCTAGCCAGTGTCTAGCCAGTGTCTAGCCAGTGTCTAGACAGTGTCTAGCCAGTGCCTAGACAGTGTCTAGCCAGTGCCTAGCCAGTGCCTAGACAGTGTCTAGCCAGTGCCTAGCCAGTGTCTAGCCAGTGCCTAGCCAGTGTCTAGCCAGTGCCTAGCCAGTGTCTAGCCAGTGCTTAGCCAGTGTCTTGCCTGTGCCCAGTCAGTGTCTAGCCTGTGCCTAGCTAGTGTCTAGCCTGGGCCTAGCCAGTGTCTGGCCTGTGCCTAGCCAGTATCTACCCTGTGCCTAGCCAGTTTCTAGCCTGTGCCTAGCCAGTGTCTAGCCTGTGCCTATCCCGTGTCTTGCCTTTGCCTATCCAGTGTCTAGCCTTCGCATAGCCAGTGCCTAGCCAGTGCCTAGCCAGTGTCTTGCCTGTGCACAGCCAGTGACTAGCCTGTGCCTAGCCAGTGTCTAGCCTGTGCACAGCCAGGGTCTAGCCTGTGCCTAGCCAGTGTCTAGCCTGTGCATAGCCAGTGTCTATCGTGTGCATAGCCAATGTCTATCATCTGCCTAGCTTGTGACTAGCCTGTGCCTAGCCAGTGTCTAGCCTGTGCCTAGCCAGTGTCTAGCCTGTGCCTAGCCAGTGTCTAGCCTGTGCCTAGCCAGTTTCTAGCCTGTGCCTAGCCAGTGATTGGCATGTGCATAGCCTGTGCCTAGCCAGTGTCTTGCCTGTGCCCAGTCAGTGTCTAGCCTGTGCCTAGCTAGTGTCTAGCCTGGGCCTAGCCAGTGTCTAGCCTGTCCCTAGCCAATGACTAGCCTATGCATAGCCAGTGTCTAGCCCGGGCCTAGCCAGTGTCTAGCCTGTGCCTAGCCAATGACTAGCCTATGACTAGCTTGTGCCTAGCCTTTGCTTAGCCAGTGTCCAGCCTGTGCCTAGACAGAGTTTAGCCTGTGCGTAGACAGAGTTAAGCCTGGGCCTAGCCATTGTCTAGCCTGTGCCTAGCCAGTGTCTAGCCTGTGCCTAGCTAGTGTCTAGCCTGGGTCTAGCCAGTGTCTAGCCTGTGCCTAGCCAGTTTCTAGCCTGTGCCTAGCCAGTGATTGGCATGTGCATAGCCTGTGCCTAGCCAGTGTCTTGCCTGTGCCCAGTCAGTGTCTAGCCTGTGCCTAGCTAGTGTCTAGCCTGGGCCTAGCCAGTGTCTGGCCTGTGCCTAGCCAGTATCTAGCCTGTGCCTAGCCAGTTTCTAGCCTGTGCCTAGCCAGTGTCTAGCCTGTGCCTAGCCAGTGTCTAGCCCGTGCACAGCCAATGTCTAGCCTGGGCCTAGCCAGTGTCTAGCCTGTCCCTAGCCAATGACTAGCCTATGCATAGCCAGTGTCTAGCCTATGCATAGCCAGTGTCTAGCCCGGGCCTAGCCAGTGTCTAGCCTGTGCCTAGCCAATGACTAGCCTATGACTAGCTTGTGCCTAGCCTTTGCTTAGCCAGTGTCCAGCCTGTGCCTAGACAGAGTTTAGCCTGTGCCTAGACAGAGTTAAGCCTGGGCCTAGCCATTGTCTAGCCTGTGCCTAGCCAGTGTCTAGCCTGTGCCTAGCTAGTGTCTAGCCTGGGCCTAGCCAGTGTCTAGCCTGTGCCTAGCCAGTTTCTAGCCTGTGCCTAGCCAGTGATTGGCATGTGCATAGCCTGTGCCTAGCCAGTGTCTTGCCTGTGCCCAGTCAGTGTCTAGCCTGTGCCTAGCCAGTTTCTAGCCTGTGCCTAGCCAGTGTCTAGCCTGTGCCTATCCCGTGACTTGCCTTTGCCTATCCAGTGTCTAGCCTTCGCCTAGCCAGTGCCTAGCCAGTGCCTAGCCAGTGTCTAGCCTGTGCACAGCCAGTGTCTAGCCTGTGCCTAGCCAGTGTCTAGCCTGTGCACAGCCAGGGTCTAGCCTGTGCCTAGCCAGTGTCTAGCCTGTGCATAGCCAGTGTCTATCCTGTGCATAGCCAATGTCTATCATCTGCCTGCAGCCAGTGTCTAGCCTGTGCCAAGCCAGTGTCTAGCCTGTGCCTAGCCAATGTTTAGCCTGTGCCTAGTCTGTGCTTAACCAGTGTCTAGCCTGTGCCTAGCAGGTGTCTAGCCTGTGTCTAGCCTGTGCCTTGCCTGTGATTGGCATGTGCATAGCCTGTGCCTAGCCAGTGTCTTACCTGTGCCCAGTCAGTCTCTAGCCTGTGCCTAGCTAGTGTCTAGCCTGGGCCTAGCTAGTGTCTAGCCTGGGCCTAGCCAGTGTCTGGCCAGTGTCTGGCCTGTGCCTAGCCAATGTCTAGCCTGTGCCTAGCTAGTGTCTAGCCTGTGCCTAGCTAGTGTCTAGCCTGGGCCTAGCCAGTGTCTAGCCTGGGCCTAGCCAGTGTTTAGCCTGTGCCTAGCCAGTGCCTAGCCTGTGCCTAGCCAGTGTCTAGCCAGTGCCTAGACAGTGTCTAGCCAGTGCCTAGACAGTGTCTAGCCAGTGCCTAGCCAGTGTCTAGCCTGTGCCTAGCCAGTGTCTAGCCTGGGCCTAGCCAGTGTCTAGCCTGGGCCTAGCCAGTGTCTAGCCTGTGCCTAGCCAGTGTCTAGCCTGGGCCTAGCCAGTGTCTAGCCTGTGCCTAGCCAGTGTCTAGCCTGTGCCTAGCCAGTGTCTAGCCTGTGCCTAGCCAGTGTCTAGCCTGTGCCTAGCCAGTGTCTAGCCTGTGCCTAGACAGAGTTTAGCCTGTGCCTAGCCAGTGTCTAGCCTGTGCCTAGCCAGTGTCTAGCCTGTGCCTAGCCAGTGTCTAGCCTGGGCCTAGCCAGTGTCTAGCCTGTGCCTAGCCAGTGTCTAGCCTGTGCCTAGCCAGTGTCTAGCCTGTGTCTAGCCGTGTGTCTAGCCTGTGCCTAGCCAGTGTCTAGCCTGTTGCCTAGCCAGTGCCTAGCCTTTGCCTAGCCAGTGTCTGGCCTGTGCCTAGCCAGTGTCTAGCCTGTGCCTAGCCAGTGTCTAGCCTGTGCCTAGCCAGTGTCTAGCCTGTGCCTAGCCAGTGTCTAGCCTGTGCCTAGCCAGTGTCTAGCCTTTGCCTAGCCAGTGTCTAGCCTGTGCCTAGCCAGTGCCTAGCCAGTGCCTAGCCAGTGTCTAGCCTGTGCCTAGCCAGTGTCTAGCCTGTGCCTAGCCAGTGTCTATCATCTGCCTAGCCAGTGTCTAGCCTGTGCCTAGCCAGTGTCTAGCCTGTGCCTAGCCAGTGTCTAGCCTGTGCCTAGCCAGTGTCTAGCCTGGGCCTAGCCAGTGTCTAGCCTGTGCCTAGCCAGTTTCTAGCCTGTGCCTAGCCAGTGATTGGCATGTGCATAGCCTGTGCCTAGCCAGTGTCTAGCCTGTGCCTAGCCAGTGTCTAGCCTGTGCCTAGCTAGTGTCTAGCCTGGGCCTAGCCAGTGTCTGGCCTGTGCCTAGCCAGTGTCTAGCCTGTGCCTAGCCAGTTTCTAGCCTGTGCCTAGCCAGTGTCTAGCCTGGGCCTAGCCAGTGTCTAGCCTGGGCCTAGCCAGTGTCTAGCCTGGGCCTAGCCAGTGTCTAGCCTGTGCCTAGCCAGTGTCTAGCCTGTGCCTAGCCAGTGTCTAGCCTGTGCCTAGCCAGTGTCTAGCCTGTGCCTAGCCAGTGTCTAGCCTGTGCCTAGCCAGTGTCTAGCCTGTGCCTAGCCAGTGTCTAGCCTGGGCCTAGCCAGTGTCTGGCCTGTGCCTAGCCAGTGTCTAGCCTGTGCCTAGCCAGTGTCTAGCCTGTGCCTAGCCAGTGTCTAGCCTGTGCCTAGCCAGTGTCTAGCCTGGGCCTAGCCAGTGTCTAGCCTGTGCCTAGCCAGTGTCTAGCCTGTGCCTAGCCAGTGTCTAGCCTTTGCCTAGCCAGTGTCTAGCCTGTGCCTAGCCAGTGTCTAGCCTGTGCCTAGCCAGTGTCTAGCCTGTGCCTAGCCAGTGTCTAGCCTGTGCCTAGCCAGTGTCTAGCCTTTGCCTAGCCAGTGTCTAGCCTGTGCCTAGCCAGTGTCTAGCCTGTGCCTAGCCAGTGTCTAGCCTGTGCCTAGCCAGTGTCTAGCCTGTGCCTAGCCAGTGTCTAGCCTGTGCCTAGCCAGTGTCTAGCCTGGGCCTAGCCAGTGTCTAGCCTGTGCCTAGCCAGTGTCTAGCCTGTGCCTAGCCAGTGTCTAGCCTGTGCCTAGCCAGTGTCTAGCCTGTGCACAGCCAGTGTCTAGCCTGGGCCTAGCCAGTGTCTAGCCTGTGCCTAGCCAGTGACTAGCCTATGCCTAGCCAGTGTCTAGCCTGTGCCTAGCCAGTGTCTAGCCTGTGCACAGCCAGTGTCTAGCCTGTGCCAAGCCAGTGTCTAGCCTGTGCCTAGCCAGTGTTTAGCCTGTGCCTAGTCTGTGCTTAACCAGTGTCTAGCCTGTGCCTAGCAGGTGTCTAGCCTGTGTCTAGCCTGTGCCTAGCCAGTGTCTAGCCTGTGCCTAGCCAGTGTCTAGCCTGTGCCTAGACAGAGTTTAGCCTGTGCCTAGCCAGTGTCTAGCCTGTGCCTAGCCAGTGTCTAGCCTGTGCCTAGCCAGTGTCTAGCCTGTGCCTAGCCAGTGTCTAGTCTGTGCCTAGCCAGTGTCTAGCCTGTGCCTAGCTAGTGTCTAGCCTGGGCCTAGCCAGTGTCTAGCCCGTGCACAGCCAGTGTCTAGCCTGGGCCTAGCCAGTGTCTAGCCTGTGCCTAGCCAGTGACTAGTCTATGCATAGCCAGTGTCTAGCCTGTGCCTAGCAAGTGTCTACCCTGTGCACAGCCAGTGTCTAGCCTGTGCCAAGCCAGTGTCTAGCCTGTGCCTAGCCAGTGTTTAGCCTGTGCCTAGTCTGTGCTTAACCAGTGTCTAGCCTGTGCCTAGCAGGTGTCTACCCTGTGTCTAGCCTGTGCCTTGCCTGTGATTGGCATGTGCATAGCCTGTGCCTAGCCAGTGTCTTACCTGTGCCCAGTCAGTGTCTAGCCTGTGCCTAGCTAATGTCTAGCCTGTGCCTTGCCAGTGTCTAGCCAGTGCCTAGCCAGTGTCTAGCCTGTGCCTAGCCAGTGTCTAGCCTGTGCCTAGCTAGTGTCTAGCCTGTGCCTAGCCAGTGTCTAGCCTGTGCCTAGCCAGTGTCTAGCCTGTGCCTAGCCAGTGTCTAGCCTGTGCCTAGCCAGTGTCTAGCCTGTGCCTAGCCAGTGTTTAGCCTGTGCCTAGCCAGTGCCTAGCCTGTGCCTAGCCAGTGTCTAGCCAGTGCCTAGACAGTGTCTAGCCAGTGCCTAGACAGTGTCTAGCCTGTGCCTAGCCAGTGTCTAGCCTGTGCCTAGCCAGTGTTTAGCCTGTGCCTAGCCAGTGTCTAGCCTGTGCCTAGCCAGTGTCTAGCCTGTGCCTAGCCAGTGTCTAGCCTGTGCCTAGCCAGTGTCTAGCCTCTGCCTAGCCTGTGCCTAGCCAGTGTCTAGTCTGTGCCTAGCCAGTGTCTAGCCTGTGCCTAGCCAGTGTCTAGCCTGTGTCTAGCCTGTGCCTAGCCAGTGTTTAGCCTGTGCCTAGCCAGTGTCTAGCCTGTGCCTAGCCAGTGTCTAGCCTGTGCCTAGCCAGTGTCTAGCCTGTGCCTAGCCAGTGTCTAGCCTGTGCCAAGCCAGTGTCTAGCCTGTGCCTAGCCAGTGTTTAGCCTGTGCCTAGTCTGTGCTTAACCAGTGTCTAGCCTGTGCCTAGCAGGTGTCTAGCCTGTGTCTAGCCTGTGCCTTGCCTGTGATTGGCATGTGCATAGCCTGTGCCTAGCCAGTGTCTTACCTGTGCCCAGTCAGTGTCTAGCCTGTGCCTAGCCAGTGTCTAGCCTGTGCCTAGCCTGTGCCTAGCCAGTGCCTAGCCAGTGTCTAGCCAGTGCCTAGCCAGTGTCTAGCCAGTGCCTAGCCAGTGCCTAGCCAGTGTCTAGCCAGTGCCTAGCCAGTGTCTAGCCAGTGCCTAGCCAGTGTCTAGCCTGGGCCTAGCCAGTGTCTAGCCTGTGCCTAGCCAGTGTCTAGCCTGTGCCTAGCCAGTGTCTAGCCTGTGCCTAGCCAGTGTCTAGCCTGTGCCTAGCCAGTGTCTAGCCTGTGCCTAGCCAGTGTCTAGCCTGTGCCTAGCCAGTGTCTAGCCTGTGCCTAGCCAGTGTCTAGCCTGTGCCTAGCCAGTGTTTAGCCCTAGCCAGTGTTTAGCCTGTGCCTAGCCAGTGTCTAGCCTGTGCCTAGCCAGTGTCTAGCCTGTGCCTAGCCAGTGTCTAGCCTGTGCCTAGCCAGTGTCTAGCCTGTGCCTAGCCAGTGTCTAGCCTATGCATAGCCAGTGTCTAGTCTAGCCTGTGTCTAGCCTGTGCCTAGTCAGTGTCTAGCCTGTGCCTAGCCAGTGTCTAGCCTGTGCCTAGCCAGTGTCTAGCCTGTGCCTAGCCAGTGTCTAGCCTGTGCCTAGCCAGTGTCTAGCCTGTGCCTAGCCAGTGTCTAGCCTGTGCCTAGCCAGTGTCTAGCCTGTGCCTAGACAGAGTTTAGCCTGTGCCTAGCCAGTGTCTAGCCTGTGCCTAGCCAGTGTCTAGCCTGTGCCTAGCCAGTGTCTAGCCTGTGCCTAGCCAGTGTCTAGCCTGTGCCTAGCCAGTGTCTAGCCTATGCATAGCCAGTGTCTAGCCAGTGTCTAGCCTGTGCCTAGCCAGTGACTAGCCTTTGCATAGCCAGTGTCTAGCTTGGGACAAGCAAGTGACTAGCCTATGCCACTGCATAGCCAGTGCCTAGCCGGTGTCTAGCCTGTGCCTAGCCAGTGTCTAGCCTGTGCCTAGCCAGTGTCTAGCTTGTGCCTAGCCAGTGTCTAGCCAATGCCTAGCCAGTGTCTAGCCTGTGCCTAGCCAGTGTCTAGCCTGTGCCTAGCCAGGGTCTAGCCTGTGCCTAGCCAGTGTCTAGCCTGGGCCTAGCCAGTGTCTAGCCTGTGCCTAGCCAGTGTCTAGCCAGTGCCTAGCCAGTGTCTAGCCAGTGCACAGCCAGTGTCTAGCCTGTGCCTAGCCAGGGTCTAGCCTGGGCCTAGCCAGTGTCTAGCCTGGGCCTAGCCAGTGTCCAGCCTGTGCCTAGCCAGTGTCCAGCCAGTGCCTAGCCAGTGTCTAGCCAGTGACTAGACAGTGTCTAGCCTGTACCAATCCAGTGTCTAGCCTGTGCCTAGCCAATGTTTAGCCTGTGCCTAGTCTGTGCTTAACCAGTGTCTAGCCTGTGCCTAGCCAGTGTCTAGCCTGTGCCTAGCCAGTGTCTAGCTTGTGCCTAGCCAGTGTCTAGCCTGTGCCTAGCCAGTGTCTAGCCAGTGCACAGCCAGTGTCTAGCCTGTGCCTAGCCAGGGTCTAGCCTGTGCCTAGCCAGTGTCTAGCCTGGGCCTAGCCAGTGTCTAGCCTGTGCCTAGCCAGTGTCTAGCCTGTGCCTAGCCAGTGTCTAGCCTGTGCCTAGCCAGTGTCTAGCCTGTGCCTAGCCAGTGTCTAGCCTGTGCCTAGCCAGTGTCTAGCCTGTGCCTAGCCAGTGTCTAGCCTGTGCCTAGCCAGTGTCTAGCCAGTGCCTAGCCAGTGTCTAGCCAGTGCACAGCCAGTGTCTAGCCTGTGCCTAGCAGGTTTCTAGCCTGTGTCTAGCCTGTGCCTTGCCTGTGATTGGCATGTGCATAGCCTGTGCCAAGCCAGTGTCTTGCCTGTGCCCAGTCAGTGTCTAGCCTGTGCCTAGCTAGTGTCTAGCCTGGGCCTAGCTAGTGTCTAGCCTGTGCCTAGCCAGTGTCTAGCCTTGCCAGTGTCTGGCCTGTGCCTAGCCAGTGTCTAGCCTGTGCCTAGCCAGTGTCTAGCCTGGGCCTAGCCAGTGTCTAGCCTGTGCCTAGCCAGTGTCTAGCCTGTGCCTAGCCAGTGTTTAGCCTGTGCCTAGCCTAGTGCCTAGCCTGTGCCTAGCCAGTGTCTAGCCAGTGCCTAGCCAGTGTCTAGCCAGTGCCTAGACAGTTCCTAGCCAGTGCCTAGCCAGTGTCTAGCCTATGCCTAGCCAGTGTCTAGCTTGTACCAAGCCAGGTGTCTAGCCTATGCCATGCAGCCAGTGTCTAGCCTGTGCCTAGCCAGTGTCTAGCCTGTGCCTAGCCAGTGTCTAGCCAGTGCCTAGCCAGTGTCTAGCCAGTGCACAGCCAGTGTCTAGCCTGTGCCTAGCCAGGGTCTAGCCTGTGTCTAGCCAGTGTCTAGCCTGTGCCTAGCCAGTGTCTAGCCTGGGCCTAGCCAGTGTCTAGCCTGTGCCTAGCCAGTGTCTAGCCTGTGCCTAGCCAGTGTCTAGCCTGTGCCTAGCCAGTGTCTAGCCTGTGCCTAGCCAGTGTCTAGCCTGTGCCTAGCCAGTGTCTAGCCTGTGCCTAGCCAGTGTCTAGCCTGTGCCTAGCCAGTGTCTAGCCTGTGCCTAGCCAGTGTCTAGCCTGTGCCTAGACAGAGTTTAGCCTGTGCCTAGCCAGTGTCTAGCCTGTGCCTAGCCAGTGTCTAGCCTGTGCCTAGCTAGTGTCTAGCCTGGGCCTAGCCAGTGTCTAGCCTGTGCCTAGCTAGTGTTTAGGCTGTGCCTAGCTAGTGACTAGCCTATGCATAGCCAGTGTCTAGCCTGTGCCTAGCTAGTGTCTAGCCTGGGCCTAGCCAGTGTCTAGCCTGTGTCTAGCGTGTGCCTAGCCAGTGTTTAGCCTGTGCCTAGCTAGTGCCTAGCCTGTTGCTAGCCAGTGTCCAGCCAGTGCCTAGACAGTGTCTAGCCAGTGACTAGACAGTGTCTAGCCTGTACCAAGCCAGTGTCTAGCCTGTGCCTAGCCAGTGTTTAGCCTGTGCCTAGTCTGTGCTTAACCAGTGTCTAGCCTGTGCCTAGCAGGTGTCTAGCCTGTGTCTAGCCTGTGCCTTGCCTGTGATTGGCATGTGCATAGCCTGTGCCTAGCCAGTGTCTTACCTGTGCCCAGTCAGAGTCTAGCCTGTGCCTAGCTAGTGTCTAGCCTCGGCCTAGCTAGTGTGTAGCCGGGCCTAGCCAGTCTCTGGCCAGTGTCTGGCCTGTGCCTAGCCAGTGTCTAGCCTGTGCCTAGCTAGTGTCTAGCCTGGGCCTAGCCAGTGTCTAGCCTGTGCCTAGCCAGTGTTTAGCCTGTGCCTAGCCAGTGTCTAGCCTGTGCCTAGCCAGTGTTTAGCCTGTGCCTAGCTAGTGCCTAGCCTGTGCCTAGCCAGTGTCTAGCCAGGGCCTAGACAGTGTCTAGCCAGTGCCTAGACAGTTCCTAGCCAGTGCCTAGACAGTGTCTAGCTTGTAACAAGCAAGTGACTAGCCTATGCCACTGCATAGCCAGTACCTAGCCAGTGTCTAGCCTGTGCCTAGCCAGTGTCTAGCCAGTGCCTAGCCAGTGTCTAGCCAGTGCACAGCCAGTGTCTAGCCTGTGCCTAGCCAGGGTCTAGCCTGTGTCTAGCCAGTGTCTAGCCTGGGCCTAGCCAGTGTCTAGCCTGGGCCTAGCCAGTGTCTAGCCTGTGCCTAGCCAGTGTCTAGCCTGTGCCTAGCCAGTGTCTAGCCTGTGCCTAGCCAGTGTCTAGCCTGTGCCTAGCCAGTGTCTAGCCAGTGCCTAACCAGTGTCTAGCCAGTGCCTAGCCAGTGTCTAGCCAGTGCATAGCCAGTGCCTAGCCAGTGTCTAGCCACTGTCTAGCCAGTGTCTAGCCAGTGCCTATCCCGTGTCTAGCCTTTGCCTATCCAGTGTCTAGCCTTTGCCTAGCCAGTGCCTACCCAGTGTCTAGCCTGTGCACAGCCAGTGCCTAGCCTGTGCCTAGCCAGTGTCTAGCCTGTGCATAGCGAGTGTCTATCGTGTGCATAGCCAATGTCTAGCCTCTTCCTAGCCTGTGACTAGCCTATGCATAGCCAGTGTCTAGCCTGTGCCTATCCCGTGTCTAGCTTTTGCCTATCCAGTGTCTAGCCTGGGCCTAGCCAGTGTCTGGCCAGTGTCTGGCCTGTGCCTAGCCAGTGTCTAGCCTGTGCCTAGCCAGTGTCTAGCCTGTGCCTAGCCAGTGTCTAGCCTGTGCCTAGCCAGTGTCTAGCCTGTGCCTGGACAGAGTTTAGCTTGTGGCTAGCCAGTGTCTAGCCTGTGCCTAGCCAGTGTCTAGCCTGTGACTAGCTAGTGTCTAGCCTGGGCCTAGCCAGTGTCTAGCCTGTGTCTAGCCTGTGTCAGCCAGTGTTTAGCCTGTGCCTAGCTAGTGCCTAGCCTGTGCCTAGCCAGTGTCCAGCCAGTGCCTAGACAGTGTCTAGCCAGTGACTAGACGGTGTCTAGCCAGTGACTAGACAGTGTCTAGCCTGTACCAAGCCAGTGTCTAGCCTGTGCCTAGCCAATGTTTAGCCTGTGCCTAGTCTGTGCTTTACCAGTGTCTAGCAGGTGTCTAGCCTGTGTCTAGCCTGTGCCTTGCCTGTGATTGGCATGTGCCTAGCCAGTGTCTTACCTGTGCCCAGTCAGTGTCTAGCCTGTGCTTAGCTAGTGTCTAGCCTGGGCCTAGCTAGTTTCTAGCCTGGGCCTAGCTAGTGTCTAGCGTGGGCCTAGCCAGTGCCTGGCCAGTGTCTGGCCTGTGCCTAGCCAGTGTCTAGCCTGTGCCTAGCTAGTGTCTAGCCTGGGCCTACCCAGTGTCTAGCCTGTGCCTAGCCAGTGTCTTGCCGGTGCCTAGCCAGTGTCTAGCCTGTGCCTAGCCAGTGTCTAGCCAGTGTCTAGCCACTGCATAGCCAGTGCCTAGCCAGTGTCTAGCCAGTGCCTATCCCGTGTCTAGCTTTTGCCTATCCAGTGTCTAGCCTGGGCCTAACCAGTGCCAGGCCAGTGTCTTGCCTGTGCCTAGCCAGTGTCTAGCCTGTGCCTAGCTAGTGTCTAGCCTGGGCCTAGCCAGTGCCTAGCCTTGCCTAGCCAGTGTTTAGCCTGTGCCTAGCTAGTGCCTAGCCTGTGCCTAGCCAGTGTCTAGCCAGTGCCTTGACAGTGTCTAGCCAGTGCCTAGACAGTGTCTAGCCTGGGCCTAGCCAGTGTCTAGCCTGTTCCTAGCCAGTGTTTAGCCTGTCCCTAGCTAGTGTCTAGCCTGTGTCTAGACAGTGTCTAGCCTGTGTCTAGCCAGTGTCTAGCCTGTGCCTAGCCAGTGTCTAGCCTGTGCATAGCCAGTGTCTAGCCTCTGCCTAGCCTGTGACTAGCATATGCATAGCCAGTGTCTAGCCTGTGTCTAGCCTGTGCCTAGTCAGAGTCTAGCCGGTGCCTAGCCTGTGTCTAGCCTGTGCCTAGCCTGTGCCTAACCAGTGTCTAGCCTGTGCACAGCCAGTGTTTAGCCTTTGCCTAGCATGTGACTAGCCTATGCCTAGCCAGTGTCTAGCCTGTGTCTAGCCTTTGCCTAGTCAGAGTCAAGCCTGTGCCTAGCCAGTGTCTAGCCTGTGCCTAGAAAGTGTTTAGCCTGTGCATAGCCAGTGTCTAGTGTGTGCCTAGCCAGTGACTGGCCTATGCATAGCCAGTGTCTAGCCTGTGGCTAGCGAGTGACTAGCCTATGCCACTGCATAGCCAGTGCCTAGCCAGTGTCTAGCCTGTGCCTAGCCAGTGTCTAGCCAGTGCCTAGCCAGTGTCTATCCAGTGCACAGCCAGTGTCTAGCCTATGCCTAGCCAGGGTCTAGCCTGTGCCTAGCCAGGGTCTAGCCTGTGCCTAGCCAGTGTCTAGCCTGTGCCTAGCCAGTGTCTAGCCTGGGCCTAGCCAGTGTCTAGCCTGTGCCTAGCCAGTATCTAGCCTATGCCTAGCCAGTGTCTAGCCTCTGCCTAGCCAGTGTCTAGCCTGTGCCTAGCCAGTGTCTAGTCTGTGCCTAGCCAGTGTCTAGCCTGTGCCTAGCTAGTGTCTAGCCTGGGCCTAGCCAGTGTCTAGCCTGTGCCTAGCCAGTATCTAGCCTATGCCTAGCCAGTGTCTAGCCTCTGCCTAGCCAGTGCCTAGCCTGTGCCTAGCGAGTGTCTAGCCAGTGCCTAGCCAGTGTCCAGCCAGTGCCTAGACAGTGTCTAGCCAGTGACTAGACAGTGTCTAGCCTGTACCAAGCCAGTGTCTAGCCTGTGCCTAGCCAGTGTTTAGCCTGTGCCTAGTCTGTGCTTAACCAGTGTCTAGCCTGTGCCTAGCAGGTGTCTAGCCTGTGTCTAGCCTGTGCCTTGCCTGTGATTGGCATGTGCATAGCCTGTGCCTAGCCAGTGTCTTACCTGTGCCCAGTCAGTGTCTAGCCTGTGCCTAGCTAGTGTCTAGCCTCGGCCTAGCTAGTGTGTAGCCGGGCCTAGCCAGTCTCTGGCCAGTGTCTGGCCTGTGCCTAGCCAGTGTCTAGCCTGTGCCTAGCTAGTGTCTAGCCTGTGTCTACCCAGTGTCTAGCCACTGTCTAGCCACTGCATAGCCAGTGCCTAGCCAGTGTCTAGCCAGTGCCTATCCCGTGTCTAGCTTTTGCCTATCCAGTGTCTAGCCTGGGCCTAGCCAGTGTCTGGCCAGTGTCTGGCCTGTGCCTAGCCAGTGTCTAGCCTGTGCCTAGCCAGTGTCTAGCCTGTGCCTAGCCAGTGTCTAGCCTGTGCCTAGCCAGTGTCTAGCCTGTGCCTAGCCAGTGTCTAGCCTGTGCCTGGACAGAGTTTAGCTTGTGGCTAGCCAGTGTCTAGCCTGTGCCTAGCCAGTGTCTAGCCTGTGCCTAGCTAGTGTCTAGCCTGGGCCTAGCCAGTGTCTAGCCTGTGTCTAGCCTGTGCCTAGCCAGTGTTTAGCCTGTGCCTAGCTAGTGCCTAGCCTGTGCCTAGCCAGTGTCCAGCCAGTGCCTAGACAGTGTCTAGCCAGTGACTAGACAGTGTCAAGCCAGTGACTAGACAGTGTCTAGCCTGTACCAAGCCAGTGTCTAGCCTGTGCCTAGCCAATGTTTAGCCTGTGCCTAGTCTGTGCTTTACCAGTGTCTAGCAGGTGTCTAGCCTGTGTCTAGCCTGTGCCTTGCCTGTGATTGGCATGTGCATAGCCTGTGCCTAGCCAGTGTCTTACCCCTGCCCAGTCAGTGTCTAGCCTGTGCTTAGCTAGTGTCTAGCCTGGGCCTAGCTAGTTTCTAGCCTGGGCCTAGCTAGTGTCTAGCGTGGGCCTAGCCAGTGCCTGGCCAGTGTCTGGCCTGTGCCTAGCCAGTGTCTAGCCTGTGCCTAGCTAGTGTCTAGCCTGGGCCTATCCAGTGTCTAGCCTGTGCCTAGCCAGTGTCTTGCCAGTGTCTAGCCAGTGTCTAGCCTGTGCCTAGCCAGTGTCTAGCCAGTGTCTAGCCACTGCATAGCCAGTGCCTAGCCAGTGTCTAGCCAGTGCCTATCCCGTGTCTAGCTTTTGCCTAGCCAGTGTCTAGCCTGGGCCTAGCCAGTGCCAGGCCAGTGTCTTGCCTGTGCCTAGCCAGTGTCTAGCCTGTGCCTAGCTAGTGTCTAGCCTGGGCCTAGCCAGTGCCTAGCCTTTGCCTAGCCAGTGTTTAGCCTGTGCCTAGCTAGTGCCTAGCCTGTGCCTAGCCAGTGTCTAGCCAGTGCCTTGACAGTGTCTAGCCAGTGCCTAGACAGTGTCTAGCCTGGGCCTAGCCAGTGTCTAGCCTGTTCCTAGCCAGTGTTTAGCCTGTCCCTAGCCAGTGTCTAGCCTGTGTCTAGCCAGTGTCTAGCCTGTGCCTAGCCAGTGTCTAGCCTGTGCCTAGCCAGTGTCTAGCCTGTGCCTAGCCAGTGTCTAGCCTCTGCCTAGCCAGTGTCTAGCTTATGCCTAGCCAGTAGCTGTGCCTAGCCAGTGTCTAGCCTGTGCCTAGCCAGTGTCTAGCCGGTGCCTAGCCTGTGTCTAGCCTGTGCCTAGCCTGTGCCTAACCAGTGTCTAGCCTGTGCACAGCCAGTGTTAAGCCTTTGCCTAGCATGTGACTAGCCTATGCATAGCCAGTGTCTAGCCTGTGTCTAGCCTGTGCCTAGACAGAGTCTAGCCTGTGCCTAGCCAGTGTCTAGCCTGTGCCTAGCCAGTGTCTAGCCTGTGCCTAGCCAGTGTCTAGTCTGTGCCTAGCCAGTGACTAGCCTATGCATAGCCAGTGTCTAGCCTGTGCCTAGCAAGTGACTAGCCTATGCCACTGCATAGCCAGTGCCTAGCCAGTGTCTAGCCTGTGCCTAGCCAGTGTCTAGCCAGTGCCTAGCCAGTGTCTATCCAGTGCACAGCCAGTGTCTAGCCTATGCCTAGCCAGGGTCTAGCCTGTGCCTAGCCAGGGTCTAGCCTGTGCCTAGCCAGTGTCTAGCCTGGGCCTAGCCAGTGTCTAGCCTGTGCCTAGCCAGTATCTAGCCTATGCCTAGCCAGTGTCTAGCCTCTGCCTAGCCAGTGTCTAGTCTGTGCCTAGCCAGTGTCTAGCCTGTGCCTAGCTAGTGTCTAGCCTGGGCCTAGCTAGTGTCTAGCCTGTGCCTAGCCAGTGTTTAGCCTGTGCCTAGCCAGTGTCTAGCCCGTGCACAGCCAGTGTCTAGCCTGGGCCTAGCCAGTGTCTAGCCTGGGCCTAGCCAGTGTCTAGCCTGTGCCTAGCCAGTGACTAGCCTATGCATAGCCAGTGTCTAGCATGTGCCTAGGAAGTGTCTACCCTGTGCACAGCCAGTGTCTAGCCTGTGCCAAGCCAGTGTCTAGCCTGTGCCTAGTCAGTGTTAAGCCTGTGCCTAGCCAGTGTCTAGCCAGTGCACAGCCAGTGTCTAGCCTGTGCCTAGCCAGTTCCTAGCCAGTGCCTAGACAGTGTCTAGCCAGTGCACAGCCAGTGTCTAGCCTGTGCCTAGCCAGGGTCTAGCCTGTGCCTAGCCAGGGTCTAGCCTGTGCCTAGCCAGTGTCTAGCCTGTGCCTAGCCAGTGTCTAGCCTGGGCCTAGCCAGTGTCTAGCCTGTGCCTAGCCACTGTCTAGCCTGTGCCTAGCCAGTGTCTAGCCTGTGCCTAGCCAGTGTCTAGCCTGTGCCTAGACAGAGTTTAGCCTGTGCCTAGCCAGTGTCTAGCCTGTGCCTAGCCAGTGTCTAGCCTGTGCCTAGCCAGTGTCTAGCCTGTGCCTAGCCAGTGTCTAGCCTGTGCCTAGCCAGTGTTTAGCCTGTGCCTAGCCAGTGTCTAGCCTGTGCCTAGCCAGTGTCTAGCCTGTGCCTAGCCAGTGTCTAGCCAGTGCCTAGCCAGTGTCTAGCCAGTGCACAGCCAGTGTCTAGCCTGTGCCTAGCCAGGGTCTAGCCTGTGCCTAGCCAGTGTCTAGCATGGGCCTAGCCAGTGTCTAGCCTGTGCCTACCCAGTGTCTAGCCTGTGCCTAGACAGAGTTTAGCCTGTGCCTAGCCAGTGTCTAGCCTGCTGCCTAGCCAGTGTCTAGCCTGGGCCTAGCCAGTGTCTAGCCTGTGCCTAGCCAGTGTCTAGCCTGTGCCTAGCCAGTGTCTAGCCTGTGCCTAGCCAGTGTCTAGCCTGTGCCTAGCCAGTGTCTAGCCTGTGCCTAGCCAGTGTCTAGCCTGTGCCTAGCCAGTGTCTAGCCTGTGCCTAGCCAGTGTCTAGCCTATGCCTAGCCAGTGTCTAGCCTGTGCCTAGACAGAGTTTAGCCTATGCCTAGCCAGTGTCTAGCCTGTGCCTAGCCAGTGCCTAGCCTGTGCCTAGCGAGTGTCTAGCCAGTGCCTAGCCAGTGTCCAGCCAGTGCCTAGACAGTGTCTAGCCAGTGACTAGACAGTGTCTAGCCTGTACCAAGCCAGTGTCTAGCCTGTGCCTAGCCAATGTTTAGCCTGTGCCTAGTCTGTGCTTAACCAGTGTCTAGCCTGTGCCTAGCAGGTGTCTAGCCTGTGTCTAGCCTGTGCCTTGCCTGTGATTGGCATGTGCATAGCCTGTGCCTAGCCAGTGTCTTACCTGTGCCCAGTCAGTGTCTAGCCTGTGCCTAGCTAGTGTCTAGCCTCGGCCTAGCTAGTGTGTAGCCGGGCCTAGCCAGTCTCTGGCCAGTGTCTGGCCTGTGCCTAGCCAGTGTCTAGCCTGTGCCTAGCTAGTGTCTAGCCTGTGCCTACCCAGTGTCTAGCCACTGTCTAGCCACTGCATAGCCAGTGCCTAGCCAGTGTCTAGCCAGTGCCTAGCCCGTGTCTAGCTTTTGCCTAGCCAGTGTCTAGCCTGTGCCTAGCCAGCGTCTAGCCTGTGCCTAGCCAGTGTCTAGCCTGTGCCTAGCCAGTGTCTAGCCTGTGCCTAGCCAGTGTCTAGCCTGTGCCTGGACAGAGTTTAGCTTGTGGCTAGCCAGTGTCTAGCCTGTGCCTAGCCAGTGTCTAGCCTGTGCCTAGCTAGTGTCTAGCCTGGGCCTAGCCAGTGTCTAGCCTGTGTCTTGCCTGTGCCTAGCCAGTGTTTAGCCTGTGCCTAGCTAGTGCCTAGCCTGTGCCTAGCCAGTGTCTAGCCAGTGCCTAGACAGTGTCTAGCCAGTGACTAGACAGTGTCTAGCCAGTGACTAGACAGTGTCTAGCCTGTACCAAGCCAGTGTCTAGCCTGTGCCTAGCCAATGTTTAGCCTGTGCCTAGTCTGTGCTTTACCAGTGTCTAGCAGGTGTCTAGCCTGTGTCTAGCCTGTGCCTTGCCTGTGATTGGCATGTGCATAGCCTGTGCCTAGCCAGTGTCTTACCTCTGCCCAGTCAGTGTCTAGCCTGTGCTTAGCTAGTGTCTAGCCTGGGCCTAGCTAGTTTCTAGCCTGGGCCTAGCTAGTGTCTAGCGTGGGCCTAGCCAGTGCCTGGCCAGTGTCTGGCCTGTGCCTAGCCAGTGTCTAGCCTGAGCCTAGCTAGTGTCTAGCCTGGGCCTATCCAGTGTCTAGCCTGTGCCTAGCCAGTGTCTTGCCAGTGTCTAGCCAGTGTCTAGCCTGTGCCTAGCCAGTGTCTAGCCAGTGTCTAGCCACTGCATAGCCAGTGCCTAGCCAGTGTCTAGCCAGTGCCTATCCCGTGTCTAGCTTTTGCCTATCCAGTGTCTAGCCTGGGCCTAGCCAGTGCACAGGCCAGTGTCTTGCCTGTGCCTAGCCAGTGTCTAGCCTGTGCCTAGCTAGTGTCTAGCCTGGGCCTAGCCAGTGCCTAGCCTTTGCCTAGCCAGTGTTTAGCCTGTGCCTAGCTAGTGCCTAGCCTGTGCCTAGCCAGTGTCTAGCCAGTGCCTTGACAGTGTCTAGCCAGTGCCTAGACAGTGTCTAGCCTGGGCCTAGCCAGTGTCTAGCCTGTTCCTAGCCAGTGTTTAGCCTGTCCCTAGCTAGTGTCTAGCCTGTGTCTAGCCTGTGTCTAGCCAGTGTCTAGCCTGTGTCTAGCCAGTGTCTAGCCTGTGCCTAGCCAGTGTCTAGCCTGTGCATAGCCAGTGTCTAGCCTCTGCCTAGCCTGTGACTAGCATATGCATAGCCAGTGTCTAGCCTGTGTCTAGCCTGTGCCTAGTCAGAGTCTAGCCGGTGCCTAGCCTGTGTCTAGCCTGTGCCTAGCCTGTGCCTAACCAGTGTCTAGCCTGTGCACAGCCAGTGTTAAGCCTTTGCCTAGCATGTGACTAGCCTATGCATAGCCAGTGTCTACCCTGTGTCTAGCCTTTGCCTAGTCAGAGTCTAGCCTGTGCCTAGCCAGTGTCTAGCCTGTGCCTAGAAAGTGTTTAGCCTGTGCATAGCCAGTGTCTAGTCTGTGCCTAGCCAGTGACTAGCCTATGCATAGCCAGTGTCTAGCCTGTGCCTAGCAAGTGACTAGCCTATGCCACTGCATAGCCAGTGCCTAGCCAGTGTCTAGCCTGTGCCTAGCCAGTGTCTAGCCAGTGCCTAGCCAGTGTCTATCCAGTGCACAGCCAGTGTGCCTAGCCTAGCCTGTGCCTAGCCAGGGTCTAGCCTGTGCCTAGCCAGTGTCTAGCCTGGGCCTAGCCAGTGTTTAGCCTGTGCCTAGCCAGTATCTAGCCTGTGCCTAGCCAGTGTCTAGCCTCTGCCTAGCCAGTGTCTAGTCTGTGCCTAGCCAGTGTCTAGCCTGTGCCTAGCTAGTGTCTAGCCTGGGCCTAGCCAGTGTCTAGCCTGTGCCTAGCCAGTGTTTAGCCTGTGCCTAGCCAGTGTCTAGCCTGTGCCTAGCCAGTGTCTAGCCTGGGCCTAGCCAGTGTCTAGCCTGTGCCTAGCCAGTGACTAGCCTATGCATAGCCAGTGTCTAGCCTGTGCCTAGCAAGTGTCTACCCTGTGCACAGCCAGTGTCTAGCCTGTGCCAAGCCAGTGTCTAGCCTGTGCCTAGCCAGTGTTTAGCCTGTGCCTAGCCAGTGTCTAGCCAGTGCACAGCCAGTGTCTAGCCTGTGCCTAGCCAGTTCCTAGCCAAAGCCTAGACAGTGTCTAGCCAGTGCACAGCCAGTGTCTAGCCTGTGCCTAGCCAGTGTCTAGCCTGTGCCTAGCCAGGGACTAGCCTGTGCCTAGCCAGTGTCTAGCCTGAGCCTAGCCAGTGTCTAGCCTGGGCCTAGCCAGTGTCTAGCCTGTGCCTAGCCAGTGTCTAGCCTGTGCCTAGCCAGTGTCTAGCCTGTGCCTAGCCAGTGTCTAGCCTGTGCCTAGCCAGTGTCTAGCCTGTGCCTAGCCAGTGTCTAGCCTGTGCCTAGCCAGTGTCTAGCCTGTGCCTAGACAGAGTTTAGCCTGTGCCTAGCCAGTGTCTAGCCTGTGCCTAGCCAGTGTCTAGCCTGTGCCTAGCTAGTATCTAGCCTGGGCCTAGCCAGTGTCTAGCCTGTGCCTAGCTAGTGTTTAGGCTGTGCCTAGCTAGTGACTAGCCTATGCATAGCCAGTGTCTAGCCTGTGCCTAGCCAGTGTCTAGCCAGTGCCTAGCCAGTGTCTAGCCAGTGCACAGCCAGTGTCTAGCCTGTGCCTAGCCAGGGTCTAGCCTGTGCCTAGCCAGTGTCTAGCCTGGGCCTAGCCAGTGTCTAGCCTGTGCCTAGCCAGTGTCTAGCCTGTGCCTAGACAGAGTTTAGCCTGTGCCTAGCCAGTGTCTAGCCTCTGCCTAGCCAGTGTCTAGCCTGGGCCTAGCCAGTGTCTAGCCTGTGCCTAGCCAGTGTCTAGCCTGTGCCTAGCCAGTGTCTAGCCTGTGCCTAGCCAGTGTCTAGCCTGTGCCTAGCCAGTGTCTAGCCTGGGCCTAGCCAGTGTCTAGCCTGTGCCTAGCCAGTGTCTAGCCTGTGCCTAGCCAGTGTCTAGCCTGTGCCTAGCCAGTGTCTAGCCTGTGCCTAGACAGAGTTTAGCCTGTGCCTAGCCAGTGTCTAGCCTGTGCCTAGCCAGTGTCTAGCCTGTGCCTAGCTAGTGTCTAGCCTGGGCCTAGCCAGTGTCTAGCCTGTGCGTAGCTAGTGTTTAGGCTGTGCCTAGCTAGTGACTAGCCTATGCATAGCCAGTGTCTAGCCTGTGCCTAGCTAGTGTCTAGCCTGGGCCTAGCCAGTGTCTAGCCTGTGTCTATCGTGTGCCAGTGTCTAGCCCGTGCACAGCCAGTGTCTAGCCTGGGCCTAGCCATTGTCTAGCCTGTGCCTTGCCAGTGACTAGCATATGCATAGCCAGTGTCTAGCCTGTGCCTAGCAAGTGTCTAGCCTGTGCACAGCTAGTGTCTAGCCTGTGCCAAGCCAGTGTCTAGCCTGTGCCTAGCCAGTGTTAGCCTGTGCATAGTCTGTGCTTAACTAGTGTCTAGCCTGTGCCTAGCAGGTGTCTAGCCTGTGTCTAGCCTGTGCCTTGCCTGTGATTGGCATGTGCATAGCCTGTGCCTAGCCAGTGTCTTACCTGTGCCCAGTCAGTGTCTAGCCTGTGCCCAGCTAGTGTCTAGCCTGGGCCTAGCCAGTGTCTGGCCAGTGTCTGGCCTGTGCCTAGCCAGTGTCTAGCCTGTGCCAAGCTAGTGTCTAGCCTGGGCCTAGCCAGTGTTTGGCCTTTTCCTAGCTAGTGCCTAGCCTGTGCCTAGCCAGTGTCTAGCCGGTGTCTAGCCAGTGCCTAGACAGTGTCTAGCCAGTGCCTAGCCAGTTCCTAGCCAGTGCCTAGCCAGTTCCTAGCCAGTGCCTAGACAGTGTCTAGCCAGTGCCTAGCCAGTGCCTAGCCAGTGCCTAGACAGTGTCTAGCCAGTGCCTAGCCAGTGGCTAGCCAGTGCCTAGCCAGTGTCTAGCCAGTGCCTAGCCAGTGTCTAGCCAGTGCCTAGCCAGTGGCTAGCCAGTGCCTAGCCAGTGTCTAGCCAGTGCCTAGCCAGTGCCTAGCCAGTGCCTAGCCAGTGTCTAGCCAGTGCCTAGCCAGTGTCTAGCCTGTGCCTAGCCAGTGTCTAGCCTGTGCCTATCCCAGTGTCTAGCCTGTGCCTAGCCAGTGTCTAGCCTGTGCCTAGCCAGTGTCTAGCCTGTGCCTAGCCAGTGTCTAGCCTGTGCCTAGCCAGTGTCTAGCCTGTGCCTAGCCAGTGTCTAGCCTGTGCCTAGCCAGTGTCTAGCCTGTGCCTAGCCAGTGTCTAGCCTGTGCCTAGCCAGTGTCTAGCCTGTGCCTAGCCTAGCCTAGCCAGTGCCTAGCCAGTGTCTAGCCTGTGCCTAGCCAGTTGCCTAGCCTGTGCCTAGCCAGTGTCTAGCCTGTGCCTAGCCAGTGTCTAGCCTGTGCCTAGCCAGTGTCTAGCCTGTGCCTAGCCAGTGTTTAGCCTGTGCCTAGCCAGTGTCTAGCCTGTGCCTAGCCAGTGTCTAGCCTGTGCCTAGCCAGTGTGTCTAGCCTGTGCCTAGCCAGTGTCTAGCCTGTGCCTAGCCAGTGTCTAGCCTGTGCCTAGCCAGTGTCTAGCCTGTGCCTAGCCAGTGTCTAGCCTGTGCCTAGCCAGTGTCTAGCCTGTGCCTAGCCAGTGTCTAGCCTGTGCCTAGCCAGTGTCTAGCCTGTGCCTAGCCAGTGTCTAGCCTGTGCCTAGCCAGTGTCTAGCCTGTGCCTAGCCAGTGTCTAGCCTGTGCCTAGCCAGTGTCTAGCCTGTGCCTAGCCAGTGTCTAGCCTGTGCCTAGCCAGTGTCTAGCCTGTGCCTAGCCAGTGTCTAGCCTGTGCCTAGCCAGTGTCTAGCCTGTGCCTAGCCAGTGTCTAGCCTGTGCCTAGCCAGTGTCTAGCCTGTGTTTAGCCTGTGTCTAGCCTGTGCCAGTGTCTAGCCTGTGCCCAGCCAGTGTCTAGCCTGTGTCTAGCCTGTGCCTAGCCAGTGTCTAGCCTGTGCCTAGCCAGTGTCTAGCCTGTGCCTAGCCAGTGTCTAGCCTGTGCCTAGCCAGTGTCTAGCCTGTGCCTAGCCAGTGTCTAGCCTGTGCCTAGCCAGTGTCTAGCCTGTGCCTAGCCAGTGTCTAGCCTGTGCCTAGCCAGTGTCTAGCCTGTGCCTAGCCAGTGTCTAGCCTGTGCCTAGCCAGTGTTTAGCCTGTGCCTAGCCAGTGTCTAGCCTGTGCCTAGCCAGTGTCTAGCCTGTGCCTAGCCAGTGTCTAGCCTGTGCCTAGCCAGTGTCTAGCCTGTGCCTAGCCAGTGTCTAGCCTGTGCCTAGCCAGTGTCTAGCCTGTGCCTAGCCAGTGTCTAGCCTGTGCCTAGCCAGTGTCTAGCCTGTGCCTAGCCAGTGTCTAGCCTGTGCCTAGCCAGTGTCTAGCCTGTGCCTAGCCAGTGTCTAGCCTGTGCCTAGCCAGTGTCTAGCCTGTGCCTAGCCAGTGTCTAGCCTGTGCCTAGCCAGTGTCTAGCCTGTGCCTAGCCAGTGTCTAGCCTGTGCCTAGCCAGTGTCTAGCCTGTGCCTAGCCAGTGTCTAGCCTGTGCCTAGCCAGTGTCTAGCCTGTGCCTAGCCAGTGTCTAGCCTGTGCCTAGCCAGTGTCTAGCCTGTGCCTAGCCAGTGTCTAGCCTGTGCCTAGCCAGTGTCTAGCCTGTGCCTAGCCAGTGTCTAGCCTGTGCCTAGCCAGTGTCTAGCCTGTGCCTAGCCAGTGTCTAGCCTGTGCCTAGCCAGTGTCTAGCCTGTGCCTAGCCAGTGTCTAGCCTGTGCCTAGCCAGTGTCTAGCCTGTGCCTAGCCAGTGTCTAGCCTGTGCCTAGCCAGTGTCTAGCCTGTGCCTAGCCAGTGTCTAGCCTGTGCCTAGCCAGTGTCTAGCCTGTGCCTAGCCAGTGTCTAGCCTGTGCCTAGCCAGTGTCTAGCCTGTGCCTAGCCAGTGTTTAGCCTGTGCCTAGCCAGTGTCTAGCCTCTGCCTAGCCAGTGTCTAGCCTGTGCCTAGCCAGTGTCTAGCCTGTGCCTAGCCAGTGTCTAGCCTGTGCCTAGCCAGTGTCTAGCCTGTGCCTAGCCAGTGTCTAGCCTGTGCCTAGCCAGTGTCTAGCCTGTGCCTAGCCAGTGTCTAGCCTGTGCCTAGCCAGTGTCTAGCCTGTGCCTAGCCAGTGTCTAGCCTGTGCCTAGCCAGTGTCTAGCCTGTGCCTAGCCAGTGTCTAGCCTGTGCCTAGCCAGTGTCTAGCCTGTGCCTAGCCAGTGTCTAGCCTGTGCCTAGCCAGTGTCTAGCCTGTGCCTAGCCAGTGTCTAGCCTGTGCCTAGCCAGTGTCTAGCCTGTGCCTAGCCAGTGTCTAGCCTGTGCCTAGCCAGTGTCTAGCCTGTGCCTAGCCAGTGTCTAGCCTGTGCCTAGCCAGTGTCTAGCCTGTGCCTAGCCAGTGTCTAGCCTGTGCCTAGCCAGTGTCTAGCCTGTGCCTAGCCAGTGTCTAGCCTGTGCCTAGCCAGTGTCTAGCCTGTGCCTAGCCAGTGTCTAGCCTGTGCCTAGCCAGTGTCTAGCCTGTGCCTAGCCAGTGTCTAGCCTGTGCCTAGCCAGTGTCTAGCCTGTGCCTAGCCAGTGTCTAGCCTGTGCCTAGCCAGTGTCTAGCCTGTGCCTAGCCAGTGTCTAGCCTGTGCCTAGCCAGTGTCTAGCCTGTGCCTAGCCAGTGTCTAGCCTGTGCCTAGCCAGTGTCTAGCCTGTGCCTAGCCAGTGTGTCTAGCCTGTGCCTAGCCAGCCAGTTTAGCCTGTGCCTAGCCAGTGTCTAGCCTGTGCCTAGCCAGTGTCTAGCCTGTGCCTAGCCAGTGTCTAGCCTGTGCCTAGCCAGTGTCTAGCCTGTGCCTAGCCAGTGTCTAGCCTGTGCCTAGCCAGTGTCTAGCCTGTGCCTAGCCAGTGTCTAGCCTGTGCCTAGCCAGTGTCTAGCCTGTGCCTAGCCAGTGTCCTAGCCTGTGCCTAGCCAGTGTCTAGCCTGTGCCTAGCCAGTGTCTAGCCTGTGCCTAGCCAGTGTCTAGCCTGTGCCTAGCCAGTGTCTAGCCTGTGCCTAGCCAGTGTCTAGCCTGTGCCTAGCCAGTGTCTAGCCTGTGCCTAGCCAGTGTCTAGCCTGTGCCTAGCCAGTGTCTAGCCTGTGCCTAGCCAGTGTCTAGCCTGTGCCTAGCCAGTGTCTAGCCTGTGCCTAGCCAGTGTCTAGCCTGTGCCTAGCCAGTGTCTAGCCTGTGCCTAGCCAGTGTCTAGCCTGTGCCTAGCCAGTGTCTAGCCTGTGCCTAGCCAGTGTCTAGCCTGTGCCTAGCCAGTGTCTAGCCTGTGCCTAGCCAGTGTCTAGCCTGTGCCTAGCCAGTGTCTAGCCTGTGCCTAGCCAGTGTCTAGCCTGTGCCTAGCCAGTGTCTAGCCTGTGCCTAGCCAGTGTCTAGCCTGTGCCTAGCCAGTGTCTAGCCTGTGCCTAGCCAGTGTCTAGCCTGTGCCTAGCCAGTGTCTAGCCTGTGCCTAGCCAGTGTCTAGCCTGTGCCTAGCCAGTGTCTAGCCTGTGCCTAGCCAGTGTCTAGCCTGTGCCTAGCCAGTGTCTAGCCTGTGCCTAGCCAGTGTCTAGCCTGTGCCTAGCCAGTGTCTAGCCTGTGCCTAGCCAGTGTCTAGCCTGTGCCTAGCCAGTGTCTAGCCTGTGCCTAGCCAGTGTCTAGCCTGTGCCTAGCCAGTGTCTAGCCTGTGCCTAGCCAGTGTCTAGCCTGTGCCTAGCCAGTGTCTAGCCTGTGCCTAGCCAGTGTCTAGCCTGTGCCTAGCCAGTGTCTAGCCTGTGCTACCAGCCAGTGTCTAGCCAGTGCCTAGCCAGTGCCTAGCCTGTGCCTAGCCAGTGTCTAGCCTGTGCCTAGCCAGTGTCTAGCCTGTGCCTAGCCAGTGTCTAGCCTGTGCCTAGCCAGTGTCTAGCCTGTGCCTAGCCAGTGTCTAGCCTGTGCCTAGCCAGTGTCTAGCCTGTGCCTAGCCAGTGTCTAGCCTGTGCCTAGCCAGTGTCTAGCCTGTGCCTAGCCAGTGTCTAGCCTGTGCCTAGCCAGTGTCTAGCCTGTGCCTAGCCAGTGTCTAGCCAGTGCCTAGCCAGTGTTTAGCCAGTGCCTAGCCAGTGTCTAGCCAGTGCCTAGCCAGTGTCTAGCCAGTGCCTAGCCAGTGTCTAGCCAGTGCCTAGCCAGTGTCTAGCCAGTGCCTAGCCAGTGTCTAGCCAGTGCCTAGCCAGTGTCTAGCCAGTGCCTAGCCAGTGTCTAGCCAGTGCCTAGCCAGTGTCTAGCCAGTGCCTAGCCAGTGTCTAGCCAGTGCCTAGCCAGTGTCTAGCCAGTGCCTAGCCAGTGTCTAGCCAGTGCCTAGCCAGTGTCTAGCCTGTGCCTAGCCAGTGTCTAGCCTGTGCCTAGCCAGTGTCTAGCCTGTGCCTAGCCAGTGTCTAGCCTGTGCCTAGCCAGTGTCTAGCCTGTGCCTAGCCAGTGTCTAGCCTGTGCCTAGCCAGTGTCTAGCCTGTGCCTAGCCAGTGTCTAGCCTGTGCCTAGCCAGTGTCTAGCCTCTGCCTAGCCAGTGTCTAGCCTGTGC
The DNA here is from genome assembly GCA_018904595.1 of Zaprionus indianus. Lineage (NCBI taxonomy): Eukaryota > Metazoa > Arthropoda > Insecta > Diptera > Drosophilidae > Zaprionus > Zaprionus indianus. Next base: position 775,984 of record JAEIHA010001068.1, read on the forward strand.
CTAGCCAGTGTCTAGCCTGTGCCTAGCCAGTGTCTAGCCTGTGCCTAGCCAGTGTCTAGCCTGTGCCTAGCCAGTGTCTAGCCTGTGCCTAGCCAGTGTCTAGCCTGTGCCTAGCCAGTGTCTAGCCTGTGCCTAGCCAGTGTCTAGCCTGTGCCTAGCCAGTGTCTAGCCTGTGCCTAGCCAGTGTCTAGCCTGTGCCTAGCCAGTGTTTAGCCTGTGCCTAGCCAGTGTCTAGCCTGTGCCTAGCCAGTGTCTAGTCTAGCCTGTGCCTAGCCAGATTTGTGTCTAGCCTGTGCCTAGCCAGTGTCTTACCTGTGCCCAGTCAGTGTCTAGCCTGTGCCTAGCTAGTGTCTAGCCTGTGCCTTGCCAGTGTCTGGCATGTGCCTAGCCAGTGTCTAGCCTGTGCCTAGCCAGTGTCTAGCCTGGTGCCTAGCCAGTGTCTAGCCTGAGCCTAGCCAGTGTTTAGCCAGTGCCTAGCCAGTGTCTAGCCAGTGCCTAGCCAGTGTCTAGCCAGTGCCTAGACAGTGTCTAGCCAGTGCCTAGACAGTGTCTAGCCAGTGCCTAGACAGTGTCTAGCCAGTGCCTAGCCAGTGTCTAGCCAGTGCCTAGCCAGTTCCTAGCCAGTGCCTAGCCAGTTCCTAGCCAGTGCATAGCCAGTTCCTAGCCAGTGCCTAGACAGTGCCTAGACAGTGTCTAGCCAGTGCCTAGCCAGTGGCTAGCCAGTGCCTAGCCAGTGTCTAGCCAGTGCCTAGCCTGTGTCTAGCCTGTGCCTAGCCTGTGCCTAGCCAGTGTCTAGCCTCTGCACAGCCAGTGTTTAGCCCCTGCTTAGCCTATGCATAGCCAGTGTCTAGCCTGTGTCTAGCCTTTGCCTAGTCAGAGTCTAGCCTGTGCCTAGCCAGTGTCTAGCCTGTGTCTAGAAAGTGTTTAGCCTGTGCCTAGCCAGTGTCTAGCCTGTGCCTAGCCAGTGTCTAGCCTGGGCCCAGCCAGTGTCTGGCCTGTGCCTAGCCAGTGTCTAGCCTGTGCCTAGCTAGTGTCTAGCCTGTGCCTAGCCAGTGTCTAGCCTGTGCCTAGCCAGTGTTTAGCCTGTGCCTAGCTAGTGCCTAGCCTGTGCCTAGCCAGTGTCTAGCCAGTGTCTAGCCAGTGTCTAGCCAGTGTCTAGCCAGTGTCTAGCCAGTGTCTAGCCAGTGTCTAGCCAGTGCCTAGACAGTGTCTAGCCAGTGACTAGCCTGTGCGTTGCCAGTGAATAAGCCTATGCATAGCCAGTGTCTAGCCTGTGCCTAGCAAGTGTCTAGCCTGTGCCTAGCCAGTGATAAGCCTGTGCCTAGCTAGTGTCTAGCCTGTGCACAGCCAGTGTCTAGCCTGTGCCTAGCCAGTGTCTAGCCCGTGTCTAGCCTGTGCCTAGCCAGTGTCTAGCCTGTGCATGGCCAGTGTCTAGCCTTTGTCTAGCCTGTGCCTAGTCAGAGTCTAGCCTGTGCCTAGCCTGTGTCTAGCCTGTACCTAGGCTGTGCCTAGCCAGTGTCTAGCCTGTGCACAGCCAGTGTTTAGCCTGTCTCTAGAAAGTGTTTAGCCTGTGCCTAGCCAGTGTCTAGCCTGTGCCTAGCCAATGTCTAGCCTGTGTCTAGCCTCTGCCTAGTCAAGTGTCTAGCCTGTGCCTAGCCAGTGTCTAGCCTGTCTCTAGAAAGTGTTTAGCCTGTGCCTAGCCAGTGTCTAGCCTGTGCCTAGCCAATGTCTAGCCTGTACCTAGCCAGTGACTAGCCTATGAATATCCAGTGTCTAGCCTGTGCCTAGCAAGTGTCTAGCCTGTGCCTAGACAGTGTCTTGCCTGTGCCTAGCCAGTGTCTAGCCTGTGCCTAGCTAGTGTCTAGCGTGGGCCTAGCCATTGTCTAGCCCGTGCCTAGAAAGTGTCTAGCCTGTGCCTTGCTAGTGTCTAACCTGGGCCTAGTTAGTGTCTAGCCTGTGCCTAGCCAGTGACTAGCCTATACATAGCCAGTGTCTAGCCTGTGCCTAGCAAGTGTCTAGCCTGTGCACAGCCAGTGTCTAGCCTGGGCCTAGCAAGTGTCTGGCCTGTGCCTAGCCAGCGTCTTGCCTGTGCCTAGACAGCGTCTAGCCTGTGCCTAGCTAGTGTCTAGCCTGGGCCTAGCCAGTGTCTAGCCTGTGCCTAGCCAGTGTTTAGCCTGTGCCTAGCTTGTGTCTAGCCTGTGCACAGCCAGTGTCAAGCCTGTGCCTAGCCAGTGTCTAGCCTGTGCATAGCCAGTGTCTAGCCTCTGCCTAGCCTGTGACTTGCCTATGCATAGCCAGTGTCTAGCCTGTGTCTAGCCTGGGCCTAGCCAGTGTCTAGCCTGTGCCTAGCCAGTGTCTAGCCAGTGCCTAGCCAGTGTCTAGCTAGTGTCTAGCCTGGGCCTAGCCAGTGTCTAGCCCGTGCACAGCCAGTGTCTAGCCTGGGCCTAGCCAGTGTCTAGCATGTGCCTAGCCAGTGACTAGCATATGCATAGCCAGTGTCTAGCCTGTGCCTAGCAAGTGCCTACCCTGTGCACAGCCAGTGTCTAGCCTGTGCCAAGCCAGTGTCTAGCCTGTGCCTAGCCAATGTTTTGCCTGTGCGTAGTCTGTGCTTAACCAGTGTCTAGCCTGTGCCTAGCAGGTGTCTACCCTGTGTATAGCCTGTGCCTTGCCTGTGATTGGCATGTGCATAGCCTGTGCCTAGCCAGTGTCTTACCTGTGCCCAGTCAGTGTCTAGCCTGTGCCTAGCTAGTGTCTAGCCTGGGCCTTGCCAGTGTCTGGCCAGTGTCTGGCTTGTGCCTTGCCAGTGTCTAGCCTGTGCCTAGCTAGTGTTTAGCCTGGGCCTAGCCAGTGTCTAGCCTGTGCCTAGCCTGTGCCTAGCTAGTGCCTAGCCTGTGCCTAGCCAGTGTCTAGCCTGTGCCTAGCCAGTGTCTAGCCAGTGCCTAGACAGTGTCTAGCCAGTGCCTAGACAGTGTCTAGCCAGTGCCTAGACAGTGTCTAGCCAGTGCCTAGCCAGTGTCTAGCCGGTGCCTAGACAGTGTCTAGCCAGTGCCTAGACACTGTCTAGCCAGTGCCTAGCAAGTTCCAAGCCAGTGCCTAGACAGTGTCTAGCCTCTGCCTAGCCTGTGACTAGCCTATGCATAGCCAGTGTCTAGCCTGTGTCTAGCCTGGGCCTAGCCAGTGTCTAGCCTGTGCCTAGCCAGTGTCTAGCCAGTGCCTAGCCAGTGTCTAGCTAGTGTCTAGCCTGGGCCTAGCCAGTGTCTAGCCCGTGCACAGCCAGTGTCTAGCCTGGGCCTAGCCAGTGTCTAGCCTGTGCCTAGCCAGTGACTAGCCTATGCATAGCCAGTGTCTAGCCTGTGCCTAGCAAGTGACTAGCCTATGCCACTGCATAGCCAGTGCCTAGCAAGTGTCTAGCCTGTGCCTAGCCAGTGTTTAGCCTGTGCCTAGCTAGTGTCTAGTCTGTGCCTAGCCAGTGTCTAGCCAGTGCCTAGCCAGTGTCTAGCCTGTCCCTAGCCAATGACTAGCCTATGCATAGCCAGTGTATAGCCTTTGCCTAGTCAGAGTCTAGCCTGTGCCTAGCCATTGTCTAGCCTGTGCCTAGCCATTGTCTAGCTTGTGCCTAGAAAGTGTCTAGCCTTTGCCTAGTCAGAGTCTAGCCTGTGCCTAGCCAGTGTCTAGCCTGTGCCTAGAAATTGTTAAGCCTGTGCCTAGCCAGTGTCTAGCCTGTGCCTAGCCATTGTCTAGCCTGTACCTAGCCAGTGACTAGCCTATGAATATCCAGTGTCTAGCCTGTGCCTAGCAAGTGTCTAGACTGTACCTAGACAGTGTCTTGCCTGTTCCTAGCCAGTGTCTAGCCTGTGCCTAGCTAGTGTCTAGCGTGGGGCTAGCCATTGTCTAGCCTGTGCCTAGAAAGTGTCTAGCCTGTGCCTTGCTAGTGTCTAGCCTGGGCCTAGCCAGTGTCTAGCCTGTGCCTAGCCAGTTTTTAGCCTGTGCCTAGCTAGAGTCTAGCCTATGCCTAGCCAGTGTCTAGCCTGTGCCTAGCCAGTGACTAGCCTATGCATAGCCAGTGTTTAGCCTGTGCCTAGCTAGTGTTTAGCCAGGGCCTAGCCAGTGTCTAGCCAGTGCCTAGCCAGTGTCTAGCCAGTGCCTAGCCAGTGTCTAGCCTGTGTCTAGCCAGTGTCTAGCCTGGGCCTAGCCAGTGTCTAGCCTGTGCCTAGCCAGTGTCTTGCCTGTGCCTAGCCAGTGTCTAGCTTGTGCGTAGCTAGTGTCTAGCCTGGGCCTAGCAAGTGTCTGGCCTGTGCCTAGCCAGCGTCTAGCCTGTGCCTAGCTAGTGTCTAGCCTGGGCCTAGCCAGTGTCTAGCCTGGGCCTAGCCAGTGTCTAGCCTGTGCCTAGCCAGTGTTTAGCCTGTGCCTAGCTTGTGTCTAGCCTGTGCACAGCCAGTGTCAAGCCTGTGCCTAGCCAGTGTCTAGCCTGTGCATAGCCAGTGTCTAGCCTCTGCCTAGCCTGTGACTAGCCTATGCATAGCCAGTGTCTATCCTGTGTCTAGCCTGGGCCTAGCCAGTGTCTAGCCTGTGCCTAGCCAGTGTCTAGCCAGTGCCTAGCCAGTGTCTAGCTAGTGTCTAGCCTGGGCCTAGCCAGTGTCTAGCCCGTGCACAGCCAGTGTCTAGCCTGGGCCTAGCCTGTGTCTAGCCTGTGCCTAGCCAGTGACTAGCCTATGCATAGCCAGTGTCTAGCCTGTGCCTAGCAAGTGCCTACCCTGTGCACAGCCAGTGTCTAGCCTGTGCCAAGCCAGTGTCTAGCCTGTGCCTAGCCAATGTTTTGCCTGTGCCTAGTCTGTGCTTAACCAGTGTCTAGCCTGTGCCTAGCAGGTGTCTACCCTGTGTCTAGCCTGTGCCTTGCCTGTGATTGGCATGTGCATAGCCTGTGCCTAGCCAGTGTCTTACCTGTGCCCAGTCAGTGTCTAGCCTGTGCCTAGCTAGTGTCTAGCCTGGGCCTTGCCAGTGTCTGGCCAGTGTCTGGCTTGTGCCTAGCCAGTGTCTAGCCTGTGCCTAGCCTGTGCCTAGCCAGTGTTTAGCCTGTGCCTAGCTAGTGCCAGCCTGTGCCTAGCCAGTGTCTAGCCTGTGCCTAGCCAGTGTCCAGCCTGTGCCTAGCCAGTGTCTAGCCTGTGCCTAGCCAGTGTCTAGCCAGTGCCTAGACAGTGTCTAGCCAGTGCCTAGCCAGTTCCTAGCCAGTGCCTAGACAGTGTCTAGCCAGTGCCTAGCCAGTTCCTAGCCAGTGCCTAGCCAGTGCCTAGCCAGTGCCTAGCCAGTGCATAGCCAGTTCCTAGCCAGTGCCTAGCCAGTGCCTAGCCAGTGCCTAGACAGTGTCTAGCCAGTGCCTAGCCAGTGGCTAGCCAGTGCCTAGCCAGTGTCTAGCCAGTGCCTAGCCTGTGTCTAGCCTGTGCCTAGCCTGTGCCTAGCCAGTGTCTAGCCTGTGTCTAGCCTTTGCCTAGTCAGAGTCTAGCCTGTGCCAAGCCAGTGACTAGCCTGTGTCTAGAAAGTGTTTAGCCTGTGCCTAGCCAGTGTCTAGCCTGTGCCTAGCCAGTGTCTAGCCTGGGCCCAGCCAGTGTCTGGCCAGTGTCTGGCCTGTGCCTAGCCAGTGTCTAGCCTGTGCCTGGCTAGTGTCTAGCCTGGGCCTAGCCAGTGTCTAGCCTGTGCCTAGTCTGTGCTTAACCAGTGTCTAGCCTGTGCCTAGCAGGTGTCTACCCTGTGTCTAGCCTGTGCCTTGCCTATGATTGGCATGTGCATAGCCTGTGCCTAGCCAGTGTCTTACCTGTGCCCAGTCAGTGTCTAGCCTGTTCCTAGCTAGTGCCTAGTCTGTGCCTAGCCAGTGTCTAGACAGTGACTAGCCTGTGCGTTGCCAGTGAATAAGCCAATGCATAGCCAGTGTCTAGCCTGTGCCTAGCAAGTGTCTAGCCTGTGCCTAGCCAGTGTCTAGCTTGTGCCTAGCCAGTGTCTAGCCTGTGCCTAGCTAGTGTCCAGCCTGGGCCTAGCCAGTGTCTAGCCTGGGCCTAGCCAGTGTCTAGCCTGTGCCTAGCCAGTGTTAAGCCTGTGCCTAGCTTGTGTCTAGCCTGTGCACAGCCAGTGTCTAGCCTGTGCCTAGCCAGTGTCTAGCCCGTGTCTAGCCTGTGCCTAGCCAGTGTCTAGCCTGTGCATAGCCAGTGTCTAGCCTTTGTCAAGCCTGTGCCTAGTCAGAGTCTAGCCTGTGCCTAGCCTGTGTCTAGCCTGTACCTAACCTGTGCCTAGCCAGTGTCTAGCATGTGCACAGCCAGTGTTTAGCCTCTGCCTAGCCTGTGACTAGCCTATGCATCGCCAGTGTCTAGCCTGTGTCTAGCCTTTGCCTAGTCAGAGTCTAGCCTGTGCCTAGCCAGTGTCTAGCCTGTCCCTAGAAAGTGTTTAGCCTGTGCCTAGCCAGTGTCTAGCCTGTGCCTAGCCAATGTCTAGCCTGTACTTAGCCAGTGACTAGCCTATGAATATCCAGTGTCTAGCCTGTGCCTAGCAAGTGTCTAGCCTGTGCCTAGACAGTGTCTTGCCTGTGCCTAGCCAGTGTCTAGCCTGTGCCTAGCTAGTGTCTAGCGTGGGCCTAGCCATTGTCTAGCCCGTGCCTAGAAAGTGTCTTGCCTGTGCCTTGCTAGTGTCTAACCTGGGCCTAGCCAGTGTCTAGCCTGTGCCTAGCCAGTGACTAGCCTATGCATAGCCAGTGTCTAGCCTGTGCCTAGCAAGTGTCTAGCCTGTGCACAGCCAGTGTCAAGCCTGTGCATAGCCAGTGTCTAGCCTGTGCCTAGCCAGCGTTTAGCCTGTGCCTAGCTAGTGTCTAGCCTGGGTCTAGCCAGTGCCTAGCCAGTGCCTAGCCAGTGCCTAGCCAGTGTCTAGCCAGTGCCTAGCCAGTGTCTAGCCAGTGCCTAGCCAGTGTCCAGCCAGTGCCTAGCCAGTGTCCAGCCAGTGCCTAGCCAGTGTCCAGCCAGTGCCTAGCCAGTGTCCAGCCAGTGCCTAGCCAGTGTCTAGCCAGTGCCTAGCCAGTGCCTAGCCAGTGTCTAGCCAGTGCCTAGCCAGTGCCTAGCCAGTGTCTAGCCAGTGTCTAGCCTGAGCCTAGCTAGTGTTCTGGCTGGGCCTAGCCAGTGTCTAGCCTCTGCCTAGCCAGTGTCTAGCTTGAGCGTAGCTAGTGTCTAGCCTGGGCCTAGCCAGTGTCTTGCCTGTGCCTAGCCAGTGTCTAGCCTGTGCCTAGCTAGTGTCTAGCGTGGGCCTAGCCATTGTCTAGCCCGTGCCTAGGAAGTGTCTAGCCTGTGCCTTGCTAGTGTCTAACCTGTGTCTAGCCAGTGTCTAGCCTGTGCCTAGCCAGTGTCTAGCCTCTGCCTAGCCAGTGTCTAGCTTGAGCGTAGCTAGTGTCTAGCCTGGGCCTAGCCAGTGTCTTGCCTGTGCCTAGCCAGTGTCTAGCCTGTGCCTAGCTAGTGTCTAGCGTGGGCCTAGCCATTGTCTAGCCCGTGCCTAGGAAGTGTCTAGCCTGTGCCTTGCTAGTGTCTAACCTGTGTCTAGCCAGTGTCTAGCCTGTGCCTAGCCAGTGTTTAGCCTGTGCCTAGCTAGTGTCTAGCCTGTGCACAGCCAGTGTCTAGCCTGTGCCTAGCCAGTGTCTAGCCTGTGCATAGCCAGTGTCTAGCCTCTGCCTAGCCTGTGACTAGCCTATGCATAGCCAGTGTCTAGCCTGTGTCTAGACTGTGCCTAGTCAGAGTCTAGCCGGTGCCTAGCCTGTGTCTAGCCTGTGCCTAGCCTGTGCCTAGCCAGTGTCTAGCCAGTGCACAGCCAGTGTTTAGCCTCTGCCTAGCCTGTGACTAGCCTATGCTTAGCCAGTGTATAGTCTGTGTCTAGCCTTTGCCTAGTCAGAGTTTAGCGTGTGCCTAGCTAGTGTCTAGCCTGTGCCTTGCTAGTGTCTAACCTGGGCCTAGCCAGTGTCTAGCCTGTGCCTAACCAGTGACTTGCCTATGCATAGCCAGTGTCTAGCCTATGCATAGCCAGTGTCTAGCCTGTGCCTAGCAAGTGACTAGCCTATGCCACTGCATAGCCAGTGCCTAGCTTGTGTCTAGCCTGTGCCTAGCCAGTGTCTAGCCAGTGCCTAGCCAGTGTCTAGCCAGTGCACATCCAGTGTCTAGCCTGTGCCTAGCCAGGGTCTAGTCTGTGCCTAGCCAGTGTCTAGCCTGGGCCTAGCCAGTGTCTAGCCTGTGCCTAGCCAGTGTCTAGCCTCTGCCAAGACAGAGTTTAGCCTGTGCCTAGCCAGTGTCTAGCCTGTGCCTAGCCAGTGTCTAGCCTGTGCCTAGCCAGTGTCTAGCCTGTGCCTAGCCAGTGTCTAGCCTGTGCCTAGCCAGTGTCTAGCCTATGCCTAGCCAGTGTCTAGCCTATGCCTAGCCAGTGTCTAGCCTGTGCCTAGCTAGTGTCTAGCCTGGGCCTAGCCAGTGTCTAGCCAGTGCCTAGACAGTTTCTAGCCAGTGCCTAGACAGTGTCTAGCCAGTGCCTAGACAGGGTCTATCCAGTGCCTAGACAGTGTCTAGCCAGTGCCTAGCCAGTGTCTAGCCAGTGCCTAGACAGTGTCTAGCCAGTGCCTAGCCAGTGTCTAGCCTGTGCACAGCCAGTGCCTAGCCTGTGCCTAGCCAGTTTCTAGCCTGTGCATAGCCAGTGTCTATCCTGTGCATAGCCAATGTCTAGCCTCTGCCTAGCCTGTGACTAGCCTTTGCATAGCCAGTGTCTAACCTGTGTCTAGCCTTTGCCTAGTCAGAGTCTAGCCTGTGCCTAGCCTGTGTCTAGCCTGTGCCTAGCCTGTGCCTAGCCAGTGTCTAGCCTGTGCACAGTCAGTGTTTAGCCTCTGCCGAGCCTGTGACTAGCCTATGCATAGCCAGTGTCTAGCCTCTGTCTAGCCTTTGCCTAGTCAGAGTCTAGCCTGTGCCTAGCCAGTGTCTAGCCTGTGCATAGAAAGTGTTTAGCCTGTGCCTAGCCAGTGTCTAGCCTGTGCCTAGCCAGTAACTAGCCTATGCATAGCCAGTGTCTAGCCTGTGCCTAGCAAGTGACTAGCCTATGCCACTGCATAGCCAGTGCCTAGCAAGTGTCTAGCCTGTGCCTAGCCAGTGTTTAGCCTGTGCCTAGCTAGTGTCTAGCCTGGGCCTAGCCAGTGTCTAGCCAGTGCCTAGCCAGTGTCTAGCCTGTCCCTAGCCAATGACTAGCCTATGCATAGCCAGTGTTTAGCCTTTGCCTAGTCAGAGTCTTGCCTGTGCCTAGCAAGTGTCTAGCCTGGGCCTAGCCAGTGTCTAGCCTGTGCCTAGCCAGTGTTTAGCCTGTGCCTAGCTTGTGTCTAGCCTGTGCACAGCCAGTGTCAAGCCTGTGCCTAGCCAGTGTCTAGCCTTTGCCTAGTCAGAGTCTTGCCTGTGCCTAGCTAGTGTCAAGCCTGTGCCTAGCCAGTGTCTAGCCTGTGCATAGCCAGTGTCTAGCCTGTGCCTAGCCAGTGTCTAGCCAGTGCCTAGCCAGTGTCTAGCCAGTGCCTAACCAGTGTCTAGCCAGTGCCTAGCCAGTGCCTAGCCAGTGTCTAGCCAGTGTCTAGCTAGTGTCTAGCCAGTGTCTAGCCAGTGTCTAGCCAGTGTCTAGCCAGTGTCTAGCCAGTGTCTAGCCAGTGTCTAGCCAGTGTCTATCCAGTGTCTAGCCAGTGTCTAGCCTGTGCCTAGCTAGTGTCTAGCCTGGGCCTAGCCAGTGTCTAGCCTGTGCCTAGCCAGCGTCTTGCCTGTGCCTAGCCAGTGTCTAGCTTGTGCGTAGTTAGTGTCTAGCCTGGGCCTAGCAAGTGTCTGGCCTGTGCCTAGCCAGCGTCTAGCCTGTGCCTAGCTAGTGTCTAGCCTGGGCCTAGCCAGTGTCTAGCCTGTGCCTAGCCAGTGTTTAGCCTGTGCCTAGCTAGTGTCTAGCTTGTCCACAGCCAGTGTCTAGTCTGTGCCTAGCCAGTGTCTAGCCTGAGCATAGCCAGTGTCTAGCCTCTGCCTAGCCTGTGACTAGCCTATGCATAGCCAGTGTCTAGCCTGTGCATAGCCAGTGTCTAGCCTCTGCCTAGCCTGGGACTAGCCTATGCATAGCCAGTGTCTAGCCTGTGTCTAGCCTGTGTCTAGCCAGTGCCTAGCCAGTGTCTAGCCTGTGTCTAGCTAGTGCCTAGCCTGGGCCTAGCCAGTGTCTAGCCTGTGCCTAGCCAGTGTTTAGCCAGTGCCTAGCTAGTGTCTAGCCTGTGCACAGCCAGTGTCTAGCCTGTGCCTAGCCAGTGTCTAGCCGGTGCATAGCCAGTGTCTAGCCTCTGCCCAGCTTGTGACTAGCCTATGCTTAGCCAGTGTCTAGCCTGTGTCTAGCCTGTGCCTAGTCAGAGTCTACACTGTGCCTAGCCAGTGTCTAGCCTGTGCCTAGAAAGTGTTTAGCCTGTGCCTAGCCAGTGTCTAGCCTGTGCCTAGCCAGTGACTAGCCTATGCATAGCCAGTGTCTAGCCTGTGCCTAGCAAGTGACTAGCCTATGCCACTGCATAGCCAGTGCCTAGCCAGTGTCTAGCCTGTGCCTAGCCAGTGTCTAGCCAGTGCCTAGCCAGTGTCTAGCCAGTGCACAGCCAGTGTCTAGCCTGTGCCTAGCCAGTGTCTAGCCTGTGCCTAGCCAGTGTCTAGCCTGTGCCTAGCCAGTGTCTAGCCTGTGCCTAGCCAGTGTCTAGCCTGTGCCTAGCCAGTGTCTTGCCTGTGCCTAGCCAGTGTCTAGCCTGTGCCTCGCCAGTGTCTAGCCTGTGCCTCGCCAGTGTCTAGCCTGTGCCTAGCCAGTGTCTAGCCTGTGCCTAGCTAGTGTCTAGCCTGGGCCTAGCCAGTGTCTAGCCTGTGCCTAGCCAGTGTTTAGCCTGTGCCTAGCCAGTGTCTAGCCCGTGCACAGCCAGTGTCTAGCCCGTGCACAGCCAGTGTCTAGCCTGGGCCTAGCCAGTGTCTAGCCTGTGCCTAGCCAGTGACTAGCCTATGCATAGCCAGTGTCTAGCCTGTGCCTATCAAGTGTCTAGCCTGTGCACAGCCAGTGTCTAGCCTGTGCCAAGCCAGTGTCTAGCCTGTGCCTAGCCAGTGTTTAGCCTGTGCCTAGTCTGTGCATAACCAGTGTCTAGCCTGTGTCTAGCCTGTGCCTAGCCTGTGTCTAGCCTGTGCCTAGCAGGTGTCTAGCCTGTGTCTAGCCTGTGCCTTGCCTGTGATTGGCATGTGCATAGCCTGTGCCTAGCCAGTGTCTTACCTGTGCCTAGTCAGTGTTTAGCCTGTGCCTAGCTAGTGTCTAGCCTGTGCCTTGCCTGTGATTGGCATGTGCATAGCCTGTGCCTAGCCAGTGTCTTGCCTGTGCCTAGCCAGTGTCTAGCTTGTGCGTAGCTAGTGTCTAGCCTGGGCCTTGCCAGTGTTTAGCCTGTGCCTAGCTAGTGTCTAGCCTGTGCCTTGCCTGTGATTGGCATGTGCATAGCCTGTGCCTAGCCAGTGTCTTGCCTGTGCCTAGCCAGTGACTAGCTTGTGCGTAGCTAGTGTCTAGCCTGGGCCTTGGAAGTGTCTGGCCTGTGCCTAGCCAGTGTCTAGCTTTTGCCTAGCTAGTGTCTAGCCTGGGCCTAGCCAGTGTCTAGCCCGTGCACAGCCATTTTCTAGCCCGTGCACAGCCAGTGTCTAGCCTGGGCCTAGCCAGTGTCTAGCCTGTGCCTAGCCAGTGACTAGCCTATGCATAGCCAGCGTCTAGCCTGTGCCTAGCCAGTGTCTAGCCTGTGCCTAGCCAGTAACTAGCCTATGCATAGCCAGTGTCTAGCCTGTGCCTAGCAAGTGACTAGCCTATGCCACTGCATAGCCAGTGCCTAGCAAGTGTCTAGCCTGTGCCTAGCCAGTGTTTAGCCTGTGCCTAGCTAGTGTCTAGCCTGGGCCTAGCCAGTGTCTAGCCAGTGCCTAGCCAGTGTCTAGCCTGTCCCTAGCCAATGACTAGCCTATGCATAGCCAGTGTTTAGCCTTTGCCTAGTCAGAGTCTTGCCTGTGCCTAGCAAGTGTCTAGCCTGGGCCTAGCCAGTGTCTAGCCTGTGCCTAGCCAGTGTTTAGCCTGTGCCTAGCTTGTGTCTAGCCTGTGCACAGCCAGTGTCAAGCCTGTGCCTAGCCAGTGTCTAGCCTTTGCCTAGTCAGAGTCTTGCCTGTGCCTAGCTAGTGTCAAGCCTGTGTCTAGCCAGTGTCTAGCCTGTGCATAGCCAGTGTCTAGCCTCTGCCTAGCCTGTGACTAGCCTATGCATAGCCAGTGTCTAGCCTGTGTCTAGCCTGGGCCTAGCCAGTGTCTAGCCTGTGCCTAGCCAGTGTCTAGCCAGTGCCTAGCCAGTGTCTAGCCAGTGCCTAACCAGTGTCTAGCCAGTGCCTAGCCAGTGCCTAGCCAGTGTCTAGCCAGTGTCTAGCTAGTGTCTAGCCAGTGTCTAGCCAGTGTCTAGCCAGTGTCTAGCCAGTGTCTAGCCAGTGTCTAGCCAGTGTCTAGCCAGTGTCTAGCCAGTGTCTAGCCTGTGCCTAGCCAGTGTCTAGCCTGGGCCTAGCCAGTGTCTAGCCTGTGCCTAGCCAGTGTCTAGCCTGTGCCTAGCCAGTGTCTAGCCTGTGCGTTTAGTGTCTAGCCTGGCTAGCAGTGTCTGGCCTGTGCCTAGCCAGTGTCTAGCCTGTGCCTAGCCAGTGTCTAGCCTGTGCCTAGCCAGTGTCTAGCCTGTGCCTAGCCAGTGTTTAGCCTGTGCCTAGCTAGTGTCTAGCTTGTCCACAGCCAGTGTCTAGTCTGTGCCTAGCCAGTGTCTAGCCTGAGCATAGCCAGTGTCTAGCCTCTGCCTAGCCTGTGACTAGCCTATGCATAGCCAGTGTCTAGCCTGTGCATAGCCAGTGTCTAGCCTCTGCCTAGCCTGGGACTAGCCTATGCATAGCCAGTGTCTAGCCTGTGTCTAGCCTGTGTCTAGCCAGTGCCTAGCCAGTGTCTAGCCTGTGTCTAGCTAGTGCCTAGCCTGGGCCTAGCCAGTGTCTAGCCTGCGCCTAGCCAGTGTTTAGCCAGTGCCTAGCTAGTGTCTAGCCTGTGCACAGCCAGTGTCTAGCCTGTGCCTAGCCAGTGTCTAGCCGGTGCATAGCCAGTGTCTAGCCTCTGCCCAGCTTGTGACTAGCCTATGCTTAGCCAGTGTCTAGTCTGTGTCTAGCCTGTGCCTAGTCAGAGTCTACACTGTGCCTAGCCAGTGTCTAGCCTGTGCCTAGCCAGTGTCTAGCCTGTGCCTAGAAAGTGTTTAGCCTGTGCCTAGCCAGTGTCTAGCCTGTGCCTAGCCAGTGACTAGCCTATGCATAGCCAGTGTCTAGCCTGTGCCTAGCAAGTGACTAGCCTATGCCACTGCATAGCCAGTGCCTAGCCAGTGTCTAGCCTGTGCCTAGCCAGTGTCTAGCCTGTGCCTAGCCAGTGTCTAGCCAGTGCCTAGCCAGTGTCTAGCCAGTGCACAGCCAGTGTCTAGCCTGTGCCTAGCCAGTGTCTAGCCTGTGCCTAGCCAGTGTCTAGCCTGTGCCTAGCCAGTGTCTAGCCTGTGCCTAGCCAGTGTCTTGCCTGTGCCTAGCCAGTGTCTAGCCTGTGCCTCGCCAGTGTCTAGCCTGTGCCTAGCCAGTGTCTAGCCTGTGCCTAGCTAGTGTCTAGCCTGGGCCTAGCCATTTTCTAGCCTGTGCCTAGCCAGTGTTTAGCCTGTGCCTAGCCAGTGTCTAGCCCGTGCACAGCCATTTTCTAGCCCGTGCACAGCCAGTGTCTAGCCTGGGCCTAGCCAGTGTCTAGCCTGTGCCTAGCCAGTGACTAGCCTATGCATAGCCAGCGTCTAGCCTGTGCCTATCAAGTGTCTAGCCTGTGCACAGCCAGTGTCTAGCCTGTGCCAAGCCAGTGTCTAGCCTGTGCCTAGCCAGTGTTTAGCCTGTGCCTAGTCTGTGCATAACCAGTGTCTAGCCTCTGTCTAGCCTGTGCCTAGCCTGTGTCTAGCCTGTGCCTAGCAGGTGTCTAGCCTGTGTCTAGCCTGTGCCTTGCCTGTGATTGGCATGTGCATAGCCTGTGCCTAGCCAGTGTCTTACCTGTGCCTAGTCAGTGTTTAGCCTGTGCCTAGCTAGTGTCTAGCCTGTGCCTTGCCTGTGATTGGCATGTGCATAGCCTGTGCCTAGCCAGTGTCTTGCCTGTGCCTAGCCAGTGTCTAGCTTGTGCGTAGCTAGTGTCTAGCCTGGGCCTTGCCAGTGTTTAGCCTGTGCCTAGCTAGTGTCTAGCCTGTGCCTTGCCTGTGATTGGCATGTGCATAGCCTGTGCCTAGCCAGTGTCTTGCCTGTGCCTAGCCAGTGACTAGCTTGTGCGTAGCTAGTGTCTAGCCTGGGCCTTGGAAGTGTCTGGCCTGTGCCTAGCCAGTGTCTAGCTTTTGCCTAGCTAGTGTCTAGCCTGGGCCTAGCCAGTGTCTAGCCTGTGCACAGTCAGTGTTTAGCCTCTGCCTAGCCTGTGTCTAGCCTATGCATAGCCAGTGTCTAGCCTTTGTCTAACCTGTGCCTAATCAGAGTCTAAACCGTGCCTAGCCTGTGTCTAGCCTGTGCCTAGCCTGTGCCTAGCCAGTGTCTAGCCTGTGCACAGTCAGTGTTTAGCCTCTGCCTAGCCTGTGTCTAGCCTATGCATAGCCAGTGTCTAGCCTGTGTCTAGCCTTTGCCTAGTCAGAGTCTATCCTGTGCCCAGCCAGTGTCTAGCCTGTGCCTAGAAACTGTTTACCCTGTGCCTAGTCAAAGTCTAGCCTGTGCCTAGCCAGTGTCTAGCCTGTGCCTAGAAAGTGTTTAGCCTGTGCCTAGCCAGTGTCTAGTCTGGGCCTTGCAAGTGTCTGGGATTTGCCTAGCCAGTGTCTAGCCTGTGGCTAGCCAGTGTCTAGCCTGTGCCTAGCCAGTGTCTAGCCTGGGCCTAGCCAGTGTCTAGCCTGTGCCTAGCCAGTGCTAAGCCTGTACCTAGCTAGTGTCTAGCCTGTGCCTAGCCAGTGTCTATCCTGTGCATAGCCAGTGTCTAGCCTCTGTCTAGCCTGTGACTAGCCTATGCATAGCCAGTGTCTAGCCTTTGTCTAGCCCGTGCCTAGTCAGAGTCTAGCCTGTTTCTAGCCTTTGTCTAGCCTGTGACTAGTCAGAGTCTAGCCTGTGCCTAGTCAGAGTCTAGCCTGTGCCTAGCCTGTGTCTAGCCTGTGCCTAGCCTGTGTCTAGCCTGTGCCTAGCCTGTGTCTAGCCTGTGCCTAGCCTGTGCCTAGCCAGTGTCTAGCCTGTGCACAGTCAGTGTTTAGCCTCTGCCTAGCCTGTGACTAGTCTATGCATAGCCAGTGTCTAGTCTGTGTCTAGCCTTTGCCTAGTCAGATTCTAGCCTGTGCCTAGCCAGTGTCTAGCCTGTGCCTAGAAAGTGTTTACCCTGTGCCTAGTCAGAGTCTAGCCTGTGCCTAGCCAGTGTCTAGCCTGTGCCTAGAAAGTGTTTAGCCTGTGCCTAGCCAGTGTCTAGCCTGTGCCTAGCCAGTGTCTAGCCTGTGCCTAGCTAGTGTCTAGCCTGGGCCTAGCCAGTGTCTAGCCTGTGCTTAGCCAGTGTTTAGCCTGTGCCTAGCTAGTGTCTAGATTGGGCCCAGCCAGTGTGTAGCTTGTTCCTAGCCAGTGACTAGCCAGTGACTAGCCTATGCATAGCCAGTGACTAGCCTAAGCATAGCCAGTGTCTAGCCTGTGCCTAGCAAGTGTCTAGCCTGTGGCTAGCCAGTGACTAGCCTTTGCATAGCCAGTGTCTAGCCTGTGCCTAGCAAGTGCCTATCCTGTGCCTAGCCAGTGTCTAGCCTGTGCCTAGCCAGTGTCTAGCCTGTGCCTAGCAAGTGTCTAGCCTGTGCCTAGACAGTTTCTCGCCTGTGCCTAGCTTGTGCCTAGCCTGTGCCTAGTCTGCGCTTAACCAGTGCTTAGCCTGTGTCTAGCCTTTGCCTAGTCAGAGTCTAGCCTGTGCCTAGCCAGTGTCTAGCCTGTGCCTAGAAAGTGTTTAGCCTGTGCCTAGCCAGTGTCTAGCCTGGGCCTTGCAAGTGTCTGGCCTGTGCCTAGCCTGTGCCTAGCCAGTGTCTAGCCTGTGGACAGTCAGTGTTTAGCCTCTGCCTAGCCTGTGACTAGCCTATGTATAGCCAGTGTCTAGCCTGTGCCTAGAAAGTGTTTACCCTGTGCCTAGTCAGAGTCTAGCCTGTGCCTAGCCAGTGTCTAGCCTGTGCCTAGAAAGTGTTTAGCCTGTGCCTAGTCAGAGTCTAGCCTGTGCCTAGCCAGTGTCTAGCCTGTGCCTAGAAAGTGTTTAGCCTGTGCCTAGCCAGTGTCTAGCCTGTGCCTAGCCAGTGTCTAGCCTGTGCCTAGCCAGTGTCTAGCCTGTGCCTAGCTAGTGTCTAGCCTAGGCCTTGCCAGTGTCTAGCCTATGCTTAGCCAGTGTTTAGCCTGTGCCTAGCTAGTGTCTAGATTGGGCATAGCCAGTGTGTAGCCTGTTCCTAGCCAGTGACTAGCCTATGCATAGCCAGTGACTAGCCTAAGCATAGCCAGTGTCTAGCCTGTGCCTTGCAAGTGTCTGGCCTGTGCCTAGCCAGTGTCTAGCCTGTGCCTAGCCAGTGTCTAGCCTGTGCCTAGCCAGTGTCTAGCCTGTGCCTAGCCAGTGTCTAGCCTGGGCCTAGCCAGTGTCTAGCCTGTGCCTAGCCAGTGCTAAGCCTGTACCTAGCTAGTGTCTAGCCTGTGCCTAGCCAGTGTCTATCCTGTGCATAGCCAGTGTCTAGCCTCTGTCTAGCCTGTGACTAGCCTATGCATAGCCAGTGTCTAGCCTTTGTCTAGCCCGTGCCTTGTCAGAGTCTAGCCTGTGTCTAGCCTTTGTCTAGCTTGTGCCTAGTCAGAGTCTAGCCTGTGCCTAGCCTGTGTCTAGCCTGTGCCTAGCCTGTGTCTAGCCTGTGCCTAGCCTGTGTCTAGCCTGTGCCTAGCCTGTGCCTAGCCAGTGTCTAGCCTGTGCACAGTCAGTGTTTAGCCTCTGCCTAGCCTGTGACTAGCCTATGCATAGCCAGTGTCTAGCCTGTGTCTAGCCTTTGCCTAGTCAGATTCTAGCCTGTGCCTAGCCAGTGTCTAGCCTGTGCCTAGAAAGTGTTTACCCTGTGCCTAGTCAGAGTCTAGCCTGTGCCTAGCCAGTGTCTAGCCTGTGCCTAGGAAGTGTTTAGCCTGTGCCTAGCCAGTGTCAAGCCTGTGCCTAGCCAGTGTCTAGCCTGTGCCTAGCTAGTGTCTAGCCTGGGCCTAGCCAGTGTCTAGCCTGTGCTTAGCCAGTGTCTAGCCTGTGGCTAGCCAGTGACTAGCCTTTGCATAGCCAGTGCCTAGCCTGTGCCTAGCAAGTGCCTATCCTGTGCCTAGCCAGTGTCTAGCCTGTGCCTAGCAAGTGTCTAGCCTGTGCCTAGACAGTGTCTCGCCTGTGCCTAGCTTGTGCCTAGCCTGTGCCTAGTCTGCGCTTAACCAGTGTTAAGCCTGTGCCTAGCTAGTGTCTAGCCTTTGCCTTGCCTGTGATTGGCATGTGCATAGCCTGTGCCTAGCCAGTGTCTTGCCTGTGACTAGCCAGTGTCTAGCTTGTGCGTTGCTAGTGTCTAGCCTGGGCCTTGCAAGTGTCTGGCCTGTGCCTAGCCAGTGTCTAGCCTGTGCCTAGCTAGTGTCTAGCCTGGGCCTAGCCAGTGTCTAGCCTGGGCCTAGCCAATGTCTAGCCTTTGCCTAGCCAGTGTTAAGCCTGTGCCTAGCTAGTGTCTAGCCTGTGCCTAGCCAGTGTCTAGCCTGTGCATAGCCAGTGTCTAGCCTCTGCCTACAGTCAGTGTTTAGCCTCTGCCTAGCCTGTGTCTAGCCTATGCATAGCCAGTGTCTAGCCTGTGTCTAGCCTTTGCCTAGTCAGAGTCTATCCTGTGCCCAGCCAGTGTCTAGCCTGTGCCTAGAAACTGTTTACCCTGTGCCTAGTCAGAGTCTAGCCTGTGCCTAGTCAGAGTCTAGCCTGTGCCTAGCCAGTGTCTAGCCTGTGCCTAGAAAGTGTTTAGCCTGTGCCTAGCCAGTGTCTAGCCTGGGCCTTGCAAGTGTCTGGCCTGTGCCTAGCCTGTGCCTAGCCAGTGTCTAGCCTGTGCACAGTCAGTGTTTAGCCTCTGCCTAGCCTGTGACTAGCCTATGTATAGCCAGTGTCTAGCCTGTGCCTAGAAAGTGTTTACCCTGTGCCTAGTCAGAGTCTAGCCTGTGCCTAGCCAGTGTCTAGCCTGTGCCTAGAAAGTGTTTAGCCTGTGCCTAGTCAAAGTCTAGCCTGTGCCTAGCCAGTGTCTAGCCTGTGCCTAGAAAGTGTTTAGCCTGTGCCTAGCCAGTGTCTAGCCTGTGCCTAGCCAGTGTCTAGCCTGTGCCTAGCCAGTGTCTAGCCTATGCCTAGCTAGTGTCTAGCCTAGGCCTAGCCAGTGTCTAGCCTATGCTTAGCCAGTGTTTAGCCTGTGCCTAGCTAGTGTCTAGATTGGGCCTAGCCAGTGTGTAGCCTGTTCCTAGCCAGTGACTAGCCTATGCATAGCCAGTGACTAGCCTAAGCATAGCCAGTGTCTAGCCTGTGCCTAGTCAGAGTCTAGCCTGTGCCTAGCCAGTGTCTAGCCTGTGCCTAGAAAGTGTTTAGCCTGTGCCTAGTCAGAGTCTAGCCTGTGCCTAGCCAGTGTCTAGCCTGTGCCTAGAAAGTGTTTAGCCTGTGCCTAGCAAGTGCCTATCCTGTGCCTAGCCAGTGTCTAGCCTGTGCCTACCAAGTGTCTAGCCTGTGCCTAGCAAGTGTCTAGCCTGTGCCTAGACAGTGTCTCGCCTGTGCCTAGACAGTGTCTCGCCTGTGCCTAGCTTGTGCCTAGCCTGTGCCTAGACTGTGCTTAACCAGTGTCTAGCCTGTGCCTAGCAGGTATCTAGCTTGTGTCTAGCATGTGCCTTGCCTGTGATTGGCATGTGCAT
Organism: Zaprionus indianus; assembly: GCA_018904595.1. Classification (NCBI taxonomy): domain Eukaryota; kingdom Metazoa; phylum Arthropoda; class Insecta; order Diptera; family Drosophilidae; genus Zaprionus; species Zaprionus indianus. Next base: position 795,018 of record JAEIHA010001068.1, read on the forward strand.
AGCCTGTGCCTAGCCAGTGTCTTGCCTGTGCCTAGCTAGTGTCTAGCCTGGGCCTAGCCAGTGTCTAGCCTGGGCCTAGCCAATGTCTAGCCTTTGCCTAGCCAGTGTTAAGCCTGTGCCTAGCTAGTGTCTAGCCTGTGCCTAGCCAGTGTCTAGCCAGTGCCTAGCCAGTGTCTAGCCTGCGCACAGCCAGTGCCTAGCCTGTGCCTAGCCAGTGTCTAGCCTCTGCCTAGCCTGTGACTAGCATATGCATAGCCAAAGTCTAGCCAGTTTCTAGCCTTTGCCTAGTCAGAGACTAGCCTGTGCCTAGCCAGTCTCTAGCCTGTGCCTAGACAATGTTTAGCCTGTGCCTAGCCAGTGTCTAGCCTGTGCCTAGCCAGTGACTAGCCTATGCATAGCCAGTGACTAGCCTGAGCGTAGCCAGAAACTAGCCTATGCATAGCCAGTGTCTAGCCTGTGCCTAGCAAGTGTCTAGCCTGTGCCTAGCCGGTGTCTAGCCTGTGCCTATCCAGTGTTTAGCCTGTGCCTAGCTAGTGTCTAGCCTGGGCCTAGCTTGTGCCTAGCCTGTGCCTAGTCTGTGCGTAACCAGTGTCTAGCCTGTGCCTAGCAGGTATCTAGCTTGTGTCTAGCATGTGCCTTGCCTGTGATTGGCATGTGCATAGGCTGTGCCTAGCCAGTGTCTTGCCTGTGCCCAGTCAGTGTCTAGCCTGTGCCTAGCTAGTGTCTAGCCTGGGCCTTAGCCAGTGTCTAGCCTGTGCCTAGCCAGTGTTTAGCCTGTGCCTAGCCAGTGTCTAGCCTGTCCCTAGCCAATGACTAGCCTATACATAGCCAGTGTCTAGCCCGGGCCTAGCCAGTGTCTAGCCTGTGCCTAGCCAATGACTAGCGTATGCCTAGCTTGTGCCTAGCCTGTGCCTAGCCTGAGCCTAGTCTGTGCTTCACCAGTGTCTAGCCTGTGCCTAGCAGGTGTCTAGCCTGTGTCTAGCCTGTGTCTAGCCTGTGCCTAGCCAGTGACTAGCCTATGCATAGCCAGTGTCTAGCCTGTGTCTAGCCTTTGCCTAGTCAGAGTCTAGCCTGTGCCTAGCCAGTGTCTATCCTGTGCCTAGAAAGTGTTTACCCTGTGCCTAGTCAGAGTCTAGCCTGTGCCTAGCCAGTGTCTAGCCTGTGCCTAGAAAGTGTCTAGCCAGTGCCTAGCCAGTGTCTAGCCTGCGCACAGCCAGTGACTTGCCTGTGCCTAGCCAGTGTCTAGTCTGTGCATAGCCAGTATCTATCGTGTGCATAGCCAATGTCTAGCCTCTGCCTAGCCTGTGACTATCATATGCATAGCCAGTGTTTAGCCAGTGTCTAGCCTTTGCCTAGTCAGAGTCTAGCCTGTGCCTAGCCAGTGTCTAGCCTGTGCCTAGACAGTGTTTAGCCTGTGCCTAGCCAGTGTCTAGCCTGTGCCTAGCCAGTGACTAGCCTTTGCATAGCCAGTGACTAGCCTGAGCGTAGCCAGAAACTAGCCTATGCATAGCCAGTGTCTAGCCTGTGCCTATCCAGTGTTTAGCCTGTGCCTAGCAAGTGTCTATCCTGTGCCTTGCCTGTGATTGGCATATGCATAGCCTGTGCCTAGCCAGTGTCTTGCCTGTGCCTAGCCATTGTCTAGCTTGTGCGTAGCTAGTGTCTAGCCTGGGCCTTGCAAGTGTCTGGCCTGTGCCTAGCTAGTGTCTAGCCTGTGCCTAGCCAGTGTCTAGCCTGTGCAGAGCCAGTGTCTAGCCTCTGCCTAGCCTGTGACTAGTCTATGCATAGCCAGTGTCTAGCCTTTGTCTAGCCTGTGCCTAGTCAGATTCTAGCCTGTGCCTAGCCTGTATCTAGCCTGTGCCTAGCCTGTGCCTAGCCTGTGCCTAGCCAGTGTCTAGCCTGTGCACAGTCAGTGTTTAGCCTCTGCCGAGCCTGTGACTAGCCAATGCATAGCCAGTGTCTAGCCTGTGCCTAGCCTGTGCCTAGCCAGTGTCTAGCCTGTGCACAGTCAGTGTTTAGCCTCTGCCTAGCCTGTGACTAGCCTATGCATAGCCAGTGTCTAGCCTGTGTCTAGCCTTTGCCTAGTCAGAGTTTAGCCTGTGCCTAGCCAAAGTCTAGCCTGTGCCTAGAAAGTGTTTAGCCTGTGCCTAATCAGAGTCTAGCCTGTGCCTAGCCAGTGCCTAGCCTGTGCCTAGCCAGTGTCTAGCCTGTGCCTAGAAAGTGTTTAGCCTGTGCCTAGCCAGTGTCTAGCCTATTCCTAGCCAGTGTCAAGCCTGTGCCTAGCTAGTGTCTAGCCTGGGCCTAGACAATGTCTAGCCTGTGCTTAGCCAGTGTTTAGCCTGTGCCTAGCTAGTGTCTAGCCTGGGCCTAGCCAGTGTCTAGCCTGTTCCTAGCAAGTGACTAGCCTATGCATAGCCAGTGACTAGCCTAAGCATAGCCAGTGTCTAGCCTGTGCCTAGCAAGTGTCTAGCCTGTGCCTAGCCAGTGACTAGCCTGTGCATAGCCAGTGCCTAGCCTGTGCCTAGCAAGTGCCTATCCTGTGCCTAGCCAGTGTCTAGCCTGTGCCTAGACAGTGTTTAGCCTGTGCCTAGCCAGTGTCTAGCTTGTGCCTAGCCAGTGTCTTGCCTGTACCTAGCCAGTGACTAGCCTATGCATATCCAGTGTTTAGCCTGTGCCTAGCTAGTGTCTAGCCTGGGCCTAGCTTGTGCCTAGCCTGTGCCTAGTCTGTGCGTAACCAGTGTCTAGCCTGTGCCTAGCAGGTATCTAGCTTGTGTCTAGCATGTGCCTTGCCTGTGATTGGCATGTGCGTAGCCTGTGCCTAGCCAGTGTCTTGCCTGTGCCCAGTCGGTGTCTAGCCTGTGCCTAGCTAGTGTCTAGCCTGGGCCTTAGCCAGTGTCTAGCCTGTGCCTAGCCAGTGTTTAGCCTGTGCCTAGCCAGTGTCTAGCCTGTCCCTAGCCAATGACTAGCCTATACATAGCCAGTGTCTAGCCCGGGCCTAGCCAGTGTCTAGCCTGTGCCTAGCCAATGACTAGCGTATGCCTAGCTTGTGCCTAGCCTGTGCCTAGCCTGTGCCTAGCCTGTGCCTAGTCTGTGCTTCACCAGTGTTTAGCCTGTGCCTAGCCAGTGTCTAGCCTGTCCCTAGCCAATGACTAGCCTATACATAGCCAGTGTCTAGCCTGGCCTAGCCAGTGTCTAGCCTGTGCCTAGCCAATGACTAGCGTATGCCTAGCTTGTGCCTAGCCTGTGTCTGGCCTGTGCCTAGCCTGTGCCTAGCCAGTGTCTAGCCTGTGGACAGTCAGTGTTTAGCCTCTGCCTAGCCTGTGACTAGCCTATGTATAGCCAGTGTCTAGCCTGTGCCTAGAAAGTGTTTACCCTGTGCCTAGTCAGAGTCTAGCCTGTGCCTAGCCAGTGTCTAGCCTGTGCCTAGAAAGTGTTTAGCCTGTGCCTAGTCAGAGTCTAGCCTGTGCCTAGCCAGTGTCTAGCCTGTGCCTAGAAAGTGTTTAGCCTGTGCCTAGCCAGGTTCTAGCCTGTGCCTAGCCAGTGTCTAGCCTGTGCCTAGCCAGTGTCTAGCCTGTGCCTAGCTAGTGTCTAGCCTAGGCCTTGCCAGTGTCTAGCCTATGCTTAGCCAGTGTTTAGCCTGTGCCTAGCTAGTGTCTAGATTGGGCATAGCCAGTGTGTAGCCTGTTCCTAGCCAGTGACTAGCCTATGCATAGCCAAAGACTAGCCTAAGCATAGCCAGTGTCTAGCCTGTGCCTTGCAAGTGTCTGGCCTGTGCCTAGCCAGTGTCTAGCCTGTGCCTAGCCAGTGTCTAGCCTGTGCCTAGCCAGTGTCTAGCCTGTGCCTAGCCAGTGTCTAGCCTGGGCCTAGCCAGTGTCTAGCCTGTGCCTAGCCAGTGCTAAGCCTGTACCTAGCTAGTGTCTAGCCTGTGCCTAGCCAGTGTCTAGCCTCTGCATAGCCAGTGTCTAGCCTCTGTCTAGCCTGTGACTAGCCTATGCATAGCCAGTGTCTAGCCTTTGTCTAGCCCGTGCCTAGTCAGAGTCTAGCCTGTGTCTAGCCTTTGTCTAGCTTGTGCCTAGTCAGAGTCTAGCCTGTGCCTAGCCTGTGTCTAGCCTGTGCCTAGCCTGTGTCTAGCCTGTGCCTAGCCTGTGTCTAGCCTGTGCCTAGCCTGTGCCTAGCCAGTGTCTAGCCTGTGCACAGTCAGTGTTTAGCCTCTGCCTAGCCTGTGACTAGCCTATGCATAGCCAGTGTCTAGCCTGTGTCTAGCCTTTGCCTAGTCAGATTCTAGCCTGTGCCTAGCCAGTGTCTAGCCTGTGCCTAGAAAGTGTTTACCCTGTGCCTAGTCAGAGTCTAGCCTGTGCCTAGCCAGTGTCTAGCCTGTGCCTAGGAAGTGTTTAGCCTGTGCCTAGCCAGTGTCTAGCCTGTGCCTAGCCAGTGTCTAGCCTGTGCCTAGCTAGTGTCTAGCCTGGGCCTAGCCAGTGTCTAGCCTGTGCTTAGCCAGTGTCTAGCCTGTGGCTAGCCAGTGACTAGCCTTTGCATAGCCAGTGCCTAGCCTGTGCCTAGCAAGTGCCTATCCTGTGCCTAGCCAGTGTCTAGCCTGTGCCTAGCAAGTGTCTAGCCTGTGCCTAGACAGTGTCTCGCCTGTGCCTAGCTTGTGCCTAGCCTGTGCCTAGTCTGCGCTTAACCAGTGTTAAGCCTGTGCCTAGCTAGTGTCTAGCCTTTGCCTTGCCTGTGATTGGCATGTGCATAGCCTGTGCCTAGCCAGTGTCTTGCCTGTGACTAGCCAGTGTCTAGCTTGTGCGTTGCTAGTGTCTAGCCTGGGCCTTGCAAGTGTCTGGCCTGTGCCTAGCCAGTGTCTAGCCTGTGCCTAGCTAGTGTCTAGCCTGGGCCTAGCCAGTGTCTAGCCTGGGCCTAGCCAATGTCTAGCCTTTGCCTAGCCAGTGTTAAGCCTGTGCCTAGCTAGTGTCTAGCCTGTGCCTAGCCAGTGTCTAGCCTGTGCATAGCCAGTGTCTAGCCTCTGCCTACCCTGTGACTAGCCTATGCATAGGCAGTGTCTAGCCTTTGTCTAACCTGTGCCTAGTCAGAGTCTAGCCCGTGCCTAGCCTGTGCCTAGCCAGTGTCTAGCCTGTGCACAGTCAGTGTTTAGCCTCTGCCTAGCCTGTGTCTAGCCTATGCATAGCCAGTGTCTAGCCTGTGTCTAGCCTTTGCCTAGTCAGAGTCTATCCTGTGCCCAGCCAGTGTCTAGCCTGTGCCTAGAAACTGTTTACCCTGTGCCTAGTCAGAGTCTAGCCTGTGCCTAGTCAGAGTCTAGCCTGTGCCTAGCCAGTGTCTAGCCTGTGCCTAGAAAGTGTTTAGCCTGTGCCTAGCCAGTGTCTAGCCTGGGCCTTGCAAGTGTCTGGCCTGTGCCTAGCCTGTGCCTAGCCAGTGTCTAGCCTGTGCACAGTCAGTGTTTAGCCTCTGCCTAGCCTGTGACTAGCCTATGTATAGCCAGTGTCTAGCCTGTGCCTAGAAAGTGTTTACCCTGTGCCTAGTCAGAGTCTAGCCTGTGCCTAGCCAGTGTCTAGCCTGTGCCTAGAAAGTGTTTAGCCTGTGCCTAGTCAAAGTCTAGCCTGTGCCTAGCCAGTGTCTAGCCTGTGCCTAGAAAGTGTTTAGCCTGTGCCTAGCCAGTGTCTAGCCTGTGCCTAGCCAGTGTCTAGCCTGTGCCTAGCCAGTGTCTAGCCTGTGCCTAGCTAGTGTCTAGCCTAGGCCTAGCCAGTGTCTAGCCTATGCTTAGCCAGTGTTTAGCCTGTGCCTAGCTAGTGTCTAGATTGGGCCTAGCCAGTGTGTAGCCTGTTCCTAGCCAGTGACTAGCCTATGCATAGCCAGTGACTAGCCTAAGCATAGCCAGTGTCTAGCCTGTGCCTAGTCAGAGTCTAGCCTGTGCCTAGCCAGTGTCTAGCCTGTGCCTAGAAAGTGTTTAGCCTGTGCCTAGTCAGAGTCTAGCCTGTGCCTAGCCAGTGTCTAGCCTGTGCCTAGAAAGTGTTTAGCCTGTGCCTAGCAAGTGCCTATCCTGTGCCTAGCCAGTGTCTAGCCTGTGCCTACCAAGTGTCTAGCCTGTGCCTAGCAAGTGTCTAGCCTGTGCCTAGACAGTGTCTCGCCTGTGCCTAGACAGTGTCTCGCCTGTGCCTAGCTTGTGCCTAGCCTGTGCCTAGACTGTGCTTAACCAGTGTCTAGCCTGTGCCTAGCAGGTATCTAGCTTGTGTCTAGCATGTGCCTTGCCTGTGATTGGCATGTGCATAGCCTGTGCCTAGCCAGTGTCTTGCCTGTGCCTAGCTAGTGTCTAGCCTGGGCCTAGCCAGTGTCTAGCCTGGGCCTAGCCAATGTCTAGCCTTTGCCTAGCCAGTGTTAAGCCTGTGCCTAGCTAGTGTCTAGCCTGTGCCTAGCCAGTGTCTAGCCAGTGCCTAGCCAGTGTCTGGCCTGCGCACAGCCAGTGCCTAGCCTGTGCCTAGCCAGTGTCTAGCCTCTGCCTAGCCTGTGACTAGCATATGCATAGCCAAAGTCTAGCCAGTTTCTAGCCTTTGCCTAGTCAGAGACTAGCCTGTGCCTAGCCAGTCTCTAGCCTGTGCCTAGACAATGTTTAGCCTGTGCCTAGCCAGTGTCTAGCCTGTGCCTAGCCAGTGACTAGCCTATGCATAGCCAGTGACTAGCCTGAGCGTAGCCAGAAACTAGCCTATGCATAGCCAGTGTCTAGCCTGTGCCTAGCAAGTGTCTAGCCTGTGCCTAGCCCGTGTTTCTAGCCTGTGCCTATCCAGTGTTTAGCCTGTGCCTAGCTAGTGTCTAGCCTGGGCCTAGCTTGTGCCTAGCCTGTGCCTAGTCTGTGCGTAACCAGTGTCTAGCCTGTGCCTAGCAGGTATCTAGCTTGTGTCTAGCATGTGCCTTGCCTGTGATTGGCATGTGCATAGGCTGTGCCTAGCCAGTGTCTTGCCTGTGCCCAGTCAGTGTCTAGCCTGTGCCTAGCTAGTGTCTAGCCTGGGCCTTAGCCAGTGTCTAGCCTGTGCCTAGCCAGTGTTTAGCCTGTGCCTAGCCAGTGTCTAGCCTGTCCCTAGCCAATGACTAGCCTATACATAGCCAGTGTCTAGCCCGGGCCTAGCCAGTGTCTAGCCTGTGCCTAGCCAATGACTAGCGTATGCCTAGCTTGTGCCTAGCCTGTGCCTAGCCTGAGCCTAGTCTGTGCTTCACCAGTGTCTAGCCTGTGCCTAGCAGGTGTCTAGCCTGTGTCTAGCCTGTGCCTAGCCAGTGTCTTGCCTGTGCCCAGTCAGTGTCTAGCCTGTGCCTAGCTAGTGTCTAGCCTGGGCCTTAGCCAGAGTCTAGCCTGTGCCTAGCCAGTGTCTATCCTGTGCCTAGAAAGTGTTTACCCTGTGCCTAGTCAGAGTCTAGCCTGTGCCTAGCCAGTGTCTAGCCTGTGCCTAGAAAGTGTCTAGCCAGTGCCTAGCCAGTGTCTAGCCTGCGCACAGCCAGTGACTTGCCTGTGCCTAGCCAGTGTCTAGCCTGTGCATAGCCAGTATCTATCGTGTGCATAGCCAATGTCTAGCCTCTGCCTAGCCTGTGACTATCATATGCATAGCCAGTGTTTAGCCAGTGTCTAGCCTTTGCCTAGTCAGAGTCTAGCCTGTGCCTAGCCAGTGTCTAGCCTGTGCCTAGACAGTGTTTAGCCTGTGCCTAGCCAGTGTCTAGCCTGTGCCTAGCCAGTGACTAGCCTTTGCATAGCCAGTGACTAGCCTGAGCGTAGCCAGAAACTAGCCTATGCATAGCCAGTGTCTAGCCTGTGCCTATCCAGTGTTTAGCCTGTGCCTAGCAAGTGTCTATCCTGTGCCTTGCCTGTGATTGGCATATGCATAGCCTGTGCCTAGCCAGTGTCTTGCCTGTGCCTAGCCATTGTCTAGCTTGTGCGTAGCTAGTGTCTAGCCTGGGCCTTGCAAGTGTCTGGCCTGTGCCTAGCTAGTGTCTAGCCTGTGCCTAGCCAGTGTCTAGCCTGTGCAGAGCCAGTGTCTAGCCTCTGCCTAGCCTGTGACTAGTCTATGCATAGCCAGTGTCTAGCCTTTGTCTAGCCTGTGCCTAGTCAGATTCTAGCCTGTGCCTAGCCTGTATCTAGCCTGTGCCTAGCCTGTGCCTAGCCTGTGCCTAGCCAGTGTCTAGCCTGTGCACAGTCAGTGTTTAGCCTCTGCCGAGCCTGTGACTAGCCAATGTATAGCCAGTGTCTAGCCTGTGCCTAGCCTGTGCCTAGCCAGTGTCTAGCCTGTGCACAGTCAGTGTTTAGCCTCTGCCTAGCCTGTGACTAGCCTATGCATAGCCAGTGTCTAGCCTGTGTCTAGCCTTTGCCTAGTCAGAGTTTAGCCTGTGCCTAGCCAAAGTCTAGCCTGTGCCTAGAAAGTGTTAAGCCTGTGCCTAATCAGAGTCTAGCCTGTGCCTAGCCAGTGCCTAGCCTGTGCCTAGCCAGTGTCTAGCCTGTGCCTAGAAAGTGTTTAGCCTGTGCCTAGCCAGTGTCTAGCCTATTCCTAGCCAGTGTCAAGCCTGTGCCTAGCTAGTGTCTAGCCTGGGCCTAGACAATGTCTAGCCTGTGCTTAGCCAGTGTTTAGCCTGTGCCTAGCTAGTGTCTAGCCTGGGCCTAGCCAGTGTCTAGCCTGTTCCTAGCAAGTGACTAGCCTATGCATAGCCAGTGACTAGCCTAAGCATAGCCAGTGTCTAGCCTGTGCCTAGCAAGTGTCTAGCCTGTGCCTAGCCAGTGACTAGCCTGTGCATAGCCAGTGCCTAGCCTGTGCCTAGCAAGTGCCTATCCTGTGCCTAGCCAGTGTCTAGCCTGTGCCTAGACAGTGTTTAGCCTGTGCCTAGCCAGTGTCTAGCTTGTGCCTAGCCAGTGTCTTGCCTGTACCTAGCCAGTGACTAGCCTATGCATATCCAGTGTTTAGCCTGTGCCTAGCTAGTGTCTAGCCTGGGCCTAGCTTGTGCCTAGCCTGTGCCTAGTCTGTGCGTAACCAGTGTCTAGCCTGTGCCTAGCAGGTATCTAGCTTGTGTCTAGCATGTGCCTTGCCTGTGATTGGCATGTGCGTAGCCTGTGCCTAGCCAGTGTCTTGCCTGTGCCCAGTCGGTGTCTAGCCTGTGCCTAGCTAGTGTCTAGCCTGGGCCTTAGCCAGTGTCTAGCCTGTGCCTAGCCAGTGTTTAGCCTGTGCCTAGCCAGTGTCTAGCCTGTCCCTAGCCAATGACTAGCCTATACATAGCCAGTGTCTAGCCCGGGCCTAGCCAGTGTCTAGCCTGTGCCTAGCCAATGACTAGCGTATGCCTAGCTTGTGCCTAGCCTGTGCCTAGCCTGTGCCTAGCCTGTGCCTAGTCTGTGCTTCACCAGTGTTTAGCCTGTGCCTAGCCAGTGTCTAGCCTGTCCCTAGCCAATGACTAGCCTATACATAGCCAGTGTCTAGCCCGGGCCTAGCCAGTGTCTAGCCTGTGCCTAGCCAATGACTAGCGTATGCCTAGCTTGTGCCTAGCCTGTGTCTAGCCTGTGCCTAGCCAGTGACTAGCCTATGCATAGCCAGTGTCTAGCCTGTGTCTAGCCTTTGCCTAGTCAGAGTCTAGCCTGTGCCTAGCCAGTGTCTATCCTGTGCCTAGAAAGTGTTTACCCTGTGCCTAGTCAGAGTCTAGCCTGTGCCTAGCCAGTGTCTAGCCTGTGCCTAGAAAGTGTCTAGCCAGTGCCTAGCCAGTGTCTAGCCTGCGCACAGCCAGTGACTTGCCTGTGCCTAGCCAGTGTCTAGCCTGTGCATAGCCAGTATCTATCGTGTGCATAGCCAATGTCTAGCCTCTGCCTAGCCTGTGACTATCATATGCATAGCCAGTGTCTAGCCAGTGTCTAGCCTTTGCCTAGTCAGAGTCTAGCCTGTGCCTAGCCAGTGTCTAGCCTGTGCCTAGACAGTGTTTAGCCTGTGCCTAGCCAGTGTCTAGCCTGTGCCTAGCCAGTGACTAGCCTTTGCATAGCCAGTGACTATCCAGAGCGTAGCCAGAAACTAGCCTATGCATAGCCAGTGTCTAGCCTGTGCCTAGCAAGTGTCTAGCCTGTGCCTAGCCAGTGTCTAGCCTGTGCCTATCCAGTGTTTAGGCTGTGCCTAGCAAGTGTCTATCCTGTGCCTTGCCTGTGATTGGCATATGCATAGCCTGTGCCTAGCCAGTGTCTTGCCTGTGCCTAGCCATTGTCTAGCTTGTGCGTAGCTAGTGTCTAGCCTGGGCCTTGCAAGTGTCTGGCCTGTGCCTAGCTAGTGTCTAGCCTGTGCCTAGCCAGTGTCTAGCCTGTGCATAGCCAGTGTCTAGCCTCTGCCTAGCCTGTGACTAGCCTATGCATAGCCAGTGTCTAGCCTTTGTCTAGCCTGTGCCTAGTCAGATTCTAACCTGTGCCTAGCCTGTATCTAGCCTGTGCCTAGCCTGTGCCTAGCCTGTGCCTAGCCTGTGCCTAGCCAGTGTCTAGCCTGTGCACAGTCAGTGTTTAGCCTCTGCCGAGCCTGTGACTAGCCAATGCATAGCCAGTGTCTAGCCTGTGCCTAGCCTGTGCCTAGCCAGTGTCTAGCCTGTGCACAGTCAGTGTTTAGCCTCTGCCTAGCCTGTGACTAGCCTATGCATAGCCAGTGTCTAGCCTGTGTCTAGCCTTTGCCTAGTCAGAGTCTAGCCTGTGCCTAGCCAAAGTCTAGCCTGTTCCTAGAAAGTGTTTAGCCTGTGCCTAATCAGAGTCTAGCCTGTGCCTAGCCAGTGCCTAGCCTGTGCCTAGCCAGTGTCTAGCCTGTGCCTAGAAAGTGTTTAGCCTGTGCATAGCCAGTGTCTAGCCTGTGCCTAGCCAGTGTCTAGCCTGTGCCTAGCTAGTGTCTAGCCTGGGCCTAGACAATGTCTAGCCTGTGCTTAGCCAGTGTTTAGCCTGTGCCTAGCCAGTGTCTTGCCTGTACCTAGCCAGTGACTAGCCTATGCATATCCAGTGTCTAGCCTGTGCCTAGCAAGTGTCTAGCCTGTGCCTAGACAGTGTCTTGCCTGTGCCTAGTCAGTGCCTAGCCTGTGCCTAGTCTGTGCTTAACCAGTGTCTAGCCTGTGCCTAGCAGGTATCAAGCCTGTGTCTAGCATGTGCCTTGCCTGTGATTGGCATGTGCATAGCCTGGGCCTAGCCAGTGTCTAGCCTGTGCCTAGCCAGTGTTAAGCCTGTGTCTAGCTAGTGTCAAGCCTGGGCCTAGCCAGTGTCTAGCCTGTCTCTAGCCAATTACTAGCCTATGCATAGCCAGTGTCTAGCCCGGGCCTAGCCAGTGTCTAGCCTGTGCCTAGCCAATGACTAGCGTATGCCTAGCTTGTGCCTAGCCAGTGTCTAGCATGTGCATAGCCAGTGTCTATCGTGTGCAAAGCCAATGTCTAGCCTCTGCCTAGCCTGTGACTGGCCTATGCATAGCCAGTGTCTAGCCTGTGTCTAGCCTTTGCCTAGTCAGAGTCTAGCCTGTGCCTAGCCAGTGTCTAGCCTGTGTCAAGACAGTGTTTAGCCTGTGCCTAGCCAGTGTCTAGCCTGTGCCTAGCCAGTGACTAGCCTATGCCTAGCCAGTGACTAGCCTATGCATAGCCAGTGTCTAGCCAGTACCTAGCCAGTGACTAGCCTATGCATAGCCAGTGTCTAGCCTGTGCCTAGCAAGTGTCTAGCCTGTGCCTAGCCACTATCTAGCTTGTGCCTAGCCAGTGTTTAGCCTGTGCCTAGCCAGTGTCTAGCCTGTGCCTAGCTAGTGTCTAGCTTGTGCCTAGATAGTGTCTAGCCTGTGCCTAGCTAGTGTCTAGCCTGTGCACAGCCAGTGTCTAGCCTGTGCCTAGCTAGTGTCTAGCCTGTGCATAGCCAGTGTCTAGCCTCTGCCTAGCCTGTGACTAGCCTATGCATAGCCAGTGTCTAGCCTGTGTCTAGACTGTGCCTAGTCAGAATCTAGCCTGTGCGTAGCCAGTGTCTAGCCTGTGCCTAGCAAGTGTCTAGCCTGTGCACAGCCAGTGTTTAGCCTCTGCTTAGCCTGTGACTAGCCTATGCATAGCCAGTGTCTAGCCTGTGTCTAGCCTTTGCCTAGTCAGAGTCTAGCCTGTGCGTAGCCAGTGTCTAGCCTGTGCCTAGAAAGTGTTTAGCCTGTGCCTAGCCAGTGTCTAGCCTGTGCCTAGCCAGTGTCTAGCCTGTGTTTAGCAAGTTACTAGCCTATGCACTGCATAGCCAGTACCTAGCCAGTGTCTAGCCTGTGCCTAGCCAGTGTCTAGCCAGTGCCTAGCCAGTGTCTAGCCAGTGCCTAGCCAGTGTCTAGCCAGTGCACAGCCAGTGTCTAGCCAGTGCACAGCCAGTGTCTAGCCTGTGCCTAGCCTGGGTCTAGCCTGTGCCTAGCCAGTGTCTAGCCTGTGCCTAGCCAGTGTCTAGCCTGGGCCTAGCCAGTGTCTAGCCTGGGCCTAGCCAGTGTCTAGCCTGGGCCTAGCCAGTGTCTAGCCTGGGCCTAGCCAGTGTCTAGCCTGGGCCTAACCAGTGTCTAGCCTGGGCCTAGCCAGTGTCTAGCCTGTGCCTAGACAGAGTTTAGCCTGTGCCTAGCCAGTGTCTAGCCTGTGCCTAGCCAGTGTCTAGCCTGTGCCTAGCCAGTGTCTAGCCTGTGCCTAGCTAGTGTCTAGCCTGTGCCTAGCCAGTGTCTAGCCTGTGCCTAGCAAGTGTCTAGCCTGTGCCTAGCCACTATCTAGCTTGTGCCTAGCCAGTGTTTAGCCTGTGCCTAGCCAGTGTCTAGCCTGTGCCTAGCTAGTGTCTAGCTTGTGCCTAGCCAGTGTCTAGCCTGTGCCTAGCTAGTGTCTAGCCTGTGCACAGCCAGTGTCTAGCCTGTGCCTAGCTAGTGTCTAGCCTGTGCATAGCCAGTGTCTAGCCTCTGCCTAGCCTGTGACTAGCCTATGCATAGCCAGTGTCTAGCCTGTGTCTAGACTGTGCCTAGTCAGAGTCTAGCCTGTGCGTAGCCAGTGTCTAGCCTGTGCCTAGAAAGTGTTTAGCCTGTGCCTAGCCAGTGTCTAGCCTGTGCCTAGCCAGTGTCTAGCCTGTGTTTAGCAAGTTACTAGCCTATGCACTGCATAGCCAGTGCCCAGCCAGTGTCTAGCCTGTGCCTAGCCAGTGTCTAGCCAGTTCCTAGCCAGTGTCTAGCCAGTGCCTAGCCAGTGTCTAGCCAGTGCCTAGCCAGTGTCTAGCCAGTGCACAGCCAGTGTCTAGCCTGTGCCTAGCCTGGGTCTAGCCTGTGCCTAGCCAGTGTCTAGCCTGTGCCTAGCCAGTGTCTAGCCTGGGCCTAGCCAGTGTCTAGCCTGTGCCTAGCCAGTGTCTAGCCTGTGCCTAGCCAATGTCTAGCCTGTGCCTAGATAGAGTTTAGCCTGTGCCTAGCCAGTGTCTAGCCTGTGCCTAGCCAGTGTCTAGCCTGTGCCTAGCTAGTGTCTAGCCTGGGCCTAGCCAGTGTCTAGCCTGTGCCTAGCCAGTGTTTAGCCTGTGCCTAGCCAGTGTCTAGCCCGTGCACAGCCAGTGTCTAGCCGGGGCCTAGCCAGTGTCTAGCCTGTGCCTAGCCAGTGACTAGCCTATGCATAGCCAGTGTCTAGCCTGTGCATAGCAAGTGTCTATCCTGTGCACAGCCTGTGTCTAGCCTGTGCCAAGCCAGTGTCTAGCCTGTGCCAAGCCAGTGTCTAGCCTGTGCCTAGCCAGTGTCTAGCCTGTGCCTAGCCAGTGTCTAGCATGTGCCTAGCTATTGTCTAGCCAGTGCCTAGCCAGGGTCTAGCCTGCGCACAGCCAGTGCCTAGCCTGTGCCTAGCCAGTGACTAGCCTATGCATAGCCAGTATCTATCGTGTGCATAGCCAGTGTTTAGCCAGTGTCTAGCCTTTGCCTAGTCAGAGTCTAGCCTTTGCCTAGCCAGTGTCTAGCCTGTGCCTAGACAGTGTTTAGCCTGTGCCTAGCCAGTGTCTAGCCTGTGCCTAGCCAGTGACTAGCCTTTGCATAGCCAGTGACTAGCCTGAGCGTAGCCAGAAACAAGCCTATGCATAGCCAGTGTCTAGCCTGTGCCTATCCAGTGTTTAGCCTGTGCCTAGCAAGTGTCTATCCTGTGCCTTGCCTGTGATTGGCATATGCATAGCCTGTGCCTAGCCAGTGTCTTGCCTGTGCCTAGCCATTGTCTAGCTTGTGCGTAGCTAGTGTCTAGCCTGGGCCTTGCAAGTGTCTGGCCTGTGCCTAGCTAGTGTCTAGCCTGTGCCTAGCCAGTGTCTAGCCTGTGCAGAGCCAGTGTCTAGCCTCTGCCTAGCCTGTGACTAGTCTATGCATAGCCAGTGTCTAGCCTTTGTCTAGCCTGTGCCTAGTCAGATTCTAGCCTGTGCCTAGCCTGTATCTAGCCTGTGCCTAGCCTGTGCCTAGCCTGTGCCTAGCCAGTGTCTAGCCTGTGCACAGTCAGTGTTTAGCCTCTGCCGAGCCTGTGACTAGCCAATGCATAGCCAGTGTCTAGCCTGTGCCTAGCCTGTGCCTAGCCAGTGTCTAGCCTGTGCCTAGCCAGTGTCTAGCCTGTGCACAGTCAGTGTTTAGCCTCTGCCTAGCCTGTGACTAGCCTATGCATAGCCAGTGTCTAGCCTGTGTCTAGCCTTTGCCTAGTCAGAGTTTAGCCTGTGCCTAGCCAAAGTCTAGCCTGTGCCTAGAAAGTGTTTAGCCTGTGCCTAATCAGAGTCTAGCCTGTGCCTAGCCAGTGCCTAGCCTGTGCCTAGCCAGTGTCTAGCCTGTGCCTAGAAAGTGTTTAGCCTGTGCCTAGCCAGTGTCTAGCCTATTCCTAGCCAGTGTCAAGCCTGTGCCTAGCTTGTGTCTAGCCTGGGCCTAGACAATGTCTAGCCTGTGCTTAGCCAGTGTTTAGCCTGTGCCTAGCTAGTGTCTAGCCTGGGCCTAGCCAGTGTCTAGCCTGTTCCTAGCAAGTGACTAGCCTATGCATAGCCAGTGACTAGCCTAAGCATAGCCAGTGTCTAGCCTGTGCCTAGCAAGTGTCTAGCCTGTGCCTAGCCAGTGACTAGCCTGTGCATAGCCAGTGCCTAGCCTGTGCCTAGCAAGTGCCTATCCTGTGCCTAGCCAGTGTCTAGCCTGTGCCTAGACAGTGTTTAGCCTGTGCCTAGCCAGTGTCTAGCTTGTGCCTAGCCAGTGTCTTGCCTGTACCTAGCCAGTGACTAGCCTATGCATATCCAGTGTTTAGCCTGTGCCTAGCTAGTGTCTAGCCTGGGCCTAGCTTGTGCCTAGCCTGTGCCTAGTCTGTGCGTAACCAGTGTCTAGCCTGTGCCTAGCAGGTATCTAGCTTGTGTCTAGCATGTGCCTTGCCTGTGATTGGCATGTGCGTAGCCTGTGCCTAGCCAGTGTCTTGCCTGTGCCCAGTCGGTGTCTAGCCTGTGCCTAGCTAGTGTCTAGCCTGGGCCTTAGCCAGTGTCTAGCCTGTGCCTAGCCAGTGTTTAGCCTGTGCCTAGCCAGTGTCTAGCCTGTCCCTAGCCAATGACTAGCCTATACATAGCCAGTGTCTAGCCCGGGCCTAGCCAGTGTCTAGCCTGTGCCTAGCCAATGACTAGCGTATGCCTAGCTTGTGCCTAGCCTGTGCCTAGCCTGTGCCTAGCCTGTGCCTAGTCTGTGCTTCACCAGTGTTTAGCCTGTGCCTAGCCAGTGTCTAGCCTGTCCCTAGCCAATGACTAGCCTATACATAGCCAGTGTCTAGCCCGGGCCTAGCCAGTGTCTAGCCTGTGCCTAGCCAATGACTAGCGTATGCCTAGCTTGTGCCTAGCCTGTGTCTAGCCTGTGCCTAGCCAGTGACTAGCCTATGCATAGCCAGTGTCTAGCCTGTGTCTAGCCTTTGCCTAGTCAGAGTCTAGCCTGTGCCTAGCCAGTGTCTATCCTGTGCCTAGAAAGTGTTTACCCTGTGCCTAGTCAGAGTCTAGCCTGTGCCTAGCCAGTGTCTAGCCTGTGCCTAGAAAGTGTCTAGCCAGTGCCTAGCCAGTGTCTAGCCTGCGCACAGCCAGTGACTTGCCTGTGCCTAGCCAGTGTCTAGCCTGTGCATAGCCAGTATCTATCGTGTGCATAGCCAATGTCTAGCCTCTGCCTAGCCTGTGACTATCATATGCATAGCCAGTGTCTAGCCAGTGTCTAGCCTTTGCCTAGTCAGAGTCTAGCCTGTGCCTAGCCAGTGTCTAGCCTGTGCCTAGACAGTGTTTAGCCTGTGCCTAGCCAGTGTCTAGCCTGTGCCTAGCCAGTGACTAGCCTTTGCATAGCCAGTGACTATCCAGAGCGTAGCCAGAAACTAGCCTATGCATAGCCAGTGTCTAGCCTGTGCCTAGCAAGTGTCTAGCCTGTGCCTAGCCAGTGTCTAGCCTGTGCCTATCCAGTGTTTAGGCTGTGCCTAGCAAGTGTCTATCCTGTGCCTTGCCTGTGATTGGCATATGCATAGCCTGTGCCTAGCCAGTGTCTTGCCTGTGCCTAGCCATTGTCTAGCTTGTGCGTAGCTAGTGTCTAGCCTGGGCCTTGCAAGTGTCTGGCCTGTGCCTAGCTAGTGTCTAGCCTGTGCCTAGCCAGTGTCTAGCCTGTGCATAGCCAGTGTCTAGCCTCTGCCTAGCCTGTGACTAGCCTATGCATAGCCAGTGTCTAGCCTTTGTCTAGCCTGTGCCTAGTCAGATTCTAACCTGTGCCTAGCCTGTATCTAGCCTGTGCCTAGCCTGTGCCTAGCCTGTGCCTAGCCAGTGTCTAGCCTGTGCACAGTCAGTGTTTAGCCTCTGCCGAGCCTGTGACTAGCCAATGCATAGCCAGTGTCTAGCCTGTGCCTAGCCTGTGCCTAGCCAGTGTCTAGCCTGTGCACAGTCAGTGTTTAGCCTCTGCCTAGCCTGTGACTAGC
Organism: Zaprionus indianus; assembly: GCA_018904595.1. NCBI lineage: Eukaryota > Metazoa > Arthropoda > Insecta > Diptera > Drosophilidae > Zaprionus > Zaprionus indianus. The sequence goes on from JAEIHA010001068.1 coordinate 811,923, forward strand.
CTATGCATAGCCAGTGTCTAGCCTGTGTCTAGCCTTTGCCTAGTCAGAGTCTAGCCTGTGCCTAGCCAAAGTCTAGCCTGTTCCTAGAAAGTGTTTAGCCTGTGCCTAATCAGAGTCTAGCCTGTGCCTAGCCAGTGCCTAGCCTGTGCCTAGCCAGTGTCTAGCCTGTGCCTAGAAAGTGTTTAGCCTGTGCCTAGCCAGTGTCTAGCCTGTGCCTAGCCAGTGTCTAGCCTGTGCCTAGCTAGTGTCTAGCCTGGGCCTAGACAATGTCTAGCCTGTGCTTAGCCAGTGTTTAGCCTGTGCCTAGCCAGTGTCTTGCCTGTACCTAGCCAGTGACTAGCCTATGCATATCCAGTGTCTAGCCTGTGCCTAGCAAGTGTCTAGCCTGTGCCTAGACAGTGTCTTGCCTGTGCCTAGTCAGTGCCTAGCCTGTGCCTAGTCTGTGCTTAACCAGTGTCTAGCCTGTGCCTAGCAGGTATCAAGCCTGTGTCTAGCATGTGCCTTGCCTGTGATTGGCATGTGCATAGCCTGGGCCTAGCCAGTGTCTAGCCTGTGCCTAGCCAGTGTTAAGCCTGTGTCTAGCTAGTGTCAAGCCTGGGCCTAGCCAGTGTCTAGCCTGTCTCTAGCCAATTACTAGCCTATGCATAGCCAGTGTCTAGCCCGGGCCTAGCCAGTGTCTAGCCTTTGCCTAGCCAATGACTAGCGTATGCCTAGCTTGTGCCTAGCCAGTGTCTAGCATGTGCATAGCCAGTGTCTATCGTGTGCAAAGCCAATGTCTAGCCTCTGCCTAGCCTGTGACTGGCCTATGCATAGCCAGTGTCTAGCCTGTGTCTAGCCTTTGCCTAGTCAAAGTCTAGCCTGTGCCTAGCCAGTGTCTAGCCTGTGTCAAGACAGTGTTTAGCCTGTGCCTAGCCAGTGTCTAGCCTGTGCCTAGCCAGTGACTAGCCTATGCATAGCCAGTGTCTAGCCAGTACCTAGCCAGTGACTAGCCTATGCATAGCCAGTGTCTAGCCTGTGCCTAGCAAGTGTCTAGCCTGTGCCTAGCCACTATCTAGCTTGTGCCTAGCCAGTGTTTAGCCTGTGCCTAGCCAGTGTCTAGCCTGTGCCTAGCTAGTGTCTAGCTTGTGCCTAGATAGTGTCTAGCCTGTGCCTAGCTAGTGTCTAGCCTGTGCACAGCCAGTGTCTAGCCTGTGCCTAGCTAGTGTCTAGCCTGTGCATAGCCAGTGTCTAGCCTCTGCCTAGCCTGTGACTAGCCTATGCATAGCCAGTGTCTAGCCTGTGTCTAGACTGTGCCTAGTCAGAGTCTAGCCTGTGCGTAGCCAGTGTCTAGCCTGTGCCTAGCAAGTGTCTAGCCTGTGCACAGCCAGTGTTTAGCCTCTGCTTAGCCTGTGACTAGCCTATGCATAGCCAGTGTCTAGCCTGTGTCTAGCCTTTGCCTAGTCAGAGTCTAGCCTGTGCGTAGCCAGTGTCTAGCCTGTGCCTAGAAAGTGTTTAGCCTGTGCCTAGCCAGTGTCTAGCCTGTGCCTAGCCAGTGTCTAGCCTGTGTTTAGCAAGTTACTAGCCTATGCACTGCATAGCCAGTGCCTAGCCAGTGTCTAGCCTGTGCCTAGCCAGTGTCTAGCCAGTGCCTAGCCAGTGTCTAGCCAGTGCCTAGCCAGTGTCTAGCCAGTGCCTAGCCAGTGTCTAGCCAGTGCACAGCCAGTGTCTAGCCTGTGCCTAGCCTGGGTCTAGCCTGTGCCTAGCCAGTGTCTAGCCTGTGCCTAGCCAGTGTCTAGCCTGGGCCTAGCCAGTGTCTAGCCTGGGCCTAGCCAGTGTCTAGCCTGGGCCTAGCCAGTGTCTAGCCTGGGCCTAGCCAGTGTCTAGCCTGGGCCTAACCAGTGTCTAGCCTGGGCCTAGCCAGTGTCTAGCCTGTGCCTAGCCAGTGTCTAGCCTGTGCCTAGACAGAGTTTAGCCTGTGCCTAGCCAGTGTCTAGCCTGTGCCTAGCCAGTGTCTAGCCTGTGCCTAGCCAGTGTCTAGCCTGTGCCTAGCCAGTGTCTAGCCTGTGCCTAGCCAGTGTCTAGCCTGTGCCTAGCTAGTGTCTAGCCTGGGCCTAGCCAGTGTCTAGCCTGTGCCTAGCAAGTGTCTAGCCTGTGCCTAGCCACTATCTAGCTTGTGCCTAGCCAGTGTTTAGCCTGTGCCTAGCCAGTGTCTAGCCTGTGCCTAGCTAGTGTCTAGCTTGTGCCTAGCCAGTGTCTAGCCTGTGCCTAGCTAGTGTCTAGCCTGTGCACAGCCAGTGTCTAGCCTGTGCCTAGCTAGTGTCTAGCCTGTGCATAGCCAGTGTCTAGCCTCTGCCTAGCCTGTGACTAGCCTATGCATAGCCAGTGTCTAGCCTGTGTCTAGACTGTGCCTAGTCAGAGTCTAGCCTGTGCGTAGCCAGTGTCTAGCCTGTGCCTAGAAAGTGTTTAGCCTGTGCCTAGCCAGTGTCTAGCCTGTGCCTAGCCAGTGTCTAGCCTGTGTTTAGCAAGTTACTAGCCTGTGCACTGCATAGCCAGTGCCCAGCCAGTGTCTAGCCTGTGCCTAGCCAGTGTCTAGCCAGTTCCTAGCCAGTGTCTAGCCAGTGCCTAGCCAGTGTCTAGCCAGTGCCTAGCCAGTGTCTAGCCAGTGCCTAGCCAGTGTCTAGCCAGTGCCTAGCCAGTGTCTAGCCAGTGCACAGCCAGTGTCTAGCCTGTGCCTAGCCTGGGTCTAGCCTGTGCCTAGCCAGTGTCTAGCCTGTGCCTAGCCAGTGTCTAGCCTGGGCCTAGCCAGTGTCTAGCCTGGGCCTAGCCAGTGTCTAGCCTGGGCCTAGCCAGTGTCTAGCCTGTGCCTAGCCAATGTCTAGCCTGTGCCTAGATAGAGTTTAGCCTGTGCCTAGCCAGTGTCTAGCCTGTGCCTAGCCAGTGTCTAGCCTGTGCCTAGCTAGTGTCTAGCCTGGGCATAGCCAGTGTCTAGCCTGTGCCTAGCCAGTGTTTAGCCTGTGCCTAGCCAGTGTCTAGCCCGTGCACAGCCAGTGTCTAGCCGGGGCCTAGCCAGTGTCTAGCCTGTGCCTAGCCAGTGACTAGCCTATGCATAGCCAGTGTCTAGCCTGTGCATAGCAAGTGTCTATCCTGTGCACAGCCTGTGTCTAGCCTGTGCCAAGCCAGTGTCTAGCCTGTGCCAAGCCAGTGTCTAGCCTGTGCCTAGCCAGTGTCTAGCCTGTGCCTAGCCAGTGTCTAGCATGTGCCTAGCTATTGTCTAGCCAGTGCCTAGCCAGGGTCTAGCCTGCGCACAGCCAGTGCCTAGCCTGTGCCTAGCCAGTTTCTAGCCTGTGCATAGCCAGTATCTATCGTGTGTATAGCCAATGTCTAGCCTCTGCCTAGCCTGTGACTAGCATATGCATAGCCAGTGTCTAGCCTGTGTCTAGCCTTTGCCTAGTCAGAGTCTAGCCTGTGCCTAGCCAGTGTCTAGCCTGTGCCTAGACAGTGTTTAGCCTGTGCCTAGCCAGTGTTTAGCCTGTGCCTAGCCAGTGACTAGCCTATGCATAGCCAGTGACTAGCCTGTGCGTAGCCAGAAACTAGCCTATGCATAGCAAGTGTCTAGCCTGTGCCTAGCCAGTGTCTAGCCTGTGCCTAGCCAGTGTTTAGCCTGTGCCTAGCTAGTGTCTATCCTGTGCCTTGCCTGTGATTGGCATATGCATAGCCTGTGCCTAGCCAGTGTCTTGCCTGTGCCTAGCCATTGTCTAGCTTGTGCGTAGCTAGTGTCTAGCCCGGGCCTTGCAAGTGTCTGGCCTGTGCCTAGCCAGTGTCTAGCCTGTGTCTAGCCAGTGTCTAGCCTGTGCCTAGCCAGTGTCTAGCCTGTGCCTAGCCAGTGTCTAGCCTGCGCCTAGCCAGTGTCTAGCCTGTGCCTAGCCAGTGTTAAGCCTGAGCCTAGCTAGTGTCTAGCCAGTGTCTACCTGTGCATAGCCAGTGTCTAGCCTCTGCCTAGCCTGTGACTAGCCTATGCATAGCTAGTGTCTAGCCTTTGTCTAGCCTGTGCCTAGTCAGAGTCTAGCCTGTGCCTAGCCTGTATCTTGCCTGTGCCTAGCCTGTGCCTAGCCAGTGTCTAGCCTGTGCACAGTCAGTGTTTAGCCTCTGCCGAGCCTGTGACCAGCCTATGCATAGCCAGTGTCTAGCCTCTGTCTAGCCTTTGCCTAGTCAGAGTCTAGCCTGTGCCTAGCCAGTGTCTAGCCTGTGCCTAGAAAGTGTTTAGACTGTGCCTAGTCAGAGTCTAGCCTGTGCCTAGCCAGTGTCTAGCCTGTGCCTAGCCAGTGTCTAGCCTGTGCCTAGAAAGTGTTTAGCCTGTGCCTAGCCAGTGTCTAGCCTGTGCCTAGCCAGTGTCTAGCCTGTGTTTAGCAAGTTACTAGCCTATGCACTGCATAGCCAGTGCCTAGCCAGTGTCTAGCCTGTGCCTAGCCAGTGTCTAGCCAGTGCCTAGCCAGTGTCTAGCCAGTGCCTAGCCAGTGTCTAGCCAGTGCCTAGCCAGTGTTCAGCCAGTGCCTAGCCAGTGTCTAGCCAGTGCCTAGCCAGTGTCTAGCCTGTGCCTAGCCTGGGTCTAGCCTGTGCCTAGCCAGTGTCTAGCCTGTGCCTAGACAGTGTTTAGCCTGTGCCTAGCCAGTGTCTAGCTTGTGCCTAGCCAGTGTCTTGCCTGTACCTAGCCAGTGACTAGCCTATGCATATCCAGTGTCTAGCCTGTGCCTAGCAAGTGTCTAGCCTGTGCCTAGACAGTGTCTTGCCTGTGCCTAGCCAGTGCCTAGCCTGTGCCTAGTCTGTGCTTAACCAGTGTCTAGCCTGTGCCTAGCAGGTATCAAACCTGTGTCTAGCATGTGCCTTGCCTGTGATTGGCATGTGCATAGCCTGGGCCTAGCCAGTGTCTAGCCTGTGCCTAGCCAGTGTCTAGCCTGTGCCTAGCCAGTGTCTAGCCTGTCTCTAGCCAATGACTAGCCTATGCATAGCCAGTGTCTAGCCCGGGCCTAGCCGGTGTCTAGCCCGGGCCTAGCCAGTGTCTAGCCTGTGCCTAGCCAATGACTAGCGTATGCCTAGCTTGTGGCTAGCCTGTGCCTAGCCAGTGACTAGCCTATGCATAGCCAGTGTCTAGCCAGTACCTAGCCAGTGACTAGCCTATGCATAGTCAGTGTCTAGCCTGTGCCTAGCAAGTGTCTAGCCTGTGCCTAGCAAGTGTCTAGCCTGTGCCTAGCCACTATTTAGCTTGTGCCTAGCCAGTGTTTAGCCTGTGCCTAGCTAGTGTCAAGCCTGTGCCTAGCTAGTGTCTAGCCTGTGCCTAGCCAGTGCCTTGCCTGTGATTGGCATGTGCATAGCCTGTGCCCAGTCAGTGTCTAGCCTGTGCCCAGTCAGTGTCTAGCCTGTGCCCAGTCAGTGTCTAGCCTGTGCCTAGCTAGTGTCTAGCCTGGGTCTAGCCAGTGTCTGGCCTGTGCCTAGCCAGTGTCTAGCCTGTGCCTAGCTAGTGTCTAGCCTGTGCCTAGCTAGTGTCTAGCCATTGCCTAGACAGTGTCTAGCCAGTGCCTAGACAGTGTCTAGCCAGTGCCTAGACAGTGTCTAGCCTGTGCCTAGCCAGTGTTTAGCCAGTGCCTAGCCAGTGTTTATCCAGTGCCTAGCCAGTGTTTAGCCAGTGCCTAGGCAGTGCCTAGCTAGTGTCTAGCCAGTGCTTAGCCAGTGTCTAGCCAGTGCCTATCCCGTGTCTAGCCTGTGCCTAGCCAGTGTCTAGCCTGTGCACAGCCAGGGTCTAGCCTGTGCCTAGCCAGTGTCTAGCATGTGCATAGCCAGTGTCTATCGTGTGCATAGCCAATGTCTAGCCTCTGCCTAGCCTGTGACTAGCCTATGCATAGCCAGTGTCTAGCCTGTGTCTAGCCTTTGCCTAGTCAGAGTCTAGCCTGTGCCTAGCCAGTGTCTAGCCTGTGCCAAGACAGTGTTTAGCCTGTGCCTAGCCAGTGTCTAGCCTGTGCCTAGCCAGTGACTAGCCTATGCATAGCCAGTGTCTAGCCAGTACCTAGCCAGTGACTAGCCTATGCATAGTCAGTGTCTAGCCTGTGCCTAGCAAGTGTCTAGCCTGTGCCTAGCAAGTGTCTAGCCTGTGCATAGCCACTATTTAGCTTGTGCCTAGCCAGTGTTTAGCCTGTGCCTAGCTAGTGTCAAGCCTGTGCCTAGCTAGTGTCTAGCCTGTGCCTAGCCAGTGTCTAGCCTGTGCCTAGCTAGTGTCTAGCCTGTGCACAGCCAGTGTCTAGCCTGTGCCTAGGCAGTGTCTAGCCTGTGACAAGCCAGTGTCTAGCCTCTGCCTAGCCTGTGACTAGCCTATGCATAGCTAGTGTCTAGCTTGTGTCTAGACTGTGCCTAGTCAGAGTCTAGCCGAAGCCTTGCCTGTGTCTAGCCTGTGCCTAGCAAGTGTCTAGCCTGTGCACAGCCAGTGTTTAGCCTCTGCCTAGCCTGTGACTAGCCTATGCATATCCAGTGTCTAGCCTGTGTCTTGCCTTTGCCTAGTCAGAGTCTAGCCTGTGCGTAGCCAGTGTCTAGCCTGTGCCTAGAAAGTGTTTAGCCTGTGCCTAGCCAGTGTCTAGCCTGTGCCTAGCCAGTGTCTAGCCTGTGTTTAGCAAGTGACTAGCCTGTGTTTAGCAAGTGACTAGCCTATGCCACTGCATAGCCAGTGCCTAGCCAGTGTCGTGGCTGTGCCTAGCCAGTGTCTAGCCAGTGCCTAGCCAGTGTCTAGCCAGTGCACAGCCAGTGTCTAGCCTGTGCCTAGCCAGGGTCTAGCCTGTGCCTAACCTTTGCCTAATCAGAGTCTAGCCTGTGCCTAGCCAGTGTCTAGCCTGTGCCAAGACAGTGTTTAGCCTGTGCCTAGCCAGTGTCTAGCCTGTGTTTAGCAAGTGACTAGCCTATGCCACTGCATAGCCAGTGCCTAGCCAGTGTCTTGCCTGTGCCTAGCCAGTGTCTAGCCAGTGCCAAGCCAATGTCTATCCAGTGCCTAGCCAGTGTCTAGCCAGTGCACAGCCAGTGTCTAGCCTGTGCCTAGCCAGGGTCTATCCTGTGCCTAGGCAGTGCCTAGCCAGTGCCTAGCCAGTGTCTTGCCTGTGCCTAGCCAGTGTCTAGCCAGTGCCTAGCCAGTGTCTAGCCAGTGCCTAGCCAGTGTCTAGCCAGTGCACAGCCAGTGTCTAGCCTGTGCATAGCCAGGGTCTGGCCAGTGTCTAGCCTGTGCCTAGAAAGTGTTTAGCCTGTGCCTAGCCAGTGTCTAGCCTGTGCCTAGCCAGCGTCTAGCCTGTGTTTAGCAAGTGACTAGCCTATGCCACTGCATAGCCAGTGCCTAGCCAGTGTCTTGCCTGTGCCTAGCCAGTGTCTAGCCAGTGCCAAGCCAATGTCTATCCAGTGCCTAGCCAGTGTCTAGCCAGTGCCTAGCCAATGTCTAGCCAGTGCCTCGCCAGTGCCTAGCCAGTGCCTAGCCAATGTCTAGCCAGTGCCTCGCTAGTGTCTAGCCTGTGTCTAGCAAGTGTCTAGCCTGTGCCTAGCCAGTGTCTAGCCTGTGTCTATCAAGTGTCTAGCAAGTGTCCAGCCAGTGCCTAGCCAGTGTCTAGCCTGTGCCTAGCCAGTGTCTAGCCTGTGCCTAGCCAGTGTCTAGCCAGTGCCTAGCCAGTGTCTAGCCAGTGCCTAGCCAATGTCTAGCCAGTGCCTAGCCAGTGTCTAGCCAGTGTCTAGCCAGTGTCTAGCTTGTGCCCAGCCATTGTCTAGCCTATGCACAGCCAGTGTCTAGCCAGTGTCTAGCCAGTGTCTAGCCAGTGTCTAGCCAGTGTCTAGCCAGTGTCTAGCCAGTGCCTAGCCAGTGCCTAGCCAGTGCCTAGCCAGTGCCTAGCCAGTGTCTAGCTAGTGACTAGCCAGTGCCTGGCGATTGTCTAGCCTGAGCCTAGCCAGTGTCTTGCTTGTGCCTAGCCAGTGTTTAGCCTGTGCCTAGCTAGTAACTAGCCTGGGCCTAGCTAGTGTCTAACCAGTGCCTAGCTAGTGTCTAGCCAGTGCCAAGACAATGTCTAGCCAGTGCCTAGCCAGTGTCTAGCCAGTGCCTAGCCAATGTCTGACCAGTGCCTCGCCAGTGCCTAGCCAGTGCCTAGCCAATGTCTAGCCAGTGCCTCGCCAGTGTCTAGCCTGTGCCTAGCCAGTGTCTAGCCTGTGCCTAGCCAGTGTCTAGCCTGTGCCTAGCCAGTGTCTAGCCTGTGCCTAGCCAGTGTCTAGCCTGTGCCTAGCCAGTGTCTAGCCAGTGCCTAGCCAGTGTCTAGCCAGTGTCTAGCTTGTGCCCAGCCAGTGTCTAGCCTATGCACAGCTAGTGTCTAGCCTGGGACTAGCCTTTGCATAGCCAGTGTCTAGCCTGTGGCTAGTCAGAGTCTATCCTATGCCTAGCCAGTGTCTAGCCAGTGCCTAGCCAGTGTCTAGCCAGTGCCTAGCCAGTGTCTAGCCAGTGCCTAGCCAGTGTCCAGCCAGTGCCTAGCCAGTTACTAGCCTATGCATAGCCAGTGCCTAGCCTGTGTCTAGCCTGTGCCTTGCCTGTGATTGTCATGTGCATAGCCTGTGCCTAGCCAGGGTCTAGCCTGTGCCTAGCCAGTGTCTAGCCTGTGCCTAGCCAGTGTCTAGCCTGTGCATAGTCAGAGTCTAGCCTGTGCCTAGCCAGTGTCTAGCCTGTGCCTAGAAAGTGTCTAGCTAGTGCCTAGCCAGTGTCTAGCCTGCGCACAGCCAGTGACTTGCCTGTGCCTAGCCAGTGTCTAGCCTGTGCATAGCCAGTATCTATCGTGTGCATAGCCAATGTCTAGCCTCTGCCTAGCCTGTGACTATCATATGCATAGCCAGTGTCTAGCCAGTGTCTGGCTTGTGCCTAGCCAGTGTCTAGCCTGCTGTGCCTAGCCAGCTAGGCTTTAGCCAGTGCCTAGACAGTGTCTAGCCAGTGCCTAGACAGTGTCTAGCCAGTGCCTAGACAGTGTCTAGCCAGTGCCTTGCCTGTGATTGGCATGTGCATAGCCTGTGCCTAGCCAGTGTCTTACCTGTGCCCAGTCAGTGTCTAGCCTGTGCCTAGCTAATGTCTAGCCTGTGCCTTGCCAGTGTCTGGCCAGTGTCTGGCTTGTGCCTAGCCAGTGTCTAGCCTGTGCCTAGCTAGGCTTTAGCCAGTGCCTAGACAGTGTCTAGCCAGTGCCAGTGCCAAGACAGTGTCTAGCCAGTGCCTAGACAGTGTCTAGCCAGTGCCTAGACAGTGTCACCGCAGTGTCTAGCCAGTGCCTAGACAGCGTCTAGCCAGTGCCTAGACAGTGTCTAGCCAGTGCCTAGACAGTGCCTAGACAGTGTCTAGCCAGTGCCTAGCCAGTGTCTAGCCTGTGCCTATCCAGTGTTTAGCCTGGGCCTAGCCAGTGTCTAGCCTGTGCCTAGCCAGTGTTTAGCCTGGGCCTAGCCAGTATCTGGCCTGTGCCTAGCCAGTGTCTAGCCTGTGCCTAGACAGTGTTTAGCCTGTGCCTAGCCAGCGTCTAGCCTGTGCCTAGCCAGTGACTAGCCTTTGCATAGCCAGTGTCTAGCCTGTGCCTAGCAAGTGTCTAGCCTGTTCCTAGCCAGTGTCTAGCCTGTGCCTATCCAGTATTTAGCCTGTGTCTAGCAAGTGTCTATCCTGTGCCTTGCCTGTGATTGGCATATGCATAGCCTGTGCCTAGCCAGTGTCTTGCCTGTGCCTAGCCATTGTCTAGCTTGTGCGTAGCTAGTGTCTACCCTGGGCCTTGCAAGTGTCTGGCCTGTGCCTAGCTAGTGTCTAGCCTGTGCCTAGCCAGTGTCTAGCCTGTGCATAGCCAGTGTCTAGCCTCTGCCTAGCCTGTGACTAGCCTATGCATAGCCAGTGTCTAGCCTTTGTCTAGCCTGTGCCTAGTCAGATTCTAGCCTGTGCCTAGCCTGTATCTAGCCTGTGCCTAGCCTGTGCCTAGCCTGTGCCTAGCCAGTGTCTAGCCTGTGCACAGTCAGTGTTTAGCCTCTGCCGAGCCTGTGACTAGCCAATGCATAGCCAGTGTCTAGCCTGTGCCTAGCCTGTGCCTAGCCAGTGTCTAGCCTGTGCACAGTCAGTGTTTAGCCTCTGCCTAGCCTGTGACTAGCCTATGCATAGCCAGTGTCTAGCCTGTGTCTAGCCTTTGCCTAGTCAGAGTCTAGCCTGTGCCTAGCCAAAGTCTAGCCTGTGCCTAGAAAGTGTTTAGCCTGTGCCTAATCAGAGTCTAGCCTGTGCCTAGCCAGTGCCTAGCCTGTGCCTAGCCAGTGTCTAGCCTGTGCCTAGAAAGTGTTTAGCCTGTGCCTAGCCAGTGTCTAGCCTGTGCCTAGCCAGTGTCTAGCCTGTGCCTAGCTAGTGTCTAGCCTGGGCCTAGACAATGTCTAGCCTGTGCTTAGCCAGTGTTTAGCCTGTGCCTAGCTAGTGTCTAGCCTGGGCCTAGCCAGTGTCTAGCCTGTTCCTAGCAAGTGACTAGCCTATGCATAGCCAGTGACTAGCTTAAGCATAGCCAGTGTCTAGCCTGTGCATAGCCAGTGTCTAGCCTGGGTCTAGACTGTGCCTAGTCAGAGTCTAGCCGAAGCCTAGCCTGTGTCTAGCCTGTGCCTAGCAAGTGTCTAGCCTGTGCACAGCCAGTGTTTAGCCTCTGCCTAGCCTGTGACTAGCCTATGCATAGCTAGTGTCTAGCCTTTGTCTAGCCTGTGCCTAGTCAGAGTCTAGCCTGTGCCTAGCCTGTATCTTGCCTGTGCCTAGCCTGTGCCTAGCCAGTGTCTAGCCTGTGCACAGTCAGTGTTTAGCCTCTGCCGAGCCTGTAACTAGCCAATGCGTAGCCAGTGTCTAGCCTGTGCCTAGCCTGTGCCTAGCCAGTATCTAGCCTGTGCACAGTCAGTGTTTAGCCTCTGCCTAGCCTGTGACTAGCCAATGCATAGCCAGTGTCTAGCCTGTGCCTAGCCTGTGCCTAGCCAGTGTCTAGCCTGTGCATAGTCAGTGTTTAGCCTCTGCCTAGCCTGTGACTAGCCTATGCATAGCCAGTGTCTAGCCTGTGTCTAGCCTTTGCCTAGTCAGAGTCCAGCCTGTGCCTAGCCAAAGTCTAGCCTGTGCCTAGAAAGTGTTTAGCCTGTGCCTAATCAGAGTCTAGCCTGTGCCTAGCCAGTGCCTAGCCTGTGCCTAGAAAGTGTTTAGCCTGTGCCTAGCCAGTGTCTAGCCTGTGCCTAGCCAGTGTCTAGCCTGTGTTTAGCAAGTTACTAGCCTATGCACTGCATAGCCAGTGCCTAGCCAGTGTCTAGCCTGTGCCTAGCCAGTGTCTAGCCAGTTCCTAGCCAGTGTCTAGCCAGTGCCTAGCCAGTGTCTAGCCAGTGCCTAGCCAGTGTCTAGCTAGTGCCTAGCCAGTGTCTAGCCAGTGCACAGCCAGTGTCTAGCCTGTGCCTAGCCTGGGTCTGGCCTGTGCCTAGCTAGTGTCTAGCCTGTGCCTAGCCAGTGTCTAGCCTGTGCATAGCCAGTGTCTAGCCTCTGCCTAGCCTGTGACTAGCCTATGCATAGCCAGTGTCTAGCCTTTGTCTAGCCTGTGCCTAGTCAGATTCTAGCCTGTGCCTAGCCTGTATCTTGCCTGTGCCTAGCCTGTGCCTAGCCTGTGCCTAGCCTGTGCCTAGCCTGTGCCTAGCCAGTGTCTAGCCTGTGCACAGTCAGTGTTTAGCCTCTGCCGAGCCTGTGACTACCCAATGCATTGCCAGTGTCTAGCCTGTGCCTAGCCTGTGCCTAGCCAGTGTCTAGCCTGTGCACAGTCAGTGTTTAGCCTCTGCCTAGCCTGTGACTAGCCTATGCATAGCCAGTGTCTAGCCTGTGTCTAGCCTTTGCCTAGTCAGAGTCTAGCCTGTGCCTAGCCAAAGTCTAGCCTGTGCCTAGAAAGTGTTTAGCCTGTGCCTAATCAGAGTCTAGCCTGTGCCTAGCCAGTGCCTAGCCTGTGCCTAGCCAGTGTCTAGCCTGTGCCTAGCCAGTGTCTAGCCTGTGCCTAGCCAGTGTCTAGCCTGTGCCTAGCCAGTGTCTAGCCTGTGCCTAGCTATTGTCTAGCCTGGGCCTAGACAATGTCTAGCCTGTGCTTAGCCAGTGTTTAGCCGGTGCCTAGCTAGTGTCTAGCCTGGGCCTAGCCAGTGTCTAGCCTGTTCCTAGCAAGTGACTAGCCTATGCATAGCCAGTGACTAGCTTAAGCATAGCCAGTGTCTAGCCTGTGCCTTTCAAGTGTCTAGCCTGTGCCTAGCCAGTGACTAGCCTGTGCATAGCCAGTGCCTAGCCTGTGCCTAGCAAGTGCCTAGCCTGTGCCTAGCCAGTGTCTAGCCTGTGCCTAGCCAGTGTCTAGCCTGTGCATAGCCAGTGTCTAGCCTGTGCCTAGACAGTGTTTAGCCTGTGCCTAGCCATTGTCTAGCTTGTGCCTAGCCAGTGTCTTGCCTGTACCTAGCCAGTGACTAGCCTATGCATATCCAGTGTCTAGCCTGTGCCTAGCAAGTGTCTAGCCTGTGCCTAGACTGTGTCTTGCCTGTGCCTAGTCAGTGCCTAGCCAGTGCCTAGTCTGTGCTTAACCAGTGTCTAGCCTGTGCCTAGCAGGTATCAAGCCTGTGTCTAGCATGTGCCTTGCCTGTGATTGGCATGTGCATAGCCTGGGCCTAGCTAGTGTCTAGCCTGTGCCTAGCCAGTGTTTAGCCTGTGTCTAGCTAGTGTCAAGCCTGGGCCTAGCCAGTGTCTAGCCTGTCTCTAGCCAATTACTAGCCTATGCATAGCCAGTGTCTAGCCCGGGCCTAGCCAGTGTCTAGCCTGTGCCTAGCCAATGACTAGCGTATGCCTAGCTTGTGCCTAGCCAGTGTCTAGCATGTGCATAGCCAGTGTCTATCGTGTGCAAAGCCAATGTCTAGCCTCTGCCTAGCCTGTGACTGGCCTATGCATAGCCAGTGTCTAGCCTGTGTCTAGCCTTTGCCTAGTCAGAGTCTAGCCTGTGCCTAGCCAGTGTCTAGCCTGTGTCAAGACAGTGTTTGCCTGTGCCTAGCCAGTGTCTAGCCTGTGCCTAGCCAGTGACTAGCCTATGCATAGCCAGTGTCTAGCCAGTACCTAGCCAGTGACTAGCCTATGCATAGCCAGTGTCTAGCCTGTGCCTAGCAAGTGTCTAGCCTGTGCCTAGCCACTATCTAGCTTGTGCCTAGCCAGTGTTTAGCCTGTGCCTAGCCAGTGTTTAGCCTGTGCCTAGCTAGTGTCTAGCTTGTGCCTAGCCAGTGTCTAGCCTGTGCCTAGCTAGTGTCTAGCCTGTGCACAGCCAGTGTCTAGCCTGTGCCTAGCTAGTGTCTAGCCTGTGCATAGCCAGTGTCTAGCCTCTGCCTAGCCTGTGACTAGCCTATGCATAGCCAGTGTCTAGCCTGTGCCTTGCAAGTGACTAGCCTATGCCACTGCATAGCCAGTGCCTAGCCAGTGTCTAGCCAGTGTCTAGCCAGTGTCTAGCCAGTGCCTAGCCAGTGTCTATCCAGTACACAGCCAGTGTCTAGCCTATGCCTAGCCTGTGCCTAGCCTGTGCCTAGCCAGGGTCTAGCCTGTGCCTAGCCAGTGTCTAGCCTGGGCCTAGCCAGTGTCTAGCCTGGGCCTAGCCAGTGTCTAGCCTGGGCCTAGCCAGTGTCTAGCCTGGGCCTAGCCAGTGTCTAGCCTGTGCCTAGCCAGTGTCTAGCCTGTGCCTAGCCAGTGTCTAGCCTGTGCCTAGCCAGTGTCTAGCCTGTGCCTAGACAGAGTTTAGCCAGTGCCTTGCCAGTGTCTAGCCTGTGCCTAGCCAGTGTCTAGCCTGTGCCTAGCCAGTGTCTAGCCTGTGCCTAGCTAGTGTCTAGCCAGGGCCTAGCCAGTGTCTAGCCTGTGCCTAGCAAGTGTCTAGCCTGTGCCTAGCCACTATCTAGCTTGTGCCTAGCCAGTGTTTAGCCTGTGCCTAGCCAGTGTCTAGCCTGTGCCTAGCTAGTGTCTAGCTTGTGCCTAGCCAGTGTCTAGCCTGTGCCTAGCTGGTGTCTAGCCTGTGCACAGCCAGTGTCTAGCCTGTGCCTAGCTAGTGTCTAGCCTGTGCATAGCCAGTGTCTAGCCTCTGCCTAGCCTGTGACTAGCCTATGCATAGCCAGTGTCTAGCCTGTGTCTAGACTGTGCCTAGTCAGAGTCTAGCCGAAGCCTAGCCTGTGTCTAGCCTGTGCCTAGCAAGTGTCTAGCCTGTGCACAGCCAGTGTTTAGCCTCTGCTTAGCCTGTGACTAGCCTATGCATAGCCAGTGTCTAGCCTGTGTCTAGCCTTTGCCTAGTCAGAGTCTAGCCTGTGCGTAGCCAGTGTCTAGCCTGTGCCTAGAAAGTGTTTAGCCTGTGCCTAGCCAGTGTCTAGCCTGTGCCTAGCCAGTGTCTAGCCTGTGTTTAGCAAGTTAATAGCCTATGCACTGCATAGCCAGAGCCTAGCCAGTGTCTAGCCTGTGCCTAGCCAGTGTCTAGCCAGTGCCTAGCCAGTGTCTAGCCAGTGCCTAGCCAGTGTCTAGCCAGTGCCTAGCCAGTGTCTAGCCAGTGCACAGCCAGTGTCTAGCCTGTGCCTAGCCTGGGTCTAGCCTGTGCCTAGCCAGTGTCTAGCCTGTGCCTAGCCAGTGTCTAGCCTGTGCCTAGCCAGTGTCTAGCCTGGGCCTAGCCAGTGTCTAGCCTGGGCCTAGCCAGTGTCTAGCCTGGGCCTAGCCAGTGTCTAGCCTGTGCCTAGCCAGTGTCTAGCCTGTGCCTAGACAGAGTTTAGCCTGTGCCTAGCCAGTGTCTAGCCTGTGCCTAGCCAGTGTCTAGCCTGTGCCTAGCTAGTGTCTAGCCTGGGCCTAGCCAGTGTCTAGCCTGTGCCTAGCCAGTGTTTAGCCTGTGCCTAGCCAGTGTCTAGCCCGTGCACAGCCAGTGTCTAGCCGGGGCCTAGCCAGTGTCTAGCCTGTGCCTAGCCAGTGACTAGCCTATGCATAGCCAGTGTCTAGCCTGTGCATAGCAAGTGTCTATCCTGTGCACAGCCTGTGTCTAGCCTGTGCCAAGCCAGTGTCTAGCCTGTGCCAAGCCAGTGTCTATCCTGTGCCTAGCCAGTGTCTAGCCTGTGCCTAGCCAGTGTCTAGCATGTGCCTAGCTAGTGTCTAGCCAGTGCCTAGCCAGTGTCTAGCCTGCGCACAGCCAGTGCCTAGCCTGTGCCTAGCCAGTTTCTAGCCTGTGCATAGCCAGTATCTATCGTGTGTATAGCCAATGTCTAGCCTCTGCCTAGCTTGTGACTAGCATATGCATAGCCAGTGTCTAGCCTGTGTCTAGCCTTTGCCTAGTCAGAGTCTAGCCTGTGCCTAGCCAGTGTCTAGCCTGTGCCTAGACAGTGTTTAGCCTGTGCCTAGCCAGTGTTTAGCCTGTGCCTAGCCAGTGACTAGCCTATGCATTTCCAGTGACTAGCCTGTGCGTAGCCAGAAACTAGCCTATGCATAGCCAGTGTCTAGCCTGTGCCTAGCAAGTGTCTAGCCTGTGCCTAGCCAGTGTCTAGCCTGTGCCTAGCCAGTGTTTAGCCTGTGCCTAGCTAGTGTCTATCCTGTGCCTTGCCTGTGATTGGCATATGCATAGCCTGTGCCTAGCCAGTGACTAGCCTGTGCCTAGACAGTGTTTAGCCTGTGCCTAGCCAGTGTCTAGCTTGTGCCTAGCCAGTGTCTTGCCTGTACCTAGCCAGTGACTAGCCTATGCATATCCAGTGTCTAGCCTGTGCCTAGCAAGTGTCTAGCCTGTGCCTAGACAGTGTCTTGCCTGTGCCTAGCCAGTGCCTAGCCTGTGCCTAGTCTGTGCTTAACCAGTGTCTAGCCTGTGCCTAGCAGGTATCAAGCCTGTGTCTAGCATGTGCCTTGCTTGTGATTGGCATGTGCATAGCCTGGCCCTAGCCAGTGTCTAGCCTGTGCCTAGCCAGTGTCTAGCCTGTCCCTAGCCAGTGTCTAGCCTGTGCCTAGCCAGTGTCTAGCCTGTGCCTAGCCAGTGTCTAGCCTGTGCCTAGCCAGTGTCTAGCCTGTGACTAGCCAGTGTCTAGCCTGTCTCTAGCCAATGACTAGCCTATGCATAGCCAGTGTCTAGCCCGGGCCTAGCCGGTGTCTAGCCCGGGCCTAGCCAGTGTCTAGCCTGTGCCTAGCCAATGACTAGCGTATGCCTAGCTTGTGCCTAGCCTGTGCCTAGCCTGTGCCTAGTCTGTGCTTAACCAGTGTCTAGCCTGTGCCTAGCAGGTGTCTAGCCTGTGTCTAGCCAGTGCCTTGCCTGTGATTGGCATGTGCATAGCCTGTGCCCAGTCAGTGTCTAGCCTGTGCCCAGTCAGTGTCTAGCCTGTGCCCAGTCAGTGTCTAGCCTGTGCCTAGCTAGTGTCTAGCCTGTGCCTAGCTAGTGTCTAGCCTGTGCCTAGCCAGTGTTTAGCCAGTGCCTAGACAGTGTCTAGCCAGTGCCTAGACAGTGTCTAGCCAGTGCCTAGACAGTGTCTAGCCAGTGCCTAGACAGTGTCTAGCCAGTGCCTAGACAGTGTCTAGCCAGTGCCTAGACAGTGTCTAGCCTGTGCCTAGCCAGTGTTTAGCCAGTGCCTAGCCAGTGTTTAGCCAGTGCCTAGCCAGTGTTTAGCCAGTGCCTAGCCAGTGTTTAGCCAGTGCCTAGCCAGTGCCTAGCTAGTGTCTAGCCAGTGCTTAGCCAGTGTCTAGCCAGTGCCTAGCCAGTGTCTAGCCACTGCATAGCCAGTGCCTAGCCAGTGTCTAGCCAGTGCCTATCCCGTGTCTAGCCTGTGCCTAGCCAGTGTCTAGGCTGTGCACAGCCAGGGTCTAGCCTGTGCCTAGCCAGTGTCTAGCATGTGCATAGCCAGTGTCTATCGTGTGCATAGCCAATGTCTAGCCTCTGCCTAGCCTGTGACTAGCCTATGCATAGCCAGTGTCTAGCCTGTGTCTAGCCTTTGCCTAGTCAGAGTCTAGCCTGTGCCTAGCCAGTGTCTAGCCTGTGCCAAGACAGTGTTTAGCCTGTGCCTAGCCAGTGTCTAGCCTGTGCCTAGCCAGTGACTAGCCTATGCATAGCCAGTGTCTAGCCAGTACCTAGCCAGTGACTAGCCTATGCATAGCCAGTGTCTAGCCTGTCCCTAGCAAGTGTCTAGCCTGTGCCTAGCAAGTGTCTAGCCTGTGCCTAGCCACTATTTAGCTTGTGCCTAGCCAGTGTTTAGCCTGTGCTTAGCTAGTGTCAAGCCTGTGCCTAGCTAGTGTCTAGCCTGTGCCTAGCCAGTGTCTAGCCTGTGCCTAGCTAGTGTCTAGCCTGTGCACAGCCAGTGTCTAGCCTGTGCCTAGGCAGTGTCAAGCCTGTGACAAGCCAGTGTCTAGCCTCTGCCTAGCCTGTGACTAGCCTATGCATAGCTAGTGTCTTGCCTGTGTCTAGACTGTGCCTAGTCAGAGTCTAGCCGAAGTCTTGCCTGTGTCTAGCCTGTGCCTAGCAAGTGTCTAGCCTGTGCACAGCCAGTGTTTAGCCTCTGCCTAGCCTGTGACTAGCCTATGCATATCCAGTGTCTAGCCTGTGTCTAGCCTTTGCCTAGTCAGAGTCTAGCCTGTGCGTAGCCAGTGTCTAGCCTGTGCCTAGAAAGTGTTTAGCCTGTGCCTAGCCAGTGTCTAGCCTGTGCCTAGCCAGTGTCTAGCCTGTGTTTAGCAAGTGACTAGCCTGTTTTTAGCAAGTGACTAGCCTATGCCACTGCATAGCCAGTGCCTAGCCAGTGTCGTGCCTGTGCCTAGCCAGTGTCTAGCCAGTGCCTAGCCAGTGTCTAGCCAGTGCCTAGCCAGTGTCTAGCCAGTTCACAGCCAGTGTCTAGCCTGTGCCTAGCCAAGGTCTAGCCTGTGCCTAGCCTTTGCCTAGTCAGAGTCTAGCCTGTGCCTAGCCAGTGTCTAGCCTGTGCCAAGACAGTGTTTAGCCTGTGCCTAGCCAGTGTCTAGCCTGTGTTTAGCAAGTGACTAGCCTATGCCACTGCATAGCCAGTGCCTAGCCAGTGTCTTGCCTGTGCCTAGCCAGTGTCTAGCCAGTGCCAAGCCAATGTCTAGCCAGTGTCTAGCCAGTGCCTAGCCAGTGTCTAGCCAGTGCCTAGCCAATGTCTGACCAGTGCCTCGCCAGTGCCTAGCCAGTGCCTAGCCAATGTCTAGCCAGTGCCTCGCCAGTGTCTAGCCTGTGCCTAGCCAGTGTCTAGCCTGTGCCTAGCCAGTGTCTAGCCTGTGCCTAGCCAGTGTCTAGCCTGTGCTTAGCCAGTGTCTAGCCTGTGCCTAGCCAGTGTCTAGCCAGTGCCTAGCCAGTGTCTAGCCAGTGTCTAGCTTGTGCCCAGCCAGTGTCTAGCCTATGCACAGCCAGTGTCTAGCCTGGGACTAGCCTTTGCATAGCCAGTGTCTAGCCTGTGGCTAGTCAGAGTCTATCCTATGCCTAGCCAGTGTCTAGCCAGTGCATAGCCAGTGTCTAGCCAGTGCCTAGCCAGTGTCTAGCCAGTGCCTAGCCAGTGTCCAGCCAGTGCCTAGCCAGTTACTAGCCTATGCATAGCCAGTGTCTAGCCTGTGTCTAGCCTGTGCCTTGCCTGTGATTGGCATGTGCATAGCCTGTGCCTAGCCAGGGTCTAGCCTGTGCCTAGCCAGTGTCTAGCCTGTGCCCAGCCAGTGTCTAGCCTGTGCATAGACAGAGTTTAGCCTGTGCCTAGCCAGTGTCTAGCCTGGGCCTAGCCAGTGTCTAGCCTGGGCCTAGCCAGTGTCTAGCCTGGGCCTAGCCAGTGTCTAGCCTGGGCCTAGCCAGTGTCTAGCCTGTGCCTAGCCAGTGTCTAGCCTGTGCCTACCCAGTGTCTACCCTGTGCCTAGCCAGTGTCTAGCCTGTGCCTAGACAGAGTTTAGCCTGTGCCTAGCCAGTGTCTAGCCTGTGCCTAGCCAGTGTCTAGCCTGTGCCTAGCTAGTGTCTAGCCTGGGCCGAGCCAGTGTCTAGCCTGTGCCTAGCCAGTGGTTAGCATGTGCCTAGCCAGTGTCTAGCCCGTGCACAGCCAGTGTCTAGCCTGGGCCTAGCCAGTGTCTAGCCTGTGCCTAGCCAGTGACTAGCCTATGCATAGCCAGTGTCTAGCCTGTGCAAAGCAAGTGTCTATCCTGTGCACAGCCTGTGTCTAGCCTGTGCCAAGCCAGTGTCTAGCCTGTGCCTAGCCAGTGTCTAGCCTGTGCCTAGCCAGTGTCTAGCCTGTGCCTAGCCAGTGTTTAGCCTGGGCCTAGCCAGTGTCTAGCCAGTGTCTAGCCAGTGTCTAGCCTGTGTCTAGCCAGTGTCTAGCCTGTGCCTAGCCAGTGTTTAGCCTGGGCCTAGCCAGTGTCTAGCCAGTGTCTAGCCAGTGTCTAGCCTGTGTCTAGCCAGTGTCTAGCCTGTGTCTAGCCAGTGTCTAGCTTGTGTCTAGCCAGTGTCTAGCTTGTGTCTAGCTTGTGTCTAGCCAGTGTCTAGCCAGTGTCTAGCCAGTGTCTAGCCAGTGTCTAGCCAGTGTCTAGCCAGTGTCTAGCCAGTGTCTAGTGTGATATGCACAGATATCTACATAGACATATATTCATACATTGAATATACATTAATACATTGTAGCACTTTGTTGCAATGTTTACATAAACAACCCGGCCCAAGTGCATGTGTAATATGAACATCCACTTGGAGCCTAACATGCATAATTGCATAGTCAGCATTCTCACGCTGGCTATGCGCTGATCGCGTACTATGTGTGCACATGACACTGCGTCTCCTCCAACGTCGTCTCTTGGCGACAATTCGTCTACATAAGATATACATAAGATATACATATAAGCGTCGAAGCGCGCTACGCGGGCAGCGCAGCTCCATTGATTTAGCCTAAGAAAGCCTTTGTATGTAGGTTAAGAGAACACTCTCAATTTTGAATCCGAATAAAGCGGGACCATCCCTGCTTCGTAGAATACTTTAAAATAAAAGGGACGTTTGTCCCATTAATACCAAATTTCCCTGTGTTAAAATATGTGTGGGCCCATTGCTTTTAATCAACTTTATCTCGAGACGTTACAACGCAACTGAACTCGACGTGGGACATTACATGGCGACCGTGAGGCAGGAGCCTTAAAAAAAAAAAAAAACTGCGGTGGATCACATAAGAAAATCTGAGTGAGTAGAGTGCGTGAGTGTGATGGGCAAAAATAGGGGCGGAGTACAAACGAAAGTGAACAAAAGAATAGCGCACTTAAAGTGGCTATTATTCACTAAAACTCCAGCGCCCCCGTGGTCGACAGCTCAGAAACTGCAAACAGAGCTGGACCACCTCACCAATTTTTTGAAAGAAAGAAAGTCCCACACCACCGCTCACTCAGATAATAATATAAAAGTGATTACTAACGAAAAAGTTCCACCACCGCAGAAAATCGGCCTCCCACACTTCTCGAAAAGGTGCCCCAACGATTGCGAGGGTCCCCTATACAGTCCGTTTTGCGAGCATACTTGCAAACACTGTATCAACCCGGGGAACCCAATCAATAAAAAGTGAAGCAGCGAGGGAGTGTCAGCGTGCCAACACCGGCGACGACCAGCTGACACAGGAAAACGTGGTGCGCAGTCCGCACACTACGTCAACGTGGGACTGGTACAAACTGTGGTGCGCTATCCGCACACTACGGCAACGATGGACAGAAATGAACAACAACAACCTTAAACAGCCTGTGCAGCCAGCACCGGCACCGCCAGCGTTCCAAGCTGAGCCATTAAGGAAGCCACCACACCGAGGAACCGACAGCGTTACAAAGAACGCACAACTAAAATAAATAATAAATAATATTATATTAAGATCTTAAAAATTGTAAAACTATTGTAAAATCGAGCAAAAACTTCTTTGCCCGGTAAGAGTTTGGCCTGTATAGCCAAACGCCCTATAGGGAGGAAGACATATGTAAGTTATATCAAAGTCTTCGGCTTGGTCCCTCGTTGGCTGCGGCAGGGTGGCTGCGGGCAGCTTAGCAAGAATAAGCGGCTTGTGTGTGGCAGGTATGCGCCAACACACAATTCTGCGACGGTAGTGTCGACAGACGCCGGGAACTCCCTCGAAGGTACCTCCACTTGACGGGGGCGTCAGGAGTGGATTCCAACCACGGCGAACAGTCCGTGATGGGCGAAGCACTGGTATCGATCTCCTTTCTTGCGCGGCAGGTATGCGCCCACGCTAGGAGAGTTCGATGTGGTTTTGATTGTGAGTCGTTGCCGGAATTTGCCGACAACGGGTGCACTAGAAGAAGGTTCGAGTCTGGTTGTTACTGGGACTACGCGGCATGGACTTGCCCACGTACCGAACCGAATAGTAAAACGATGGAATTGCTTTACAATGTTTATTGAGGACCGAAAGTGTCCGTAGAGTTTGAGTTGGATTTTAGAACTGAATACAAAGACAAAATGAACTTAAAATGTAAATGCTAAAGCCGCGGCAACCGTTACGTAAAGTTCGCCGACTCCACGTTTCTGCACAGTCGCCGGTCCCACGGTATGTTCCGCTGACTGTGCGCCTCGTGCAAGATCTCCGGTTGCACGGAGTCAAGGGACTCAGAACGCAAGCTATGCAGATCTTGGTGCCTAGCTGGCGGGTGTCGTTAACTATTGTTAACTACTCCCTCCTTTCGAAACATGGTCGTCCCTGGCCATGCCCACATTCTCCAGCGCTTGCTGTACAACTTCCAGTGTCCTCTTCCTACGTCTTAGTCTCCGGATGGCGAGGATGCAGATTGCGACAACGCCAACAATGGAGCAGGTTGCCACCGCTGCAACTGGGTTGACAACCACCTGAGTGCGCAACTCTGTTATTCGCTGCAGATTTTCTTCGCTCAACCTATGTAGGAAGGGCAGGCTCAAAAGTGATTGATGGTACGTCACGTTGAGTCGGGCAGAAGCGGCTGTTAGAGGGACCCTCTTCTGGTAGCTGCTGAGGTTGACGTATTTTGTGTTGTTGACATACGCCATCCGCTCGAAGGTCACCAGGTAGGTTCCGTTGACTGAAACCTCGGGCTCATCATCCAGACTGACCCTGACCAGGGCATCATTTACTACCAGTATGCCCTCGTCGATGATAGACACGGGGGGCAAGTCACTGTCTTTAGTGCCACAATGCGCCTCGGTTCCAGCGTGAAGCCCTTGCGCACAAGTCCTGTCTAGGGTCTCGCGGCAGAACGTCGTCGTGGGAGTCCTTACGCAAGAGGAAACAGCAGTGACGCCATTCGGGCATTCAGCGACAACATCTTCTGTTAGGTGGAGTACTCGGCCAGCATGTGCGACGGGGAAGATTACAATTTTCTTACAAGTTATCTTAGGTCTAGGAAAACTAATAACAAAGCTTAAGACTTCGTCATCCGCTAATACCTTTACTCGAGCTGCACTAAACAACTGAGTAACTGACACTTCTGCAGAACTCTTGCTCAAAATCGGCTCTAGGTCATCTGAATCTATTATCGCGGGATTTACTACATTAACTTTAGCTAAAGTGATTGCAATCATTAGGTTCTGTATTTCTAGTGTGAGGATTCTATTCCTGGTTAAAAGTGTTTCGTACAAGTGAGCCGTATCTATTTCTTCCCTTTTCTTTACATTTAAAATCTGATTAACAGTGGAGGTGAGAGAGTTGATTTGTTCCTGAGTTCTGGAGTTGATTTCAATCTGCCTATTGTTTGCCCTAATGAGTTCCTGTTCCGTCAGTCGAGTCTGCAATAAGTCGTCTGCGTCCGGTGTACCTGCTATAACCTTAAGGGCTGACCCCAGAAAGTTAATGCTTCTGGCATGTCTTTTATGTGCCCCCAAAGTCGTCAGTAAAGTCCGTATGTGTGACGTGTCCACCTTTAGAATCTTTCTCATATGAGAAAGTGGAAAGGTCTCGGTCAACTCTATAGTTTCCTGTACGTACCTTTTGTAATCGGTTAGATTAGAGGAGTGTCTAATATAAGTAGTTTCGTTCCAAACTATTACTGTGCCGTCTAAAATGGGGATGTAGTTAGAGTGGGAGTAGTCCGTCAGCCTTGTGTCCATCCAGGGGACCCATCCAAGCAACGATAAGAGGCAGAAGTGTCTGGAATTTGAATGAAGAGCTATCAAGCTTGCCTGGTACCACTAAGCGTGAGGCCCTAACGGAGATTGTCCTTATGGACCACCCTCCCTTTAATGAGAACAGTTGTTCCCAAATCTGCCTCTACCTCTTGTTCTACGTATAGTGGTGTAACCTTGTCTCCCAGCCTCTTGTTGGATTTCACTAATACCTTTTCACCTACGTCGAATATTCTGTTCTGGCGAGAGGGATTGTTCCTATCTAACTGCTCCTGCTGGGCCCTCTCGAGCCTCGCGAAGATTGCTGGAGCAAGTTTAGAGGTAGTATGGACAATCTCGATTGGTCTCGCCCTAGTTACAGAGTGGAATGTCCTGTTATATTCGACAGTTGCCTGAAGAAAAAGCTCTACGACATCATCTGTTGACCTTTGCAGTTTCAGACATCTAGCGATCTCCGTTAGCGTGCTGTGAAATCTTTCCACCTGCCCATTAGAAGTGCTATGTAGGGGTGGAGCATTTACTACGTCAATGTCGTACTGGTTTTTCAACATTGACCGAATCGTGTCTGAATTAAAAGAGGGTTCATTGTCACAATACACAACTTTTATTTCGGGAAAGATATTCACCAATTGAAGTATGGGTATCTTCACATCTACAATAGTTCGCGAAGCTACCGGCTGAACCAACGCGAATTTTGAAAATTTATCAACCGCTGTTAGAAAATGTTTTCCCGCAGTTGAAAAAATATCTATGTGAATTATTTCCCCACGCGTGTAGGGATGGGCGTGACCCCTAGCTCCTGTCTTTTCGGATGCCTGTCGTACTTCGCCTTGTCGCATACCTTGCAATTTGCAACCACTTCAGTCGCAATTTTGCCCATTTTCGGAAAATAGTAATCGAGCAGAATCTGCTTGACATTCTCCTGGGCGGCCCTGTGCGCTCTGTTATGTTCTGAGACTACAATCTCCCTTTGCTCGTCTTTGTTGGTAACGTCCGTCACCCGTTTTTTACAGTACCAGAACCTTGTCGCAGGAAAGAGTTTAACCAACTCATCTTGAATATGCGCTAAGACAGGCAGTTCGCAATGAATGGCGTTCACAACGTCTGGTTTCACCACATCCTTAACCGTGTCGAGAAGTGTTTCCCAGCGGCTAAAGGTGATCTGGTGACGGGTTTTGGTGCCAAACAGAACGAATGTACGTTTTGAATCTGCGGATGACTCTTCAAGAATCACTTGGTTCCTGAAGCAGTTCAACGGTTTGTCAGTGGCCTCAATCACATCTGTTAGAGAGACCTCACTGTGAGCCGTGGCCGCAGTAGATTGGCTTGAGTCCTGCAGCGCATTAACGTTTTGCCGAGACAAAGCGTCCGCTACAAAATTCTCCTTGCCTGGCTTGTATAGGACCTTAGCCCCGCTTTCCTCTATACGTGCTTTCCATCTCTTGATTTTGGAATTGGGATTTCGATCGGACACTGCATATATCAGAGGCTGGTGATCAGTATAAATGTTAATGTCGCTTTTACCATATAGGTAATGGCGAAGAGTGTCCAAAGACCAAACAATTGCCAGCAACTCCCTTTCGTTCGTGGCATAGTTGACCTCTCTGTCTTTTAGGGTCCGAGAGATCATTGTAATGGGTCTGTTGCCTTGGGATAGGACTGCGCCTATACCAGATGACGAAGCATCGGTGGTAAGGTCGAATGGTTTTGAAAAGTCTGGATATTGGAGGACCACGTCCTCGGATGCAAGCACATTTCTGAGTTTGTCAAATGCGTTTAACTGAGCCTCATCAAAGACCACAGGAATGTTCTTCGATCGGTATTTGCTCACCTTTCCGCCTTCGCCTTTTAGAATGGCAGTTAGGGGCCTCGCTATTGCCGCGAAGTCCTTAATAAAACACCTGTAGTAGCTGGCGAGACCCAAAAAGGATCTTAACTCAAACAGGTTGCTCGGTTGCTTAAATTCTTTGATTGCCCTCACTTTTTCTGCGCTTGTTTTGGTGCCTTCCTTTGTTACAACAAAGCCGAGAAACTCAACTTCTTCTTTAAAAAATTGAGACTTCTGCTTGGACACCCTCATGTTCGCGTCATAGAGGCTCTTTAGAACTTGGCCGACGTGGGAGACGTGTTCTACTTCATCTTTGGAGAAAACAATTACGTCGTCAACGTAGACGTAGCAAGTCTTTCCAATGTAGTCCCGTAAGACATCGTCAATGGCCCTCTGAAAAATGCTCGAAGCATTTTTGAGGCCAAAGGGTAGACGGCAGAACTCATATTTGCCACCGTTTACCGAAAAGGATGTCTTTTCCCGATCCTGCTCTGCTAACATGATCTGGTGATAGCCAGATTTTAGGTCCAAAGTCGTGAAATATTTTGCCTTCCCTAAATTTGATAAGATCATGCTGATGCTTGGCATCGGGTATCTGTCTGCTATGGTCTTCGAGTTAAGTTTCCTAAAGTCGATGACCAAGCGCTTGTTAGGCGAGCCCGAAAGATCGGAGCCTTTCTTTCCAACAACCCATATGGGGTTGTTGTAAGGGGACCTGGAAGGTCGAATAATGCCGTTGCTTAACAGATCTTCAATTTCTTGGTTAACGAAGTCAGCTGCACCCATGGGGAACGGATACATTTTTGAATAAACCGGCTCATCATCCTCAGTTCGAATCGTTGCAACGACATTGGTGTTAAAGGGAAGTTTCCTACTCGGGTCCGCAAAGGCCTTTTGGCCAGTGGACATCATTTGAAGGAAACTCTCACGAACTTTGGGAGGGACTTCAATGTCATCTATCTTAGTGAAATTAACTTGGGCACATCTTATGAACCTTAAAGGTTCAGATCCGCCTTTGAATCGAATAAGGTTATCTTTTAAATCGAGGGTCGCATCAACCTGTGAAAGCTGATCAAACCCAATTATCCCATCGAAAGTGGTAAGTCCGGGTACATGAAAGAATGGGCTGGTGACACCGAATATATTGAGGAAGCTTTGTGACTGATGTTGTTGAAGCCATGGATGGACTTCACTACAAATGGGGTCTTCACTGGAATGGGGGAGCTATGTTTATGTCTGGTCTTATGTAGCTTTTTGAAGCCCCAGTGTCAATCAGAAATTTTAACGTTTTCCCTGCTACTGTCCGTTGGACGAACGGAAGCAGGGATGCTCCGCTAAAAATTGAGAGCATCAGTCTCATATTCCGACTCGTTGTCCGCCTCTAATTCTTCAGCAGCCTCTTCAGCGGCCTGAGTATATTGCTGTTCATACTCGGCCTCCTCCTGATCCTCTTGACGCAGATGGTTTACCCTCTGTCGCCTAAAGTCGGATACTCTCTGAGAACTTGCTGGTCTTTTCTGATTACCCTGCTGTTGGTTACCGCCGAAAGCCGGTGACGGTGTTTGGTTCGGCCCTGAGGCAGTTTGCCGTTGGAAGTTAGTCGGTTGTCGGACTCTCGATGACGAATCGACCTCCATTTTCTCGACCTGATCTTGCTTCCTGTCATTTGGACGGACTCCTGTTCCCTAGAAAAGTAAGGGTTCTTTCCAGACTCCACCTGTCGCTGATTGGAGCGGCCTTGAAGCTGTCTGGAGGCCTTGTCCTCTAATGATCTAGCGTATTGAGCTGCAAACGCATGCCTTTCATGGTTTGACTCTATTTCCTGGGCCATGGCTAAAGCCGAGGGTAGGTCTCTTGGCTGAGCAGCGAAAAGCACGTCAGTGAGATTGCGTCGTAAACCTGACACGAACACTCGAAGTGCGTCGGCCCTGTGCTTTTCGTTCATGTAGCGTGCCTGGCCCGCTTCATGAGTCATTGTCGTCTTATTTGTTAGGAGTTTGAGCTTCTTCTCGACCTCCTCATCGAATTGAATAATGGACAGTGGACCCTGCCTAAGTGTTGCGAGCTCTTGCTCAAGCAAATGAAGTGGGCGTTTGTCAGAGTACGTGAAGTCAAGTCGGGCTATGATAGCGTCAAAGTTCAAAACAGTGTTGAACGAAGCTAGAACCGCATCGGCAGATCCTCTTATTCGGTTCCGAATTATAAGAACAGCCTGGTAATGTCTAGAGCTGCCCTCGTGAGGTTTGAAAAGGGCATAGGCGGCCACCGCCGCTTGCCTCCATGAGACATACTGTTCCTGCGACCCATTGAACTCTGGAAGTGACTTCACTGCATCCAGGCATTCATTGCATTCCCTGCCCTGCACAACTTGAATCGGCTCATAGACTTTAACCTCAGGTGCGGACAAGTTGAGGCCCGAAGCTGATTAGTTTTTCCGGCGTCCTCAAGCCTTCCTTTGCTGCTCTAAAGCAGCTGATACAGCTACTGTAATAATTCGTTGAACGTCTTCTACATTCATGTCTCGACTCTGTCCCGCTAGCTTCCTCTTCAATATTTCGTTATTTAGACGATCTAGCAGCTCGTCGTTTTTCCACTCACTCATACACCCAAAGCTAATCAGATCTGAGTTGTGGAGTCTAAACGAAATTAACGGTAGGGTAAGAGACAAAAACGAAATAGCGGCTAGTTGTACCAAACAAGAACAACAATAAAAATACAAGCTAAGCGAACGAACAGACCCCGCAGTCGGGTTGTCTGATTGCGCGTCCGCGTTCAATTGTGTGACACTCGAAACCAATGCAGCTCCACAGAGAAGCGCAGTGTGTGAATACGCTGACCCAGCTCTTATGGCTGGACTGACTATCTTCACAAAATGAAATTAAAATTTATTTTATTTATATTACTTAATTTGCTCTTTTTTTCTTTCTTTTAAACTTGGTTTTTAATTTGCAAAAGTTTGACCCTGCACTATGATTGCAAACACTAAATTACTTTCCTACGTATTGTATTTAACGATTTTAACTCCCTATTCTGAGGCGATTATGAATAAGTTTTCCACTTACATGAACATTTGAGCTTTTATCCTAATCTCCGAGCGTTGAAATCTTCACAACGTCTGGTCCAGTTATATCTAAAGTCTTCGCTTAGTCCCTCGTTGTCTGCGGACAGGGTGGCTGCGGGCAGCTTAGCAGAAATAGCGGCTTATGTGTGGCAGGTGGCGCCAACACACATTCGCGACGGTAGTGTCGAGCAGACCCGCGGAACTCCTCGAAGGTGCACTCCACTTGACGGGGGCGTCAGGAGTGGATTCCAACCACGGCGAACAGTCCGAGATGGGCGAAGCACTCGGTATCGATCTCCTTTCTTGCGCGGCAGGTATGCGCCCACGCTAGAGAGTTCGATGTGGTTTTCTGATTGTGAGTCGTTGCCGGAATTTGCCGACAACGGGTGCACTAGAAGAAGGTTCGAGTCTGGTTGTTGACTGGGACTATGCGGCGGACTTGCCCACGTACCGAACCGAATAGTAAAACGATGGGAATTGCTTTCTTACAATGTTTAGTAAGGACCGAGAAACGTCCGTAGAGTTTGAAGTTAGTTTAGAACTGAATACAAAGACAAAATGAACTTAAAATGTAAATGCTAAAGCCGCGGCAACCGTTACGTAAGTTCGCCGACTCCACGTTTCTGCACAGTCGCCGGTCCGGTATGTTCCGCTGACTATTGCTGCCTCGTGCAAGATCTCCGGTTGCACGGAGTCAAGGGACTCAGAACGCAAGCTATGCAGATCTTGGTGCTAGCTGGCGGGTGTCGTTAACTATTGTT